>JAOTQR010000100.1:21005390-21029422 GCA_025774065.1 Solanum ossicruentum
TGTGTGTATTATGTTTTGTAGTTTTTTCTTATTAGTTGTTCTTTTTGTCCCCTTCCCTTCCTTTCTGTCATATCTGGTTATTTTTGCTTATGGGTTTTGAGATGAGGGTTCCCAGGAAACAGCCTCTCTACTTCTATGGTAGTGGTAAGGTCTACGTACATTTTACACTCCTCAGACCTCTTTTGTGGAATTTTACTGGATATGTTGTTGTTGTATTAATGTGGATATGTCTGGCTTATGCAATACTTACTTGCAGAAGTCAAATAAGCTGTTGAGTTTGTTGTAACTAAATTAGATGCCACTGATAAATCCTCTTTCTTTTTCTCTTTCACCTTAATTTGTTTTAGTTTATGCAAAACAAAATCAATATAGTATATATACATAAAATAAAAATTTTGAGTGTAAAATAAGATTAGTCCATATATAGTATATATACATAAAATTAAAATTTGACCTAACTAAAGTAGTATTATAATTTTTCGAAAGGAGTGTCAAATGACACCACCTTAGAATAAGGTGGTTGCGCCACTAGCTGCACTTATTGATACATATGGTACACAAGTAAACCTTATAATACGCTAATCTTAATTTGATTTTACATAATTTTACAATAATATGACTATATAAATAATTCTTTCATCAATCTCAAATTCTGAATACATCTAAAATATCGCTGGATGGAGAATTTTAACTACCTAAGTTTTTAGTCTTGCACAATCACATGCTTGATTTTGCTTAATCTCAATATTCTTTTCTTCTTCCTCTTCTTCTATCCACATGCAAATGTTTCTCAAAAGATAAATGTGAAGGACAATTTACCAGTACTTAATACCACAAGGTCTTGAATTTTTATTTTGTTTTTTGTTTGGCAAGGGAGATATGTATATATAGGAAGAAAAATAAGAGTTTTAAGACACCAATTTTAGGGGTGAGTTATTATTCAATATTCAACAAATCCCACCAATTTTATAAAATAAAATTAAGTACTTATGAAAATAAATTTTGGGTCTAACTCAACCTCAATAGAAGTTCAAAAGATGAGGATTGCTCATCTCTTAAAGGGCAAACGTGGGATTCTTCACACATACACGACTAGGGTTGTCCACATCTAGATTGCGTGCAATTTAATACAAGGAGTCCAACATCAAAAATGAGAATTGAAATGAATTTTTTTCTGATGCCATAGAAAAAAAGGGTCTTGAGTTCAACTAAATTTCAAGAACTAGCTCTAGAGATAAGAATTGCTCAAATCATATTAAAAAGCTCACACATCCCTTAACAAGTTCGTTCGTAGAAGTACACTCAATATATGTAGCACGATTCAAATGAATACGTTAAAGAAATAAGAAAATATATTTGGTTAAAACAAATCTTAAATATTCATGTAATTATAAGTCATCTCATTCAGGGCAAAATACAATTTTAAATTTTTTCTTTTTTAGATATATAGAAAAATAATATTCTTTTAGGAACAAACTAAACGAAGATGTCTCATTTGTAATCCATCCACTCTTCGCCAAAGCCTTGGTTCAAATTTCAGATTACAAAAAAAAAAATCTTAATATTAGTGTCTTTCCTTCTAATGGAATCAACACGACTTGACTCAGAAATAATCATGATCAAATACGAATATTGATTGAACATTAGGTAAAAATAAAAAGGAGAATATTTGATCTAAATGAAGTTTAAAGTGGACGAGTAAAAGTGGATGAAAAATATATTTTGTGCGTATCCAAAGTTTAATTGCAAAAGCAATGTATCTTTAGCTTTTTTATTTTCAGAGCAGATAGGCTGTGCAGTAGTACTAAAAGACACTATTCAATGCTAATTCGGCTGTTAATGCTTTTTGTATCTTCTTCTTTTAAGAGAGAAAAGACTTTTTTCATCTTTACATGGTATTTTCAAATTTCATAAATCAATTGATTTTTTTTTATTTATCACTTGATGTCCGATACGTACATCCAATTCATGCCGCTTAAAACCTCATTCGAGGGGAAGAGCAACCTCTCCGCTGTACCACATTCTTTTAGTGATACAAGTCAATTGATCTTGATCTTTTATTACGTCTTTTACACATTTTAAATTATCAATTATTATAATTTATTGTACTATAATCAATTGATGGTGAGTCTTGACCACACATTGTTTTTAAAAAATTTACAAACAGGTTATTAAATGTATCCATATATATTTATTATACACAACTATGAGGAGGTCATGACTCTGCCCACAGAGATTGAAATGTCCACAACTTCAACATCTCCATTTTCAAAGCTTAATTTAATTTCTACCAAAGCTTAACCAAACACCTCACATGTGTCACTGCTCATCATAAAACTAGAATCAACTTGGAATTCTTGAGTGATTAAAGGAAAGATGTGTATCTCTACAAGATCTTCTGATAAAGTGATATCTCCTAAATTTTCTACAAGATTTGTAATGCAAAGTGTCTCCTAACAACAGCTCAACCATATACTTGAGACATCATATAACCCGAAAACTAAACAATTATGAGTAAAAGGAAACCTCAAGCAATGTTCTCACCCTGCTTGTTATAGAGCGTTTCCGCGACTAACATGTACTTACTTTCCGTGAACTGTACAACATGATTTAAAGGTAGCAGACTATTCTGGCTTGCCGTCACCACTTCTCAAAACCCATGCTGAGTTTTCTGAATGACATAGTTCCTTCATAACCTACACAACCATAGAAAATTGTTCACCATTCAGGAAGTCTTTTCGATAATATATCAGGAACACAAATTTCAGAAAAACCATTGCAATATGACAGACCGACAATATTTCACACTGGTGATCATTCATACAAAATTTCAGGCAACTTGAAGGATTCTAGACCACAGTGATGCAGCATAGAATCAGATAACATAGAATTCTGGAACTGTTACATTTTATGTTCTTATCAGAGGAGAAATACTGGAAACAGTATACTACAATTCTGCAAACATGTCATATACACCTGTTTGTGCTGGTAAATACATCGACTTCCTATACTATCATGTACATCCAAGCAATTTAAAGCCCAATAACTCTCACAGACCAAGTCTGACAGGTCAGCATATGAGTAGGATCACGACAGCATAGATAAGACCCTAGTTGCATAGAAAGTTCAAATATCCCATAGCAATTCCATAATAGGTTTTACCCAAAGTAGAAACACGTGTTTAAAATCAAGAGAGGTATGGGAGTCAGCTTGGGAAAGAGAACAAGTTTGTTTTCTAACTTCTCTAGCCATGTTTTGCAAGACATCCTACGAAACAATTTTCGCCACTCACTCCTCTACAAAAGCTGAATGGGTCACTTTCCCTACTTTGCAGATACTAAACAGAAAGGTATTTGATGCTATTATCTCTGGTTCCTTAGTTTTTTGCAATGTGCAAAATCACCATTGGTGCAAGTTATGGAAAGATGAGAGGTGAAATGGAGGTAGGAAGGATCGAGAAGAGTAGACTTGGGTAAAATAGAATACACTAGTTTGGCTTATTTATAAAAAAACAATGATCAGTTTGCAAAAAACAGCGATGAGTATCATTCCCTCTACTAGGATTAGGTTGGCAGATGAAAACAAAAGAGCAGCCCCATGAAAATAAATATCAGCTATCAGTTTCCCTTTTAAGGACCCTAAATATGCTTTCAAAGACACCTGCAAGTATTGAAATAACCCGAAGTATGTGAATTTCAATGATTGACTAATTGAAATCACTACATCCACTATGACAATAACTGTTCAATTATTGACTTCTGCCACCGTGTGAAACTCCAATAAAGTCATAAGAAGATATTCCTTGATGCTCATAACAAGAAAAGAACTACTCACCTTTAGAAACTCCACGTTGGTAATATCCCTATTCAGCTGTAACTTGGCAGCTTCAGTTACAGATGCTTTCTTTAGCTTGGCACTTGGCCCTTCAGCCATAAAAAGATCAATTACAACTTTCCTGAGAACCAAAATTATGTATTAGTCGTGGGCCTAGGTGTTCATCAAGTAGTTATAGTTATAATAGCAATAGCTACTAACCTCAATGCATCATACTGTGGATTATCTGGCGATGACTTCAAGACATAGACCCCATGGATGTTTACAGCAACCTGATTAATCACTGCCTGTATCTCCTCTTGAGGAGCATCAAAAACATCAATGGATGCAGTTATAGCTTTCCTTGGAGCTCCCTTTGGGGGATATGACTTAGAAACTCCCAGTTTTCGCAGACCTTGGCGGATTTGTTGGAAACTGACAAAAAGAAAACAGCAGATTCTCAATCTGTTAGGGTCACAAATTTAGATAGAGGAAATCATGCTAATAAACAAGTCATGCACATTTTTCTCTTGAAGAATAAAAATGCCCTGTTCCTTCTAAGTCGTAGACAGGTGAGGCACACAGGAAAAAGACAATCTAATAATATTCTCTGTTATGATCCATTCGCATTCTAGAGAAGTAAAGTAGATATATAACATACAAGAAAGACAGCATAAATCTTGTAGTGGACATTTTCGACCTAAATACTCGCATAACTCACCTCAACTAACAAGTCAACATAAACAGGACTTTGAGGGGCAAGGGATTAACACTGCTCAAAGGCATTAAAATATTTGAAAGTGAAGAAATGTGTCCTATAAGTAGACCATCTCATCCTTTTAGAAGACTGCTCATACTTGGGATGAAACAACCAAATAGAGGAAGAGTGAAATCAGGAAGAATTCTGTTCAGAGGTAATGACTTACAGGGGAGATCAAAAAACGACCAATTTACACATTCCTTAAGATCCAAAGGATAAGATCAAAAGCCATAAAAAGGTGATGTTATTACTTATTAGGGAGACAAGATTGGGGAGACAAGAGGTGGCAATTTTAGAAAGCCCGGACATGATTGTCAATTTAAGAGCAATCAAACCAAGTTCAATAAACTACCTCTTTGACCCAGGTTTCTGCAAAAAAACCGTTTAGCCATGTAAGAATTATTCACAATTTCAGAAAGTGCTCCAAACCTATATACCAACTCCATCTTTCATCAAATAAAGTGCTTTATTTCTCTCCTTTGCAAAAACTATAACCAACTCCAGCTCCATAAATTCCAAATAAAGTGAAAATTATTTGATATCTATGGCCAGACACCTACTTATTCCAGGCTCTCAATTTGTGTGACTAAGATGAATACCCAAATCATTATTCACGAGATACTAAACAACAAAAGCAGAAATTTAATAATTCATTTCCAGAGATCTAACCTGCAAACCTTGTAAGTTCTAAAAACTTCTTGAAGAGCCTTTGGTAAAGCTTCCCGAATTTCTTCTGACATAGATGTTCTCAAAAGTGAGCTAGAAGTGTGTTTATCACCACCTGGCAATGCAGGAATGTCGGCATTTGGGTTTAAAGGATTCTTCATAGTAGGCCTGTTTCTTCCTCCAGGCAAAACATCATTTATCTGTTTCCCCAAGCACTCCCAAGTAGCTTGCTGCTCTCTCACAACATCACCATAAAGCTTTTCAAAATTCCTGTCAGGATGCTCTTTGAGCTTCCAATCATTCAGGTCAGGCCTCTCGACAGCTAATGATTTTAGTACTGGTGTCACAGCTTTAAGGAATTCAGGCCTCCTGCCAAAAACTGACTTCTTAATAAAGATACCCTTGGTGAACTCATAAAGAACAAAATTCCTAGCTAAAACTTCAACTCCACTATTCGTTCCATAGACTAATGAACTTTTTGGAACCCACAATCCTTGAACTAATTGTGCATATAGTTGGAGGACCCTTATAATCTCATCAACAGAGTTATCTGGCACTAGGTGCTTTAGAGCATCAAAACGATGAATTGGAGGCCCCTGTTGTGAAATGTACTCAGATTTAGAAATGTGCTGCCTTTATGAGCTGTAAGGGCCATGAGGCCATATAGATGAACAATGTTGAAGACATAAGAATATACATGCAGAGCACAATTCAATTAGTGAGTACAAACCTCGAGAAGCCACGTTTTAATACGTTCTTCAAGTGGTAATTCGAACAACCTGAAAACCATCAATTTGCCAATTTACAAGTTAGGAGCATATAATGACTGGGAAAGAATGTTTATTTAAGATAGTCGAGAAACATGGCATATCAAGACAGGCTATCTATTCCCATGTCTGGGATATTAGAAGGAAGAAACGGCAAATTTTTGGTTAGAGAAAGAAAATAAAAGCACAAACAGTAGCAATTCAAGTCAGAGGCTGCACATTTATGTCAAACTCTGTCAGAACACCCACAACAAACATTAGTAACACCAGTCAATAATAACTAATTCCAAGGTAACAACTTTAACAACTGATGGCTATTAAGGATAAAGTTCTTTTACAATAAATGGAAAAAAAAATCAATTTGATAGATGACAAAGATAGAAGATTAAGGATGAAATGACCAATGTGCAAGCTTGGCTAAGCAACATGATCAAAATGTATCCAACTGCAAATTCTGGAACAACAGCCCACTCCTGTCCTTGGCCTCAATGAGTGATTAAAAAAAAAAGGGGAGCAAATAAGATTATCACATAAAATTGCTCCAAAGAATTTTATAGATCTGCCGGTCACTCCTAAACTAGAAAGGAGCAAAACCACGTCTTCTTCTTTATTTCATTGCTAAAACATCAAGTATAGACCACTTTTTGGCAGACTATGCTCTCTGCAAAAACGAAGCATAATCTATCCCTGCATTTGGTAGTGCTCTTATTTACTATAGTGGCAAGTCAAGAGACCAATAGAGATTTTTCCGTTGAACCTACCTCGCCCACCAACGCCGGAATAAACTCTGAAACACATTTTTTAGAAAAATGGGATAACAATGCTTCCTGCATAAACAGTGGTATATATGTTGGGAGTGACGGAACATCTCGCACAGAAGTTTAAGCTATTTTAGAGAGCATGCTTTTATTTGTTTAAACATGTCTGGAAGAAACTCTTCACATGTGAGCCTGATTCTTTTCATGGGTCAAGCACGTGAAAAATTCCTTTTGATCATAGTGGCAGTAAAACTCAAAGTCAGGACCTATGTCTGCTTTGATTTATCCATAGAGTTGTTTGTATTTATTGTTATTTTATCTTTACAATGTACATGATTCACTTTTCTTCAGTAAAATGCACATTTCAATTGTGCCTTGCAATCAAAGTTAACCTCCTTTTCCTGCTTATCCTACCACTTCACGGAGTTAGTATCTATCCCTTCATCGCCCCAGCAGACCCATGGACAGAGCTAGAGTTTCGGTTACAAGTTCAAACACAGCAGCTTTGACCCAAACTCTACATTATTTTAAAGATCTGAATAAGTATAAATTAACTAAGAACCCAGTAACTTCAAACTAGAATACTTGACCCATTTGGTTCGAATCTTAGCTCCACCTTTGAGTAGATCAGAGATTTTTTATTTTTATTTTATTTTTTTGGCTTTTTGACACTGACAGTACCAAGAGAAATTAGAGTCTAGACTGTTTTTGAAATGTCCCTCAGAGAGAACACCAATATGTACTTAACATAAACTATAGACCAAGTCCAGCTATCAAAGTCGGGGAAAATAAGAATAGACTTGCAATTGATAGATCCGTGGCACATCATTTGCCATTGATTACCTAGACCTTAGTTTCTGAGCGATTAATAGCTTGCATGCTTTTCTTGTGTTTACATTCTCTCCTTATTTTCCCCCAAATATTATTTGCTCCAACTTCATACATGGCCAAAGATTGGTTAAACCTCACAATGTTGCATTCTTAGAAATCCCCTTCACGGTATTCTGTGAATCTAAGCCAGAGCATTCCTGTGCCTCCTCTTTAAATAGAGAGATTTTTCCCCAGCTCAGAAAAATGTTTTCCTTTCCATTTTGATCTACAAATTTAATCCATGAGAATTACATTCGCTGATGTTGCGACTACACTTAAATTACTATGTGAGTCTGATCTCTGACATTGTAGGAAATTACCAGTCCATCAACCAAAGACAAGCCTATTGCTAACTAAACAACCAGATAGTGAACAAGTAATCAAAGAATATCACGACCCTCAACTCAACATTGTACAGACTGCAAAAAGTGAATAAATAAATAAAAAGAAAGAAAGAAAGCAGGAAACAAGGAAACGCATTTTGAAAAAGAAAAGATAAATTGTAGTGAAATAGACCAGCAACAGTGCAATACAAGAGGATGATAACACCCCACAATAAAGAAGAAGACAAGCTATGTAATCATAGATGTAAATAAAAATTTTGTGTTTGTCCTTAGAGCACCTCCAAACCTTTAAATGTCAAAACACATGATGTGAAGGACCAATTAGAGTGGCTGCAATACCTCGTTCGAAGAATTTTTAATCTGTCAGTATCAGTTGGTCTTCCAGGACAAAAGGCATTCAGATAATCAACCCTGCATATTTAAATAAGAAAAGAAAACTGGTATTAAAATGAGAAGTAGATAAATGTATGCTTTGAGGCAGGGAAAGTGCTTCTTTTAGTTGTACTGCAGCGAGCGAAGAAAAATAAACCACATTAGCACACACACCGGCTCATTGAAAATGGTACAGGAGAGCCTTCCTCCATGGCCATTTTCTGCAGATATCTGGCTGAAATGTCGCTCCTAGCCCCATGGTATTTTAGATGTAACCAATGCTAAAAGAGGAAATAAGATAGATATTAATAACTTCACAAGGATCTGCATTAATGAAACTGTTTGGAGTGATACTTGCAACTGCATGGAGAAAGCTAACTGCTATTGAGCAAATATAAATAGAAACAATTGCAACAGAAATGGCAATCCAAACCATAGTAGAATGAAAATATGGCAGCCACTCAAGCTAAAAAACAATATGGAGAGTCATAAGCAAAATAATGAAAAGCAGAAATTTTGTGAGTACATGTTCACGGGTGCTCATACCTCTTCAATATCCTTTTTTATCCCAGGTGGTTTGTTCTGCACAAAAGGTATATGTTTCAAGAATAAATCAAGTAAAAGGTAAAGCACTTATACATAAAACTTGAAAACAGCATCAAGGAGGGATAGCCTAGTTCAAAAGATTCTCCACCTCCAACAATAAAGTTGGGAGTTGAATCACCAGGTGAGCCGAAGTGGAAAGACAGGTAGGTGTGGAATTTAACATGCAAGAAAAAGTACGACTTGAAACTAGCAGACTCCTTAACTACAGGAGACCAATCTTTAGACATCTCCATTGTCATTATTTATCCAAAAATGAGGCAAACCTAGTAAAGCAGGAAATGGGAAGTCCTTGACATATGATATTTTAAGTGCTAGACACTGATCTGTTCCATAATATCACGTATCATATACAAGGTCCATACAAGTTGAGCTTAGGGAGCTGGCATCAAAGAGCAAATCATGAAATGCACCTGCTTCTTTGATGGTCCCACAGGCCTTTTCTCCTTGATGTCTTCATTTTCAACATTTTTTTCATCATTGTTGGTGGTAGTGTTCTTCTTCAACTCACCTTCCTTAAGATGCTGCTTTGACGGCCGGAGCTGTACAACTGCATGAACAGGATTGAGGTGTAACTGCATAACAAACGGGAAGCAAGAACGTGACCATGCAGAACATTAATAAGCTTTCATATTCTTCTTTTGACTGCAGAAATGAGCGTCACATCACTATCAGCAAACCCAAAAATTTAGTTAAAGCTTCTCATACCAATGTATATAAGAAACTAAAGAATATATAATTAGAATACTTAACTTTTTAATACTAAGGAGTCATTAGTGTGATGTATAAGGTATAATAATCTCATTATAAAATGTAGGATTATTTTATCCTGTGTTTGGTTGGAGATATTAGGTAGTCCTTGGATTATTTATCCCACCATTTATAGGATATTGATGAGATAAGTTATCCGTAATACATGGTGGAATAACCTATCACAGGATAATTAATCCTTGGATAACTTGTTCCCAACCAAACGACCCCCAAGTGGCAGAAACTACGGTGAATAAGAGAGACAGAATCACTATATTATTATAGCAGTTCTAGACCTTTAGATAACAGTAGAGAAAGATTTGACAGCAAATAATTTGCTTCAACTTGAAGCAGATATAAAATTGACTTGATTACACTTGAAGTTAAGAGGAAGAGAGTAGATACCCAGCATTGTCATGATCCTAATTAGTTTTGAAAAAGGAAAGGACAATAGTTGAACATGCGTAAGCACATACAAAACCTTCAGAAGACTAACTACTGGTTAATCAAAACTCCACGAGGGTGTTAAAAGATGCATTGAAGCCATCAACAAAAAATTGTTTACCTTATCACCAATGAGGACCCCAACAGCATATCCAGAGGCACAAGCTGGTAATGGCATCCATGATGTAGAAAGTGTCTGGAAAACAAGAAACAATCAAATTCTGGTTAAAGAAATTAGAACTGAAATTCCTGCTAAGGGGACGAATATCAAGTGCGGAGTTTCCAAAATCTAAATGTCAAAGTTCGCAAAATACAACCTCATTATCCTACACCTAACAGTAGAGGTATAACGGAGTTTCCAAAATCTAAATGTCAAAGTTCGCAAAATACACCCTCATTATCCTACACCTAACAGTAGAGGTACAACCAGGAAACTGGAAGATATATGTATACAGCAGCTGCCACAGGATTTGAAGGAGGCAGGCACTATAATTTTTAACATCTTCATGCCATCAAACTTGAAAGTTCAATGAACAATCGTACAACAGCATACCAAGTGTAATCCTACAAGTGGGGTCGAGGAGAGTATGATGTATGCAAACCTTATCCGTACTTTTGAGGGATAGAGGTATTTCTAATAGACCCTCAGCAAAAACAACAACATACCCAATGCAATCCCACAGAGTGGGTTCTTAGAAGGGTAGAGTGTGTGCAAATCTTACCCCTACCTTGGAGGTAGAGAGATTGTTTTCATAGATCCTCGACTTACGGAAAAACAATTCAAAGCACTATGGAAAAAGTAATAACAGAAGTGAAGAAGTCATGGGAAAATATTATAAAAAGCATGACAAATCATTTTGAACAATAAGTACAACAAAATAATATGATGATTAGAGTACAAGCATATAGTAACAAAAATAGATAAACAAAAAACAAGGTGTAATATTACGACTACTAGTATGCAAGGATAAGCGAGAGAACGCTCGTCTACCTACTAACTTTCAACCCTAATCCATGTCCTCCACAACTTGCTAAGTAAGGTCTTGTCCTTGATAAGTTGAAACTGTGTCTTGTCATGTCTAACCAGCCTATGTGATTGTCTATGTGATGTGACCATTCTATGAAAGTATTTGGTACTTTTATCTCCCTACTTGAGCCAATACCCTGGACTTTGTTATTTCCTCATTCTTGGAAATTTCAGCAAACCATTGAATAAACCGAGCTTTGTGTAACCTCTCCATTTCATTCAGTATTCTCTGCTCCTGTATTGTTTCAAGGTTAGCAATCTGGTTCAGCAAATCCTTCTTTCTATGTTTCCAATTGCCTTTATTCTCTGCCACCCATTCCTTTAATCTCCCTTTGAGCAGCTTTAGTTTGTTTGCCAGCCTATAATAAGTCGATCCATTAACAATGAAGGTTGCCCACCATTCTTTTAACTTTTTTCTCTGAAACCCTTCCACTTACATCCACCATTGCTGAAACTTAAAATAAGAATTCCCGAGGTTTGGATATGAGCTTGACACCACAGCTAGGTCTGGTTCAGTAGACTGTATATGTGGTAGGGCCTGCTTCAGAAAGTAGGTTTACGAGCCCACAGACTCAAGAGTTAAGTTAGAGGCTGACTAGTTAAACAGGAAATTCAAATGAAAGAAGGTTTTTCACCTTATATTGCTCCAAATCTTTTCTTCTCAAGCATATCTTCCAGTTTCGGCTTCTTGCTCCTCCTTTGTCATATTCACATTTAAGTGCACAGTATAGCCAAGGAAACATCTCCGTTAAGGTTAACATCCCACACCATATATCCAGTCAAATATGCATGTGGTTGATTCATTTTGAATAGCCTCTACTCTCCTCTTGACATTCCTTTGCAGAAGCATACACCTAATAGCTTGTAACTTTTTATAAACTAACTATATTACTTCAATATAGGTTGCAACCACTCTCTCCATAAGGCCCTCATTCAGAAATCTCCAAAATTTCCATGGGATAGATTATTAAAGGTGGATAAGTAGCAGATCCAGTTAGTTAATGCCTGCAAAAGCAGACATAATTTGATGAAAAAGCCAAACGCCACAGCAGCACAAGGTGGATTTTACTTCTTGTCAGAGGTAGAAATACTAACCTTAGCAGCCAATTGCTAGCAACACTAAGCCTACCTCTAATAATTTTATACTCATAAACTAGGCAAAAGAGAGAATATGTATAGATAAATGTGTGTGTGCACGCGCATGTGGTGTAGCTTTTCTAAAAAAAAAACACCTAGACTACATAGGGTATGTGCTATCTCCTTCTAGCTACCAATAAATGTACCAGGTAACTCTAACCAACAAGGCTTACACAGATGGAAAGAAATAACCTAGTTTGTTCCTTGTCTCCATTGCGGTTAAAAAAGAGAAAAATATATAAAAATACAGCTTCTATATATCTCAGAGATTCTCTTTTCATTTAGAGGATGAATCAAATGAACCTGCTTTTTCAGTGTTGCAGCATGGACAGAGTCTCTGTCAAAATTTTTAGAATCAAAATCCATTGTCAAATCAACCTCCATTTCTGTAGTTGAAGGTCTCAACCTCACCTGCAAATATAAAAAACCGGAATTCAGAACTGACTTAAAACCAGCCAGTCCATCTTATCTTTAACATTTTCAAGTTAATCTTTCATGCTACTTAATTATTTCGTATAATAAACAATGACCAATTTATTTCACCAAGGGAAAACATTAAAAGCAATTGCAAGTCACCTCTTGGCATCGTTCCTCCAATTCATAGGGGCGCCATACGGCCCTCAATGGATATTGCAACACATATAACTGACAAGCAAAAGGAAAATTATACTTAACAACTAGAAAAAAAATTGCAAATTCAACAAAAAGACGACTCATTTCTTAAATCGATTAAATTCTACCTGAGTGCTGCTATCAAGGGAAGGGTTAATACACACATCCATTTCCCGAACAACTTCATCCTGATCGCTGTCAGTTACTAGTTCTTCATCTTCTGCCAGGTCGTTTCCTGTAATCTCCACGTCGTCCAATGTAACGTCCTCCTTACCCGTAACCTCTCCATTTTCGGCTAGATAATCACTCAACTCTTCCTTCTTAGTTGAAATGGCTGAATCACACTGTGGTAGTGTTTCAATTTTGGGTTTGGTTTCTGGTTGAGGCTTCAATTTAGAGCTTTTAGGAGCAAAACGAGATTGCCTAGTCGGAACTTTACTTGGACCGTCGAAGTCCAAATCCATCTCCGCCATGTACTTTGCCGGAAAATTAAGTTTCAATCCGGAGGAAGAGTTTAGGGTTTATTTTAATTACAATGAAATCGAACCAAATGACACCATGAAGTAGGGCATTTAACACTTCGAATTCACAGTTTTAAGTATGAATTTGATAAATACGATAGTTTAGGTGTTTAGAATATTTTTTTATTAATAATAATACTTGAATATCATAATTTAGGGGTAACATAAATATGACATAATTTAAATATGAAAAGGATAAAAATGTGATAATTTAGAGAGTTGCTGCAATAACATACGATGGTTTAGACTGCAATAACATACAAGTGTTTTTTATTTGATTGTTGAGTTTTTAGCCTTAAAAAAAAATCATTCATCAATAATTTAACTTTAAAAAACATATGAATCTTTCCAAAATTTTTTTTTTTAAAGTTATTAGTTGTCTTTAGTTAAAGTGACAAAAATAGCGTAATCCTTCAGTGCTTTACCCTCTCAAGTTAAATAAATTGAGTTGTGTCTAAATAGCATAATCCTTCATTATTTCACCCTCTCCAGTTAAATAAATTGAGTTGTGTCTCGTTAATTTGTACATACTGACCTGAATTGACTAAAGAACGACCCAAATCATATTTACCCAAATAATTTTGAGAGTTTAGACAGGCTAAAGTACATTTGTAACTTATTTTGATCCTTTCAAATTTAACAAACATGCCAATTTAACATATCCAGTCTAGACATAATAACTTGCCAAGTTCATCTTAATCTAAATATCTTAATTTGACTTGAGATAACCGAAAAAGAAAATTAAAAAAGAAATTGAACTTCTTAATTAAAATAAGTCATAAATATTTATATAACTATAAATCATTCATTACAAGTAAATGGACATTTTACAGTTAAATTAATACTAAAGGTATAAAAATGAGTCGTATAGCGTGAGATGTATGTTAAAAAAAACTTATTGAAAATACTCAATCATGTAACCTACAGAAAATTCTCATATAACATGAGAGGTGTCACAGACGCAATCATTAAAAATATTTCACCGAGGTAAGTTCCTGATGATTCACTAAACTAACAAATATTTAACAGAAGAATATAACCCAGCAGACTAAATTATGACATTCAAGTACATTAGGAGAAATGCATCATTTGATCAAAGGCTTCTTGAAGCATGAGCGCCATTGAAAGAACTGGAAAGCAGGCAAATATACCATGATATTAAGAATTTTCAAACTCAAGCCAGAGTTCAAACTTCACTAGTCTAGACAAATGGACCATTACTAAAACCAAAAAAGAACCCTGATTCAATTGGTCTTTACAACATCAACGGTACCATATTCAGCATCTCATGATCTTTACATAAGTTGCCCAGATAGATTCATCACCAACTTGCATCCTGAAAGTTTCAAGTCCTAAAAATGGCAGACAATGTTTTTAGGTGAAACGTGAAATGAAACTTAAAAAGACACTTAAGCTTGTCAAAAGAGTGAGACAACTCAATTTACCTAGTATCGATTGTAGGTTTTCCCAAAATCATCACGCCTTTGACGCTGAAAGTCCTCGTAACTGTCATGTGGCCTGGATAGATGGTAGTTATCCATTGGGTTTGGATACCTTCCCCTTGGCTCCATTGGTATATTGGGTCCAGAATAATGTGGATTACCTGCAGAGCTCCCATACTCTTGATAACTGTGTTGATTATAACCGCCAAATCCAGAGGCTGACATACGTGGTCCTGACAGCTGTTGTCTCCTTACTGCATCAAATTGAAGAAACTCTTCCCATTGCCTCGCATGTTCAACTCTAAGGATGGCCAATTTCTTCATGTAGTTCTCTCTTACTTCTCTGATGGCCTAAAATTGACAAACCAAAACAAAATTTATCATTGGAGTCCTTGCATAAAAACATAAGCTGACTGGAATTTAACACGTCTGCATGATGGATTTCAGAGAAGGTCCTTCTTCAAAGCCAAAAACAAGTCCAAAACAGAAAACTCTCCACGTGGACAAAACAAAGGAAAGATGAAAATTTAAGTCAATCTCATACCTCTCTATGCTTATGATTTTCTTCATCTTCTTCCTTGTCCCGAATTCTTCCTAGATCTATGGCATCCTTTTGGTAGTCCAATTCAACATTCTCCAAGGATCGGGGGGCAGAGAGGTGGTCAAAATCACGGTTAGATTTCATATCAGAACCACGTCTACTCGCATCCCAACCATCAGACCTGTAGACACCCCTGCCCTGACCATGACCATGTCCGTGACCATCATATGAATTATACGAGTTGCTCATATAAGCAGAGCGTGCTGGAGACTTCGACAGGCTTGATCGACCTCTAGCTCCGTCATTACCATAAGCTTCATCAAATGAAGAGTGGGTTAAGCACTTCCAGTGAAGAACTCTTAACAATGATGGCAGCTTTAACATGGCAAACTATCTTAAATTCTCATAGTGAACCCATCTGAAGCAAACGAGTCTCTACATACTTTCAGTGAAAATTTTCATTGGGGGACACAATCCTTTCATTTGAGACCACCAGGAATGTTACATCAGAATCGAACAGAATGCTTGAAAAGAACTTACCTCTTGCTGCCACAAAAAGAAAAGGAAAGATAAACTAAGCAACTTACATTATGAAAGAAAATAAATTAACATCAGAACAAGCCTGTGAAGTTCATACAAAATTCAATTGTGAAAGTTACATGTAGAAGAGAAAAATAAAAAGACAAGCAGGCTAAAAGTCAAAGTGTGATCTACGGGTAGAAGAGATGGCGGACTATTTGCTTTCCTACCTTGTGAACTACCCCTTGAAATTTTGTGAAAATCATCATGACCGCGATCATCAACAACCTTCTCTTGTCTTCCATACCTATGGTGCAAATGAGATGCATTCTGAGGGCTGTGATTGGATCTCTGGGAATCAGAACGTGTCAGACGAGAGCTAACAGGACTTCGGCGCTCAGGTGACCTTGATCTGGACACCTGAGAACTAGATGGACCCTTTTTGTCGGCCTCTTCTTTAATTCTATGTACAGCATCCACTCCTTTTCTTAGAATCAATCTGTCCTTCCCACTGACTATAATAAACTTCTCCTCCATTTTGATTTTGCAGCCAACATCCTTCTCAATTTGATTTATAACTTTCTCAGTGAATAAAGCTTTCACATGGCTTTCCCTTGCAGGCACTCTCTCAAAGAAATCTTGAGACTTGCGACTCGCTCCGAGAGTAGATGGACACCCCTAAACATGGATTGTTTAGCACACAACATAAACTTTGATAATTTGCATAAGCCCTTCCGTAAGTCTATGAGAAAAAACCTTGGGCAAATATGGAGACACACACCCTTTTGGATTTTGGATAGACAGCCTCTTTTATATTAGTTAAATAGTAATCATATATTCTTGTACAGAGAAAGGTTTGTCAATAAAGCCATCACCTATTCGCCAAAAAGAGAATCCTCATAGGGCTTGATATAAACAGCACGCAGAAAAACTTGTCATAAAAAAAAGGATTGCAGGGACTATCAAAGGGGTCATCCCAGACTCCAGTCAACGAATGCACACAGCTTAACTTATTTTCCTTTAGTTGTGCCTTAGTTCAGAAGGGTCATAAGTAGAATATTGTCAGAGTTAATGCTCTTATATGGTCAGTTTGAGTAGGCAGGTTAGACACTAGTATATGCAAGAAAAGATTTTTTTTCCCAGGAGGTAGATACAAGTATATGCCAGAAAGATATCACATGGATAGATTTTCAGTTTTCCTACTTATCCAAGCCACCCAAAATAAGGATTTTAAAATTTGTTAGTTAGAAGGGGAAAAAAGCAAGAAGATGAGTGTAATGACCAATTTATATTATGCCAGCTGACCCAGTATATCAACAAACAAAAGTTGATGGTGTTCACAAACATCTGAAACTGTAGAAAACTGGACAGCAAGGGTAAGATGCAAACAACCGCCTTTATCAGAAAATAAAGGAGGGTACTTGGGAGCAAGAGTGTGATTTAAAAAAAAGGGAACTAAAGTTTTCTCATTCGTTATTCTCAGGAAGGGGGAAAAAAAGGAATCAACATCCTCGAGAGTAAACGTGAGGAATGTAATATTTCCTCATATAAGCCTGGTGATCCTTAAAATCTCTCTCCCTCCTCATTCGACCCATATAGTAGTAACAGGAATACGGATAAGAATCTTAATACAAAGCACTACCTGAGTAAAGTGGCCAGACTCTCCACATATTTTACAAATCATTTCTTCCTCCTTTCGTTTCTTCCAGTTTCTCTCAGTAGCTTTGGATTTAGCTTCCCAAACCTTTGCTTCCCTGCTAGTAAAATCTGTCGGGACAGCATTGGGGTCACGGGCATTCTCCTCTTCCTCATCAGAACCAGGAAGAGGCCTTTTCTCTGTCATTATTTTATCTTGTGCCTTAGTTGTGTTGGATCTAACAGGACCAGTATATTCCTTGTAGAGATCACTGAAGTCATCATCAATATCTGAATCTTGCCTGCTAGACATATCGAAGAACAACCTATTTTGGAAACAACAAAAAGAACAAGCAAAGCCAGAAAACGTGTTACTAACGCAGACAAGAACAAATTACACAGAGTTCACTTAAAGATTCTATGCTAAAATGTCCAATACCAATTTAGCAACCTTAAGGACGTGGGTTTTGTACTATAAGCAACCTATTTTCAATAGATAAGGTACATCATTGAAAAGGGGATAAATCCATATAGGTGAATAGAAAAAATTCTGAAAGGTTTCAGTTCCTATATAGAGATTGTAGCTAATCATTTATTCACTAGGAATGTCTAATAAGCTCCATATGTACATAAAACAGAATAAATTCCTGTAGAGGTAGCCTAAAGAGATTTATTTAGCTCAAAGGCTCTAGTATTTTTCTATCCATATACACATGACTTCCTGATGAAAACTTTTTAGGCTTTTCCTTTTCTTCTACCTCTCAGCTGCATGACCATCAAATCACACATAGCCAAGCATAAACCTTAAAAAAAATTCAGTATGTTTGACATTATATTGGAACTGGGAATATTTGGGAACAGAAACAAATGCAGTAGATCAATATGTGATTGATTTCAAAATTGAGGTTGGGCTTCTCACTGGTATATCCTGGATAACATCTCAGCCTCAATCAAATTGACCCAGAGTTAGCAATTGAAGATACCTTTTTCCCTTCTCCCCCACTATTGCCATCCAAATCCTGGACTAAACCATTTTCAACAAAGGTAACTTGTATTATTAACAAACCAGTTCTTTAAAAAAAGCTGAAATGTAAGTCTATAGTGTACACTAAAAGCTAATGGTGTAAACAAATGCTCCAGGCCTGAGTTAAACTTTCTGCTATTGTACTTTGTGTTGTGTTTTTTCTCAAAAACTATGAAGTCTAATAAAAAATAGTCATTAGAATTTAATCTAAACTCTAATCACACAGTATCAAATTTACTATTTCCATCAACAAGCCTTCGAGGTTATTCACTACTTAGCTGTAATTCAGAAGTTTTTGGTAACACCACATTACACTTCTTAACTTCTTCATTTTTTTCTGGCTAGCTACTCAAACATAAATGGGATACATGATATCCCAGCCTTAAAGTTTCCACTACTATAAAAACTGACAATCTAATTCCTGCACCGAGAACACTTTAAGCACTGAGGGAGAATGTTTCAGCTCTCTTTTGACCCTTTTGTTATGCATAGATTGAGACAGAAATATTTCCTGAATTCTCCGAAAGTCATATTCCTAGATAAAGGAATAAACTCACAAATCAGCAGCAAAACAATAGAATGACGATGGAATAAGCAACAATTATAAAATTTCATCTAAAAAAAAGTAAGCAACAGTTATAAATAAATCAACAGCAGAACAATCAATATCAGAAACAATACAAAACGCTATCATTCAACGAGAAACGAGAAACAAGAATACAAACCACAATTGAATGCAACCTTGTTTTTGACGATAAGCATACTATTATGGATTAAATACAGGAAATAAAGGAGAAGCAAACTGATTGAGTACCTGAATTAAGCAGTCAACATTCACCGATTGATTTGATATGTGTTTCGAAAAGAAAAGGGTTAAGCCTACTTACCGCGGTATCGGGAGAAAGGCTAGGGTTTTGCTCTCTGTGTGTGTATGAAAGCGGCGGTTTTAGATTTGTGGGAAAATGAGCAAATTTGTTATTTTTTCGACTGGGTAACACTTGGTTGCATCTCGCCGTTGATCTTTTAAATCCTACGGTCCTCATTTTTCTGCCTGCTTCTTTGAAGAACTTCTTTTTTAATCCCGTGCTTTTGGTTTTTATTGATTTGGTCCCCTTTCTTTTCTCTCTCATTTTTTTAAGGCTCGAATAAAGGTAGAGCTATATGTAGGGTTAGTCAAATATTGGGGTCAAATGGGCGGATTGGATTGAAATTGAAAATACTAAAATGGGTTAAAATAGAAATTGGATTGTGTTATAATCCACCCAATTTACTTTGGACTCAAATGGGTTAAAATTCGAGTTGGGTCATGACCCGCTTAATTTCAATATTTTTAACATATTATTATTTACTTTTATAACCACAATTTGATTTTAACTCAAGAAAATAAAAAGTTACAAATAAATAGATAAATCATAAAAAATATAAAATAAATAGAAAATATACATTATATTAATGCAGGCAAAGAATCTTAGAACGGGTTGCAATTGAAGATTAAATTAGGCTCAAATGAAGAATTTTCAAAATGGGTTAAAGTTTGAATGGGCTGAGATTGAACCTAATGCAAATTCTTGAACTCAATGGATAAAATTTTGCGCGGGTTACTTATATTTAGGCTCATTTTGACATCCTTGGTCAAAATCAAATCGAAGTTAATAACTCAAATAAAATAAAGATACTAGTTTATTAATAATCACTTATTAATTTATCTGTATAAAAATAATTTTGATTTTTTATATCGAATTATTGATTCTCAATGGTTGAGGATTTATCTTAACCAATCTGATAATAAATTAATAGATTATACTTATATCATTCTGTATATAAAGTCTTTGATTTACGATTCAGTGTCATACTTCTTGTTTTTTATTATCTCAAACTCTTGGTTATTCTACAAGGTGGCAATGATTATTTATTAGAAAAACGTAATTTGTCAATTCATGTGCATAAATTAGTTGATTTATATCTTGTTTCTAAGTGATTTCAACGAAGAAGAATGTGTAAAGTTTTAGTGATTAAAGTGATGCTGATAAATTGATGTCTTGATCATTCTATAACAGATTAATATGTCTATAAATCGATAATTGATAAGTAGAACTAAAACTTCAAAATCAAATCGAATTGTTCAATATGTAGTATAAGGATTGTGAATGAGTATTATTAGCTCTTTGGTGTTCGAATTGTAAATTTATACACCTGGATTAAAGTTTCTAGAGTCATATCAAACTCGTAGTCTTTAGTTCACATTATTTCATTGTTGTTATTATTTCCAGTTATGTATTTCCTTCCTCAAACTATTTTAAAATGTTTTATCTAATCAAGTGCTCTATCGAAAACAACTTTTCTATCTATATGAGATAGATATAAAGTCTGTATACACTATATTCTCACCAAATACTACTTATAAAAATACATTTTATATGTTGTAATTGTTATAACAAACTCATACAATAAATTTTAAATTCACTTATGATGTATGAATTTTGTATATTTATGCTATAAATCAAAATTCTACGAATAAAAAGTATCAAACCATTAAATAAGACATGACTCACTAGTCAATAATCTACTTAAATCAAAATAATTTGTGTTAAAATTGGTCAAATACCTTTTGACAGTTTATCTTAGGAGGTATTTGAATTGATTTTTTAAAAATGACTTTTAAGTAAAAATCAAAACATGTTTTTAAGCATGTTCTCAAATACTTCTAAAAATAATAAATAAATAAATATCAAAAATAAAAATTACTTTAAATAAGTCAATCAAACATTAACCAGTTATTTTTATATCAAAGATAAGCTCAATACATAATTCAAAGCATAAACCAATTTCGACCCGTTGGAAATTTGAGTTCTCTAATTAATAGGAATTGTTATTAGTTGTAATGACTCTTATTAGCTAGAAGATTTATATTATCCTCTTCTTGATACCTGGAGAAAAGAAAAATAAGGATAATTAGATCATCAACTAGAAGAATAGGCAGAGGTATCAATTATTTTTTTCAGCAGCATATATATGCATGTGAAAGATTACTCCTGTACTCATAGACTAGAGGCGACGGTCCGTACTAGTATAAATTATTTTTTAAGAAAATTAAATTTGTATTTCTTTAAAATAAATTATTTGTAGTCATATGCCGCTTTATATTTTGTACCCCATACTAATAAAATTTTATCCCCTAATAATAAAATTTGTGCGCTGATGTCATATTGATGTCAGCACCTGCTTATACGATATACCAACAGAGTATCACAAATGATTAAGCTCAATCACATATGATACTAATATGGTATAAATATACCAACATAAGTATATAACAAATATATTTTCTACTAATTTAGAGATTAATAATTTTTTTATTTGTTTCTTATTTATTTCTTAAAAAAATCATATACACCAATTGGGCATCAATATACTGCCAGAGTATCACAAAAGACTGAGTTCATTCTATATGATACTGCTATGGTATATATATACCGACAGAGTATATATTTCATAATATTTTGCTGATGTTAGCATGATGTCAACACACGAAATAAAAAAAAAGGTAAGTGGATAGAAAGACAAATAATTTAGGTAATGAGTCTGTTAAGGGGTAAATAATTTAAATTACGTCTATTAAGGATAAATAGTATTAAATTATGTTTATTTTGTGTACTTTTTCCTTATTTTTTAGTCTCGTTTTATGGAACATTGAAAGATTTTTTTATATATTTTTGAAGATATTGTAAAATTATAATTAAATCAGCTAAAGAAATATTATGAAGTAGTTGAAGCAGACAAGTCAATACATAACTGCTTTGAAAAGATTAAATTAAAAAGCTTATAAATTATTTTTTGTTGGCTCACCGAAAGCCGCAATATAAATTATTTTTTAGTCTCGATTTATGTGACATCAAGAGATATTTTCTATATATTTTATAAGATATCGTAAAATTATAATTGAAACAACTAATAGAATATTATGAAGTTGTTGAACCAGACATGTCAATACACAGCTACCCTGAAAAAGATTAAATTAAAAAACTCACAAATTATTATTTGTTCACCCACCAGAGGTTGCAATATAAATTATTCTTTAATCTCGATTTATGTAACATTGATAGTTTTTTTTATTTATATTTAAAAAATTATTATAAAAATATAATTGAAGCAACTAAAAAAATATTATGAAGTATTTAAAGCAGACACGTCAATACGCAACTGTCTTGAAAAAATTAAATTAAAAAATTCACGAAATATTTTTTATTGATCACATATAATAAAGGCAAAAAAACAGACAGCTGAAGCAGGCAGAATAATCAGAAACTGCTTAAGCAGGCAACTACGATAAAAAATTGTTTCATTATTCTCTTACATATATGTAGTAAAACATAATAAATTTAAAGTGAGTCATTCATCAAACGAGGAGAAAACAATGTTCTTCAACTATGTGAATAAAGTACTCTATTTTGTTTTTTTATTAATAATTGAGAATAAATATTTATTGCTCGTTGGGGTTAAATATTTTTCGAAATATGTAAAATGAAATAAATTTGCTTTATTTTTAAATGGTAGAAATTTAACACCCAATAAAATAACTTGTCATGCAATTAAAAGTAAATATTTTTAAATGGAAGGAAAATTCAAACTCACACAATCAGTTTCGAAAATAAATTTGACCATCCTCTCTAATTTTAGGTTTCAATTTATTTTATTTTATTTTTTGGTTCCTTCTTCCTCCCTATCTCTCCACATCACATTACCATTGTAAATAATAGTCACATTTTTTACTAAAATATGTCAAAATATAAAAAAATAAACTAATGAAAGACACATATATACGTAAAAATAGTAAAAAAAAAATCTTCTTATCGAGCTACAAAATTTTAAATGAATGAATCTCAATTGACACCACTTCAATATATATGATTTTGACACTGTTCATCATCACCTTTACGGGGGTGTTCACTATTTAGATAAAAATTGATTCAAATCGATAAATAGAATCGAACTGATTAAATAAATCGATTTTATCTAGGTTTTCATTTGGTTTTAGTTTTTTAAAAACCGTAGTATTTAGTTTGAGTTTGGATTTGTTTGAAAAAATCAAAGAAATAATCAAACCGAACCAACAAAATTATATTCGTATATTTTATAATTATACATACATAATACATTATTTATAAAAATATATTTTTTATTTTTTATTCTACTATGAAAGAATAAATACTCAAAATGAGAACATTTATCTTATTAATTTCATGTATATGAATGTCTATAACAATTCTTGGAGCGACTAGATATGTCATTAGTTTTTTCTTCTAGGTCAAAATGGTAAATTTTGAAACTTTTTCATGGTAAATTTTGAAACTTTTTCATAGTAAATTTTGAAAATTTGAAATTTATTAATTAAAAGTTTTATAATATTAATCGTTCTAACTATTTTTC
>JAOTQR010000100.1:21029522-21058094 GCA_025774065.1 Solanum ossicruentum
TATTCATACATTTAGAATATGAGTGTTTAACAATTTATATTAAAATATTTATATTTAATCTATATGTTCGAAACAAATTTTGATGAAAAATGTTCATCTGATCATCGTTGGATGAATATAGCTCCGCCCCTGATTCATATTATACTCTTCAATTTATATGATAATTACAAATATAAGATTTTAGTTTAACTTTTTTAAAAATATATTTTTTTTAAAAAATATTATACGTATTAGATTGGGTGGCAAGAATTAAAACTATACACTCCTATTAAGCTCTCTGCTTAAAAAAAAAAAATTGATTCAACAATTGAATCCAACTCCAACAATGGCGGATTTTCTCTCTTCTTCTCAAGATATCATCGCCATGGCCGAAATCTCCCGAACCCAAACGACATTCTGTTCTGTTCCTTTCTACGGAGACCAAATCGAAGTAACTGTTACAAAGAAAGCTTCCGAAGTTGATCGATGGATCGGCCAAACAGTTTCCATTCACCGTCAAAGACTCCACAAACTCCTCATCGGTCTCGACATCGAGTGGCGTGCGCCTCGAAACCCCACTGAAGAAATCCCCTCCGCCGCGCTCCTCCAGCTCTGCGTCGGCCGCCGTTGCATCATATTCCAACTCCTTCACGCAGATTACATCCCGAGATCTCTCTTCGCTTTCCTCGGGAACCCGAATTTCTCCTTTCTCGGTGTGGGTGTTAACGGTGATGCTGTGAAATTGTACACGGATTACGAATTGTTCGTGGCGAACCCGGTCGATTTGAACAGATTGGCGAGGGATGTTCGTGAACTTGAAGAGTATGGGAGAACAGGGTTGAAGAGAATGGCGTATGAAGTTCTTGGGAAAGTGATGAAGAAGCCATTTAGTGTTACGATGAGTGAATGGGATGCGGAGGAATTGGTGTAATGAACAAGTTGAATATGCTTGCATTGATGCTTTTATGTCGTTTGAGCTTGGGAGGAACTTGTTCTCCGAATTATTCAATTACTGGGAGGTGTATTGATTTTTTGTTATCTTGTACTCCGGGAAGAAGGAATCTGTATGAATTTCAACTATGAATTTCTTGAAATTCTGATTTTGTGGAATATAAATTTGTGTCGATTTTATGAGCTACTGTGATTTTTTTACTATTGTATTCGTTAAAAAAATATACGTGAACTCAAGCTAAGTATAGAAATGACAATAAAATGATGTCGAATGAACAAGTTATTTCATGAGCGAATTGAAAATATTTAAACTTATTATATTAGCTAGAGGAAAATTGATCCAGTTTAACAAATTTAAAAGACTAAAAGCCTGTTTGATATTTCTATCTTATGATTTTATAAAGGCCAAAGTAATCCATCGAAGCAAATATCTACTAGTGAATTAATTAATATAGATATAATTTTTTATAACTGTAATTTACAATAAGTATTTAATAAAAATGGTTATACATTATCCTTATGTTTGTATAACTTGCGGGTCCCAATAGTATAAATTTAAAATTTATATAATTCATTTTCTAGATGTACGAATTTAAAATTTGTATATGCTTATCCTAATACAAATTCAAAATTTGTATATGCTTATCCTAACTTGTATATAATTATTATGTTGATATATTTAATTTATATATACATTTTGAAAAAAAAATCTTAAATGAAATATAAAATTTGTATATATTTGCCATATTTGTGTTTTGACAACAAATTATGTAAAACAAAAATACCTTAAAATCTATAGAGCGCAATTAGATTAACGGTAATAAATAAACCTAATGAAGATATCTATTACTCCCTCTGTTCTAAATTAACTTAATAGTTTAGATTTTTTTTAATGTTCAAAATAATTGAATTGTTAAAAATTCAAGATAAATATTTAGATTTTTTTTCACATTTATGTTTTCATTTATTAAAGTTTTATATTTTTTGCAGAAAATAAATTACACTATATATTTATTACTTCATCATTAATAATAAAAAGTATGATTTATATTTTATAATTAAATATTTTTTAATATATATACATTGTCTTATAAACTAAATTAAAATAAAACAAAAGGAGTATTAGCTATTTGTGAAAATTCCACTTGCTTCGTAGTTTGGATTTTGGATTAAATTTGTTCTTTCATGGGCCAAGTAGAAAAGCCCGAAATAAACAACGGAGGTTGAAGTGTTAAACCCTATACCCCGATTTTCTCGCCGGACGGCAAAATTGACGACCTGCAATCACGCACACAGTAGGTGTTTTTTTTCCTTCTTCTAATTGTTTATTAGTTTTTAATTACTGTAATTCCTTGATAATCGTAAGCTCTTTCATTCAATTCAAATTTATAGCATGTATTTGTGATTGTTATTGAGTAAATGGAAGTTTGTATGTTTTCAATGGCAAAATGGCTACAAATTAACCAGAATAATGTGTAATGTTGTCGTTTTTATGGAAGAGAAACGTTTAGAATTAAATACAACACAGTCTGGTTTTTGTGCTCAAGCTGAGGAATCATCATTGGGTAATGTATAACTGAATTGAGAAATGAGTGGTTAAGGTCATGGATTTAGTATTTGAAAATCTAAATTGAAATTGGTGAATATAAGGTCTGAAAGTACATCTACTGTTATTTCAAATTCCAGCAAAACGAAAGAACGAGCTGAAAGTAATTGACGTTCAAACTTATATGAATGAATTGATAAGAATGATGATTCCCAATCACCAATCAGACAACGGTAGACTAAAAAGCAAACAAGAGAAGTGAAGCGAGGAGGCGTACCGAAGAGAAGAGTTTGAGATGGTGGAACCTATGGAATGAATAGATTGGTAAGAGAAGAGAAGCGGTCACTCTGCCAAGGTATGAAAAATAGGAATCCATGTGCTAAGCCTCTGATTTACCCTGAAATTTAGATTATTGAATGACTAATTTAACCCTAATGTCGCCAGGCAGGCGTGTTCATTATGAGGTGTGTGCTTATTCTCACTTATATATTTCTTCCCATCTGCCTAGCGTAAGTCTTGGCGGATAAAGTTTCTAGATACATGTATTGGTGGGATATAACTGGTACTTGGGTGAGTGGTCGAGATATAAGCTAGTTGACCCGTATAACAACAACATACCCAGTGTAATCCCACAAGTGGGGTCTGGGGAGGGTAGAATGTACGCAGACCTTACCACTACCATAGAAGTAGAGGGGTTGTTTCCAGGGGACCCTCGTCTCAAAACCCTTAAGTAAGAACTAGTTGACCTGTATAAAAAAATAAAAATGCGATGAAGTACATTTTATGTATAATTTGCTGTTACAAAGATTGTTAGACTCAAGTATCTGAAAATGATGTGTTCTATATGTGGCTTATGATATGTTTCTATTTATGGTTAGCTCATGTTCGATCTTCTTGTCAAAGCAGGCAATTCACAGTGTGTCTGTGATAAAAATGTTGCTCCGTTTGGTTCAGAGATCTTATGCTGCTGTTCGCCTTTTATCTACTGAAGCTGCGACAACTGAGAAGTCTTCAAGATCAGGAGGTGGAAGTAGCATTATGACTAGTTTAGAAGGTGGCACTAGTACTGCCACAAGTCCTCGAGGCAGAGACACGCTAGGGAGGAGGCTTTTGAGCTTGATCTATGCAAAACGTAGTGCCGTCATTGCTATACGCAAGTGGAAGGAAGAGGGGCATCCTGTCCGCAAGTATGAGCTCAATCGCATTGTCCGAGAGTTGCGAAGACTCAAACGATATAAGCATGCCCTCGAGGTTTCTTTTTCTTCTCGTTAACTTTTTCATGATTTACTTTGAATCATTTATTTCTTAGGCTTATAGTGGTAGTGTATTGGAGCACTGGAATGCTTTTTCATTGATTATTTTCTTTACTAGCTTCTATATTTTGCCATGAAAATTGCTTAGGATGGATGGATTGGGGTAGGAACTGGAAATTATCCATTTCTTTTGCTGAATACTCGAGTGAATGATTCGATGTGGTTAAATTGCTGAATATGAAGTCGTTGTACACAGTACTATGTCATTATATTTTGTACAAGGGAATTACTTATCCCAAGAAATGGTTCCCAATTTGCTAGTGCTCCTCACCTGCAGAAAAAATTGTGTCTTTTTAAGCTTGTTGGAATTCCTTAGATTATTGTAATAAGAACTATGACCACTGATCAGTTAAGAACAGAATGCATGTTAACATGCATTTTATTTTTTCTACTGTTTGTGCTTGTTTTGTTAAAATTGATTATGGTCCTTGCTCTTGATTAGGTGTCTCATAGTAGAAAATCATAGTTTTTAGAAAAGAAGACATGCCACTTTTAATAGCATTAAAATCTGCAATTTTGATGGGATTATGTTTACAGGTCTGTGAATGGATGAGGGTACGAGATGATATCCAACTATTATCTGGTGACTATGCAGTTCATTTGGACTTGATTGCTAAAGTTCGTGGCATGAACAGTGCAGAGAAGTTTTTTGAAGACCTACCTGATAAACTGAAGGTCCAGACCACCTGTACTGCCCTTCTCCACACCTATGTCCAGCATAAGGATACTGCTAAAGCTGAGTCTTTGATGGAGAAAATGTCCGAATGTGGTTTCTTGAAGTACCCTCTTCCTTATAATCATATGGTTACCTTATACATATCCCAAGGGCAACTAGAGAAGGTGCCAGGCTTGATTCAGGAATTGAAGAAAAATACCTCTCCTGATATTGTCACATACAATCTGGAGTTGGCAGTTTTTGCGTTACAGAATAATGTTGAAGCTGCAGAGAAAGCGTTCCTTGAGCTAAAGAAGGCAAAATTGGATCCTGACTGGATAACATTTAGCACATTAACCAACATCTACATTAAAAACTCCCTTCAGGATAAGGCAAAGTCAACTTTGAGAGAAATGGAGAAAAGGATTTCCAGAAAGGCTCGAACTGCATATGCTTCTCTCATTAGTTTGCATACCAATCTAGAGAGCAAGGATGAAGTTTTCCGAATATGTAACAAGATGAAGTCAATCTTCCGTAAAGTGAATGATACAGAATATTCTTGTATGATAACTTCTTTACTGAAGCTGGATGAATTTGGAGAAGCAATGAATCTGTACAATGAATGGGAAGCAGTTTCTGTGACCAAGGATACCAGGATTGCAAATTTAATTCTTGCTGCTTACGTTAACAAAAATGAGATGGAAAAGGCTGTCGATTTTCACAACAGAATGATCAGGAAAGGCATATCTCCTAGCTGCACCACTTGGGAGCTTCTTACACGGGGTTATTTGAAGCAAAAGGAAATGGATAAAGTTCTTGAATTTTTCAAAAAAACTGTTGCGAGTGTTTCAAAATGGGATCCTGATTCAAAAATGGTTCGAGAGATGTTTCATGTAGTTGAAGAGCAGGGCGACATTCAGGTGGCAGAACAGTTGCTAGTTACCCTTAGACACGCTAAGTATGTGGATACAGAGATATATAATGCACTTCTCCGAACTTATGTGAATGCGGGTAAGATGCCAATGATAGTTGCAGAGAGGATGAAAAAGGATAATGTGAAGATGGATGAAGAAACTGAAAGGTTAATTAGATTAACTAGCAAGATGACTGTGACTGAGGTTCCAAATGAGATTGCTTAAGAACAAGGCTGGACTTTTCAGCTTTGAAAATATTCAGACCTGTGCACAAGAAGATGTATCCAAAGCATCTACTTCAAGCAAGATTGATGGATCTACTTTTGAGCTACAATTCTTATCATGGCTTCCACAGCAGTAATATATTTTCTATTTATTACCATTTGGATACTGAGTTTCTCTCTTTTAATTATTGGATATAGTTGTCTCCCTCCAAACAATGGCAGAACATTCAGATTCTAGTTTCTCTATGGACGAAGTACAAGCTTTCTTGTTTTCACCAAGAGAATCATAACCTTACGAACAGCCAGAAAGAAAAAACAAAATCGACATATTCAAGAAACAGAATCAAGTAGGGAGAAAGAAGACAATGAAGAGATGAAGGCGGCTAAAGGGTTGTTTTACATGAAACATTTCACTACCCCAGGAGGAAAAGAAAATTCATTGGGTACCAGCTTCACCAAAATAAAGATTTCCTATTCCCAAATGTGCACTCAACTTAAAGGAAGAAACATGGCTTGATGCAAAAAGAAAGAATGGTTGCATTTAATGATTTTTGTACTTATTTAGCCAATACGTATTGAAGAGAGCAAGACATTTGAGAGAACAACAACAACATACCATTCCAAGTGAAGTCTGAAAAGCATAAATGTACCCAGACCTTACCACTACCTAATAGAGGTAAAAGAGGTTGTTTCGCGAAGATCCTTGTCTCAAGAGACGTTTAAGAGAACTATGAAAATAATGTGCTGCAGGTCAAAGAGTTTATATAATGAATCCCAAAATCGAAGAACATTATGATAGATTACCAAATACATAATGATTATTAACCCAAATAACATGCACTTTGAGGATTATCACGCACTCTCGACTTCCTCAAAAATCTGAATAAAATTTATATCATCACGGAAGCATTAAGGTTGGAATTTACAAATAAACAAACTAATTACTTGGACAATGTTCTTTTTTTTTTTTTGACAACCGTAATGTCTGACCAGCTTGAGTGCAACTTGATTAATTTCACAAGATAAAAGCAGACATCTTAAACACAACCGGAGCTAGTAAACAGGAGAGGATAGACAGTCGCCAAAACTGAGATGATCCCGCAGGGCAGAATGGACAAGATTTCTGATAGTATAAGCATCTCCTCTCAGTGTTTAAGCTACAAAGTTGAAGAAGTTGTAGATTTTCTCACGTTTTCATCATGTGAGGCTGTAGGCGGCAACGTGGAAGATGACATTGCAGCATGGTAAGAAGAAGATGCTAGCTGTGCTAATGCTGGAACAGCACCACCTGTAAGGTTTCAACCATGGAAAAGAACGTCAATTGGAACAAAATAAGGAAATGCATTTCAAGATTTACTCGTGTCAGGAGTATACAATCTAGAAAAAATAATAGGTAAAACAAAAAATGGGTTCTTTTACAGAATAGACGGAAGTAGATGTTTGAAAGAAGTATAGTTCAAACCTGCTAGCCCTGCACATGCAGATGAGAAAACAATCACAGGAGGGGCCTGCATAAACCCAACACGAAAATTTTGCAAAAACAGCATTTTTAACAATCTATGAAAAAGCTACCAATTAAAGAAGCATTTAAGGAAAAAGAGCACAAAAAACAACCAGAGTATAGGAGTTCTACAACAACAATATACCCACTGTAATCCCACAAGTTGTATACTTCTGTCGTGTATGCAATTATGCTTTACTATTGCCTAAATATTTTGACTTGAAGGTAGTGCTGACAATATATAGAATTTACAAGATGGACAGTAGCATCCGTAGACCAAAGCCTAGTGCTTTTGAATTGTAATTCTAATGAATGCTAGCATCTATAAGTTTTATTGAGCCTTTATTACAAACTTCTCCTAAGCTTCTTTGTACCATACCATTTGTATCTCGCAATATAAGGAAATATATATTTTAACAAAAAGGAATAACTTACACCAACAAGGAAATGCAACCACATAGGTCCTTTAATCCACCTTCTAACAATTGGCATCACTGCGAGTAGGAACAAGAGTATTAAGACTCAAGACAGGTCACGTTGGTTAACATTAGTACGACTGTCATTCAGACAGCATTTTTCACATCAATGTGGATACCAGGTCCATAAATCATAAGCACAGTATTTGTACATAAATGAATCATCTTAGATTTGACCTATCTTTCTTTTGAGAAACAGCAACTCTCTCAGATTTAAAAGGCTCTTTCACATCAATGTGGATACCAGGTCCATAAATCATAAGCACAGTATTTATAAATTAATGAATCATCTCAGATTTGACCTATTGTTCTTTTGAGAAACAGCAACTGTCTCAGATTTAAAAGGCTCAAAATTGAAGTGTCAATTTAAAACCAAATTCCATCATATAAAGTAGGAAAAAGATAGTATTTAGGCTCCAGGACAGACACAAACTTGATTAGAAAGGCTTAATGACTCAACAGATGCTTCATGACAGGCATGCGTTATCCTCAGTGTACAATAGAAACCAGAAAATAATCTTCTGTTTAGTAGGAAGATTGATTTACAAAGAAACAGCATACTGCCACAGATCTTTACACATCTTTTACAAATGTTTAGTGCTTGTGGTGCTGTTCGTCAGAAATTATTTGATAAGCACACTTTAAATGGTACTTAAAACTCCTAAGAAGAAGATCAGGACATCAACACAGACATAAATATAACAGAAAATTTTCAAAAAGCTTCGAACTATATGCTAAATTGTTAAGAGATCGAGGGCTTCCTTCCTCTTCTTTTGTGATAGGCAAGATTAATGTAAAGTTGATTTTATAAGAACTGACTAAATCATGATAAACAACCAAGGATTAGAAAATTGCCACAGCCTAGGAGGGATTTATATGAAGCTTAAAAATGTGAGCTTCTTTAAATACTTCTAAGGGACAACCTCCGGAGAATGTTGGGACCCATCAAATGCCAGTTTCTCAATAAGGAAAAAAGAAAAGGAAAAATTGATGAGATAATTAGCCTAATATCACGAAAGAACGCCAACCAGCTACTAAATTAAAGTCCAAGCCTCAGAATTTGGAAATGGAGCTTAGGAGATGCCAAAAGCAATTTCTATAAGAAGAGAGAACAGAACTGGAGTTGTCCATTTTTCTTGTATTATCACTAAAAGAATAAGACAATCCCAAGTTTTTTCCAAAATGAGAAAATGGATTTCCTTTGACATGAAATTGATGATTCATCAAACCTGAAATCCCAGAAATTTTAGGCATATTTCACAAAAGGTAAGGAGATACTTGCAACGTGGATTGAACATTTAGGTGAGCAAGAATAAATCTTCGGCATCTTCTGTTAGATAGTTTAGGTAACCAAAACGAGATGTTGTAATTATAATATAGTGATCCCAAAGAGAGAATTGTAATAGGTGATAATCTAAAAAATCTCCAGAACCAGTGTGTAAAAAAAATGGGAATTCTCCCCATTTGATATTTATGTAGATTCTTTTGTCATGTGAGCATTGTTGGGTTCTTATATGAAGCAGATTATACAATAACTAAGTCTTAAATCCCAAAATAATTGAACTCGGGTATATTAATCATCATTCATCAATATCCATTTTACTCCATATATTCCAGATTATAATCAATAAACAATTTTTCATCTCCGAAAGGGGATATAAATACATAGAGCATGTTAACAACAAGCATATGGATACAAAAAGAAACAAAGAAAGAATGTTAAAACACTGCTATGTACCATGGTTGAAGCCGTAGAATGCACTTGTTGTACCACCAACCGCAGAACCAATCTGAAATATTAGGGAAGTAGAGAGAAGGAGAGTGAGGAAGGGGGAGTCAGATTTAGTAACAAAACAAGAATGTAAGAGAAACCACAACTCCAAGGCATAAGTTTTAGAACTTTGTCCCAATTTATGTTATTACTTTTCTACTGGCGGTTTCATCAAACACTTTTTTAGACGAGGATGGCATTCAGATAACATTTAAAGCATTTCTAAAATTATAGGTATTTTTGTTTTGTATAACTCACATGTTTCAACATTCAAGATTAACAATTCAACTTCAAATATCAATGATTCCGCTATACTAACTTTCAAACATGAATTATTAAAATTTTCTTTTTACTGCTAATGCTAAAATATGCATGTGCTATTTTGTCAAATTCAGTGGTCTACTCAAATTCTGACACTAAAATAAAGGAGAGAACCCAATTTTATCATTGAAGAATGGAAAAAACAAGGTAGCGTCAACATAAATTTTAATAATTTTTTGAACTGTAAAAGGTAGTAACATAAATCATTGATATCGAACCATAGAAAAGCTATCCCGGATTAAAGGCGGAACCGTCCACTTACTTGTCTCCTGCAATGGAATGAGAGAAATGCTCATAGATATAACATAGTATTAACACCGAGAATTGAGATGAAAACACAAACAAAAAAGATTTTTTCAAAAAAGTACAAGAATTAGTTACTTTACCATCTCCTTAGAAAGAGGACCAGCGCAATGTGGACACCTCATACTAGTATAGCTATTTTTTGTTATGTTATAATTTTCTTGGTCTCTTCTAGGAGTTTCCTTCATCATCACCATTCACCAATTCTACAGAATACTTTATGTAATAGAGTCACAGAAGTCAGCTAATCTTGTGTTTTTGGGAAGCAGATCAACAAGATTTTCTTCCAGTTTTCTCTGTTCTCTAGTATCTATGAACTCATTATTTTAACGTTTAAGTACTACTGGGGAAGTATATGCTCTTGTTCTTCTTATCTGAACTGCACAAATAGATTGCTGAAAACTGTGAGTATTAACATAATAAATATCATATCAAAGTGTAAAGAAATAGTGCACAAGTTCAATTAGAATGAAGCAATAAACATACTTGAGCAGAATTTAATGCTTAAATGCTGCTGTCAGTCATTTTGGAATAGTATTGTAATGTGTAAGTCCAGACAGGCTAAGTATCTCCAAAGGTACCCCAATAAGACTCAACATTCTCTTCCGTAAAGTTAGTTAACACAAATTATGAAAGGGGAAAGTTCATAAAGATTCATCATGTTAATAATATCACACTAAACCACTAAATATTTCTTGGTTAAGTACATTTCCTTCTTTAGCTTTTAGATAATAGCAGTGGACTGAACTTCTCTTAATTATATGCCCAGCTGTGGCAATTAGTAACCCATTATACGGTTTACCATATTCCTTTATAAGGATACCAAATCTTTCATGCCTCGTTATGGCAATATTAGCAACCCTTTGTATGATTTTCTGTAACTATTGATACAGTCATTTTGCGTCTCATTATGGAAAACTAAGTAGCCCTTTACACGGTTACCAATTCATGTTGTTCCTCATTATGACAAAGTTAATAACCCTTTCTAGGGTCACCATTCATGTAACAACTCATTATTGGAATATTATTAACCTTTTATACAGTTACCATTTCATTAATATTTGAATTAAATCTTCGAGCTTTTAACTGTAATAGTCATTTAGCTTTTAAAAATAAGTCATGATATAAAAGGGTACAAAATACTATTCATCACTTTTAAATCATAAACATACTTAACTACGTTTGTTTACCACCAATAAACTAATCAAAGCATTGTTGTTAAACGGAATTAACTTTGTCTATGCCAATATGAGGTATGATTAGCTCAATTAAGTTCACATCATTTAAGTACTACCTATATCCAAGATATAAAATAAGCAGCTTAGTGAAATCAGATGCATGTCGTCTGCATACATAACAGTTTATAATCTACTCTTTGGCTTACTATTTGTCATTTTTTCATGTTTCAAACAGGTATAAAGAGACTTCTTTCATAGGTTGGTAACATGTAAAGGTTAACCCAATCAATAATGGGTAACATGAGCTCACTCGCTCCAATTAAATTCACATTAACATCTAGAAACATTTAATCAAACACCTCACAGGCATGGAATAACTCTCCTTGCTAGAATATTTAACTTTAACGCTTGGCAAAGACCATCAACAACTCAATCTACATCAACAACAACAACTTAACCAGTGGAATCCCACAAGTGAGGTCTGGGAAGCATAAATATACACAGACCTTATCACTGTCTCACAGAAGTAGAGAGAGTAGAGTGGCTATTTTCCGGGAACCTCATCTCAAAAATCCACAAGTAGAATAAATGACAAAAGAAAATAAAAGCAAACAGAAAGAGGTACTAATAATGAAAAAATACATTAAAGTATATAAATATGATAAGATTAACATATACGATAAATAATGACAACATGACATAAAAACAGTACTGTTACACTTAAGCCATACATACACCTAACCCTAACCCTACCAACCAATTAGCCCACTCCTTTCTATCTACATCAAAAATCGAATTTAATTCCTCAGGATGAAGGTTCAATCCAATAGATTCCAGTCATCTAGTCTCAAAAGTTCACCATGTTGGCATAATTACGTCATCTAGGCAATATATATTATCATCAAATCTAAGATTTTTGATATTCATATATCAAAATAGCAACAAAAATAGCGAAAGAATACAGGAGTTACCTTGAAGGTTTAGTGATCAAGCATATCCTTCGTGTTTTATGGAGACCCTTAGGTTTAGAATTAGAGCTCCTTTTATTGTTGTTGTGGTGTTGGGGAGTAGGGGGTGAATTAGGCAAAATGGATATTTTTTAAAAGAGCCATAAATAAAATGATAAAAAAATAATAGAGATAAAATAGAAATTACAGAGTAATTTATTTTTTGATTTCTTAAAAATTGGATAAGTAAAAAGGGCATATATTATTAGTATATGGCATAAGTAAAAGTGAATAAAATATATTAAAATATCGTTTAATTATATGATCTTAAATATATTATGTGGGAAAAAATAAAAAAAAAATTAACAAAAAAAAGAAAGAAAAAAAGTTCATTTTAAAATGGACTAGAAAATAGAATAAGATATGCAAATTAAAATAGGGTTTAAATATAAATTTAAATTCATTTGATCATAGATTGTGAGATTAAGATTTGAAACTTAAAATTTAAATTTTTGAGATTGTGATTTTTAGAATATAACATCTGAATATTTATAGAATGAGAGCATTTTTCTTTAAGAAATTTTAAAGCGATCAATTTTAATAATTAGAGATATATTTGATGAAGATAAACTTTCAAAATTTATAATCAAATACTTTCTCTATTTAGAAAAAAATCTTTAGTCCTTTTTAGTTTGTTTTAGAAAAAATAATTTTTTTATTTTTTTGATAATATTTTAATTTTAGCCTTAAATGGTACAGGATTAAGAAGTATTTTGATACATTTAATATAACCCTAATTTAGAATCATAAATTTGTAAAATAAATATAAGTTATTCTTTAAAATTGATGATTTGAGTCATACTAGTTTCATGTACAACGCAATAATGTCTTTACGATGTAAAGTAGTGGAGAGGGCTCTTTCTCCCTCTGAGCTTTAAGTATAAAAAAATTATTGATAAAAAGTGTTTCCGCAAATAAAACTTTGTGCAATACAAATTTAAAATAGTTAAGTTCCAATATAGACGTGAGACATCGAAAAAAAAGATTTATACCATTTATTGACAACAATAAAAAGGTTTACCTTTTTTTTCACCAACTAATTAAAAGCCTCGGGAAAATAAAACACAAGGTCGGTGGTTAAGCCCAAGACGACACCGTACAGTCCCTTTGAGCCCAACCTTGTGTGTTCCTATCCCTTTTGCATCTTTCTCTTCAAAAAGATTCATAAAGATTGGATTTTTATTAGATATTTTTGGTGAATACACTAAAATACAAGAACATAGACAATCTTTATCCAGCCACAGAATCTGAAGGAATCCATGGCAACTGAACACTCTGATGATTTAGACCAACTCCTTGACAGTAAGTATCATCACCCTTTATCTGTCGTTTAGCTGTTTCTTCATTGCATACCTTAGAATTATATGTGACTGAATTGAATAGGGTAGTTCAAAGATACCCTTTTCTACATTTATCTGCATGTATCTGTATTTTACTGTTTATTGGTAAAAATTGGGTGTTGGGGAAGGGGAAATGGAGGAGGGGATGAAAGTACAGATAGTCAACCAATTGAGCTACTAAGATTTTCTGGTTATGGGGTTTTTCAAATTACTGTTCTCTTGATTTCAAATTTTCAGGTGCTTTGGATGATTTTCAGAGCCTCAATCTCACTTGTGGTGCTCAAAGGTTTCTGCTTTCTCTTGTGGCATATATTTATATATATATTTCCTTGTGTTTTAAGCTGATGGGGTTGAATTTTGAGCTGTGGGTTTAAAAGGGGTTGCTTTTGATTGTAGAAGCGGAGATGGAGATGAGAAGAAAGATAGTTCTTTTATGTCTGGTGAGGTTCAAGGGTTAGGGATGATGTTGCCCGATAGGAATGCTAAGAAAAAGGGGAAGAAAAAGGCTTCTGGTGAGTCAAAAGATTCGCACATTGCTGAAGCTCTTGATAAGCTTAGGGAGCAGACTAGGGAGGCTGTTAAAGGATTGGAATCAGTGGCTGGACCGAGACCTGGTGTAGAGAACATGGGGAATGATGCAATGATGGAGGAGTGGGTGAAGCAGTTTGAAGAGCTTTCTGGTTCTCAGGTATCTTGTCTTTATGTTTCTTCAATGTTAATGGTCTGTGTTTTTACTGAATTTAGTTCTTTGCTTTGTATGTTGAACACGAATGCTGCAAAATATGTCTCTTCATGAAGATCCATAGTTGCAAGTTCTTTTTTCTGGACTTCCCAAAGAGGCTGTCCCATTTCATTTCCTGATTGTGGATTTTTTTTTTAAATGTTTTCATCATCTCTTTATTTAGTTTCCCTGGAGTGGGTATGGATTGATAGACTGATATAGTAACACTGTTAGAGAAACTATTGTGTTTTTTTTTTTTTCATTGCTTTCTTGTTGAGCATATTTAGCTTTTCTTGTAGTGGCTATTTAATGATTGTTTTGGAGTGTTAAGTCTTTTGCAGTGGATAAATATGAATTTGTTGTCATGATAGACGATAACAGCAAACCCAATGTAATCCCGCAAGTTGGGTTTGGGGTTTGTCGTTGTACCGTGGTGCTAAACTTTCCTAGATATTCCCAAAGGAGTTGTGTGTTGTATTCAGTTGGTCAGTGTCATATTTTCAACAATACAAACACTACTTGAAACAAAACTAAGTATATTTACTGATTTCTAGATTAAGATTGCTTAATTAGAACTTTTTGCTATCTCTGCGAAAACTTAAAAGTCACTTGATTGCTGTTTTTTTTACCAAACACTCAGCCGCCCTTCTGAAGACTCATCAGGTGAATCCTAAACTGTGACCATTCAAAAGACTTTGTAATAGTTGGTTCGAATTCCTTTTGCTTTAAATCTCTGTGCTTAGTTAGATTGCCGTTGATCATCATCCTATTTTAGATCAGTTGCAGCTCTGAATGTTGAGTTTTGGTTTATCATGGCTGCTTTATATCATTTAGTTGCTTCCTCCGACTAAATGCCTACATAGAGACATGAATGAATGTTTAGGACTAGTTGGATGCTTGGAACAGCACTGAATGCCTACACATTTTTCTGATACTTCAAGTTGGGGATATTCTTGGAATTTTAATAACAAAAATCTCTTAAGAATTGAGTGGTCATATTTTTAGCAGATCATGTGTTTGTATCCGGCGAAGGAGATGGACTGAATAGGACCGATGAAGGTGGAGGCTCGGAATTCTTGGGAGTTATTTGAAGTATTGAACCTTGCATCCATTACTAAGACAGGGCTAACCTGCATTTCAATCAAGCCCTATAAGTTGTTGAAAACATGGCTTTCCAGGATATTTAGGTCAATGCAATCCTGTACTTTATGGTGGTGATAGTTAAATTAGAGAGGCTTGAAGGGATAGAAATTAGTGAATGATTATGTAATTTTGAGGAATATCCTATCTTTTGTAGATTTTTTTTGGGTGCACCCAGGAGGTTCTGGTTTCTATAGAGGATTGGATGTCTTTTGTTGCAGAATCATATTTTGTTTTTCATTCTCTACATTTTGCTATACTGCATGTTTAAGGAGATTTTTCCCATTATTTGTAAACCTTATCGCAAAAAAATTGAAAAAAAAAAGGAGACTGCAGTAGCTACCTAAGTTGGAACACAAGGTAGGTCTCTCCTTACATTTCTTTACACTAGATTCTTAGTCTGGGTCCAAAGATAATTATTTATTTTTTCGGTCCTGGTGTATGTTTCATGTGCGTAAGTGTATGTATATGTAGCATGACTGTGATAAGGAGTGATAATAGAGATGGAGAATTTTCAACCCGGTGCTGATATTTGCATCCTGGGCCAGTCCATTCTCTGTGCTTTTCTTTTTAATTGTTCACAGGGATCCTAGGGAGTAGATTACTTATTAAATTGTAGCTAAAACAGGTTAAATTAATGCCATTTTGGAATTTGTAACGAATGCGTCCATTATTTTAAGCTTAACTTCATCTGTAGTTGTTGTACTATATATTTTGGAGATCGTAGACCATTTATTGATCTATATGTTCCAAAAGGTGATAGATGATAAACAAAACATAGAGCCTGAAAATTGTATAAATGACTTCCTCACAAGATTCGTCTCCTTTTATTATAGATCATCTCTTTGTGTTCAGAAAATATCCGATGACTGTTCCTATCTCCTCATCCAAGTGTAGCTTTTAAGCTAACTGGAAACATACATAAAATGGTGAGAAATAATTTCCTTATTTCATGTGTGCTAGTCTGGATTGAGGTGGATGTTCTGGAAGTTGCACCGTAGGATGTAGGGTCAAGATATCTCTCCCTTTACCTATGAATGATTTTCACAGCTTTGGACTTGCATTTGAATTTTTTGATCAAGTTTCACTTGGAAGAGATTAGTAGGTAATTGAGCATTGCCTTACTTTTCCTTGCATATTAGTTAGTCGTAGTATTAACTTTTGTAGTTTCTTGTCCCTAGATTTCTGTTATTATCTGTTGTTTTCTTGTACTTCAGTTATCATAGTATTTTGTTATAGTTCCTACTCGTTTTTCCAGACTGCTTTGTCATGCTCTCTGTATTATTTTGTCATGGCCTCTACAATTCATCATTTCTTTTTCAATCTGCTTTGAATTGCTTTTCCTTGAACCGAGGGTCTATTGGAAACAACTTCTCCACCTCCCAAGGTAGGAGTAAGGTTTACATACATTCTACCTTCTCCAGACTCCACTTGTGGGATTACACTGGGTATGTTGTTGTTTGTTTGTTGTTTTGTCAGTTGGAAGAGATTTCTGAGGCTTCTTTTTCCTTTCACATGGCTCATTATGCATAATGTCTTATACATTAGCTTTGCACTTGCTTGAAGTGAATATATAATTATTTTTTTTGTCTCGGATTCATAGGACATGGAGTCTATAGTTGAGACCATGATGCAGCAGCTTTTGTCAAAGGAAATTCTTCATGAACCCATGAAAGAGATTGAAGATAGATATCCTAAGTGGCTGGAGGACAACAAAGTTAAGTTGAGCACTGAAGAGTATGAACGTTATAAAAAACAGTATGAATTTATAAGAGATCTGAACAAAGTTTATGAGACCGAACCTAGCAACTTCAACAAAATTGTGGAGCTTATGCAGAAAATGCAAGAATGTGGCCAACCGCCAAATGATATTGTTCATGAGCTTGCTCCAGACTTCGATATATCTTCTCTTGGACAACTGTAAGTCCTCTAATTTTCAGGATTTTGTTCATATCAACTTAGTTGCATATTGATAACTCAGTGGCCGTTAAAGTTTTGAGTTGTCACGTCGTTTTTGCTTGCTTCACTGGGCATCAACTTATTGCAGCCTGCTACCTTTATTAGGTTGTGTTTTAGCAGATGAAAGTTTTTTTCCTAAAGTATTTTGGGGTTTAGTTATTGTCTTCACATCTGAACATTTAACTTGTGATAGTGAGCTCACTAAGAGCCTGCTTAAATTGGCTTATTTTTGGTGTTTCAAAACCAAAATAGTTTTACGTGTTTCTAACTTATGGCTTTTGGCTTATAAGTCATATGCCAAAAGCCCATCCAAACAGGTTCTAAGTTGATGTTTGTGCCTTTTTGATCATTTTTCAGAAATTGATACAGTTCAAAGATTGAAGGGGAGCCTTGGATAACTAGTAAAGTTGTTGTCATGTGATCAGGAGGTTGCAGGTTTAAGCCTTGGAAATAGCCTCTTGCAGAAATGCAAGGTAAGGATGCGTACGATAGACCCTTGTGGTCGGGCTGGACCCTGCACATAGCGGGAGTTTTAGTGCACTGGACTTGCCCTTTTGATACAGTTCAAGATTAGATTAGCATTATAACAGTTAACTATGTGGCTCAGGGATACATATGTTGTTAACTTTTAAAATATGAAAAGAAAAAGGAAATAGAAGTAATTCGTCTAGTCTAGACAAACATGTGTCAAACTCTTTTTTTTTTTTTGGTCTCAAGTACCTGCTTTGGAGCCCGATTAATTCGAATCCGCATCGCATGGGTCCATTTGAGGAAGCATTCGGATTTTTTATACCATGTACTTCAAATCGAAACCTCTGGTTAAGGGAGGAGCTCTGCTTGCATGAAGTTATATGTATATTTTATCATCCACAGTGTTTGATTTTTTGTATTGAGCTAATTCTTTTTCCTTCTGGTTTTGCAGATCCCCAGATATGTTGGAGGGCCAACAGAACTGCTGTATCATGTAATAGATAATACCCAGTCTCTATGACTTGCTGCCTCCTTAAAATTTTCATTTGTCACAATCTGCATAGAATATCATTTATTTTTGCCTGGATTTTAATACTTCTGTTATCACTCTCATCTCTTAGTATCTCCCTCATGTACGGTTTTGAACGAGAAAAAGAAGTCGTTTCTATTTTCCTCCCTACCTAGTGTGCGATATCACATTGTTTGAGGAACTTTAGATGCTATGAGATATCATGTTCATATTCTCCGTTAGACGCACAAAATGGTTGTGATTCTTCTTTAAATGGTGGAATAAGGCGTTGACAAAAGTACATTGGATAATTTTGCTATTCATTGAAGCATACCTTGCATTGATACGGATATGGGATTTCGATAAACAATTAATATGAGAGAACACAAATAAACAGACTTGTTTTGAGCCTCCCAAGGAGGTATAAATCATCATTTACTTTATATAACTGTCATTATAATATTTTTTTTTACTATATATGTATAAACAAAATGAATGAAATTAAAGAATTGATTAACTGACAAGAGTTAAAAAAAAAATTGTCTTGTGTCCACAAACTGTTCAAGCGTCTGATGGGTCAATCCAATGGCGTCCATTAACAAAGCTCTTGGCTAGAAACTTGTGGGCCGTGTCGTAATCCAGTTCACGGGCCCATGATACACCCTTCACTGCGGCTGCTCCTGGACCCCAACATTTATACACTCCAAAAAATGCTGTCCTGAACGAGGAATTGACATATTATAAGTACAGAATCGACACAATACGCTTAATCAATTTGAAATGAATGAAATCTTAGAGAAATAAAACGAATCTAAGTAATTGTGTTTTGCTCTTTCTAAGGGGAAAATGGTATTATACATTACATACCTATACATTGGAACCCTCAAAAGGAACATAAAATATGAGGAGTGGCAAAATTAAGTCAAATTCGTTAAACCCGTTGAAAATTGGACGGGTTAATAACCATTAGTTCAACTCAACCCATTCAAAATTGGGTTGATATGCAACTCCCATTGACTCTAGAAAAATCTTGTCAAAATATTTCTAAAATACTTTTCTTTTAAATTTGATATGTTTCATATAGTCAAAATAAAGAAAAATATAATTTAATTTAGTACTAAAATATTAAAAAAGAACAAATAAAATAAGTATAAAAAGTTGGGTCGAATTGGGTCTTGACCCGCTCTATAACCCGTTTCTCAGTTCATTTTGATCCAAACAAATTTGGGTTGGATTGAATCTTGACCCGTTTACTGTCTTGACCTATTATGATCCGCTCAAATTTGACTCAACCAATTCAATTGCAACCCCTAATAAACATAAAGCAAATTTCTTGAAAAAGGGGATAGTGCACAAATAATCGATTGTGAGATCACCATTTAAAAATTTGGAAGTTTAGCTATTCAGAAAACAACTTCAAAGAAACGTGATAAAGATGAGACAATAGCAATGAATATTCATCAACTTTACTATTTTTCGATTTGTTCTTTCATTGATGGGACCTTAAAACAAAAAGAAAAATCGGAAAAATGATTCATTGGCCTTTCTAAGAGGGGTAGGTCTTACTTGTTCTTGTTGCTGACGTGGTCCCAATCATCCCATCCACCATGGGCCACAACGTCATCAAAGTAGGTGTATGAATAGACAATTCTGGAGTACTGGCCCATAGCCCGGCCCACATAAAGTGGGCCTGAACCAGTGACCCGGCAGCCCAAAAAAGCAAATCCAGTTTTCTCATCTGGGGATTTTCTATCTTGGGCTGCAATGGACCCAAATCTGCTGGCTATTGAATGCAACTCACAGTCCTGCATCAACATAAACAATAATTTGGACAGTTAATAAGAATTAATTAATATTAAAAAATTATGAATAATTTATTGCGAGTTTTAGTGAAAAAAAAGTGATTATAAACAACAACATATCCACTAAAATTTCACAAGTGTGGTCTAGGGAGAGAAAAATATATGCACACTTTACCTCTATCTCATAGAGATAGAGAGATTGTTCTGTAAGACCCTAAACTCAAATAAATCAGCCTCAATAGTAGAAAATAATAAATAGAAAATGACTATAGTGGAAACCAATTGAAAAACTCAAAAAAAACATACATGTAGCAAAATAAATAATGACTAATAACACATGCAATATATAATGACACGACGAATCCTACAAACTTCCTATCACGAGACAAGACAAAAAATTGATCATAACAGTTTAAAATGAAACAATACAGTAACTATGACAATAAATTTCCTCTATTTCAATTTGTTTATCCTATTTTTGACCTGGCACGAAATTTAAAAAAGTCAAAAAAAACTTTTGTATCTTCTGATCTTATATTAAAAATATATTAAGTCTATCAAAATATTTTTTAATCTCGTGATTTTAATTATAAAAAATTGAAACTAAAGAATTACTAAAAGTGATTTTTGAAAGGGACTTAAAAAATGGAACAAATAATATAGTTATGAAAAGAATCCCTTGTTAAATTATTAGACAGTTTTACTATTTACTTACTTCGTTTTGAAAATTATGTCACGTTCATTAATTTGAGGAACCAATTATTCAACTTTATTTTTTCAAAAAATATATATTTATTGTGACTCAATAAAATTTTATATTTTCTAAAAATCTTTAAACTTCTAAACCAATAATTTTCTTTGACTAAGATGTTGACATTAGGACTGGACACCCTACTAGCTAAGAACTAGACATACAATTATTTTTTGACGTAAATAGTAGTATTAATTGATATAATATATAATTACTGCAGAAGCACTCAAAATTAAAGTATATAATATATAATTGTACTAATTTCTAATTAAGGAGTGAACATTTAAATAATGGAAAAAAGTAATACTCCTTTTTTTGTAGCTACAGACATCAGGACCAGACAAAGATTCCAGCTTTAGCAAATCTGCGCAATTATCTCACTTTTTTTGAAAAATTTCTTGAACTATCATTAGTACTATCTATCATCTTTTTCAATGCTAACCAAATATTTTAAAACAACTTGTTAACTCTGTGTGCTTGTACTCCGCGGAGTAAGATTTTAATGAAAAACAGCAATAACATATTTAGTGAAATCCTATAAGTGAGATATGGAGAGGGTAGATTGTACGTAGACCTTAACGCTACCTCATAGAAGTAGAAAATTTTAATAAAAAATTATATTATATATTCAAATTTAAAATTGATATTTATATGCATGTTGAATCTCTTGAAATTTTTTGTATGTTTATTTTTTTATATTTTGGATTTAATGAATATTCTATCTTGGTTATGACACGGCTTATACTCTAAGATGCATTATAGGCTTAATACAATTTAAAAGTTACCTCATTTTGTGGGTTTACTTTTTAATATTTTTCAAATGAGCAAGGAGATCTTAAAAAAAAAATCGAGAAAAGTATTGAAAGTATCTCTTAACTTAACGAGAATTTAGGGGTGTATTTTATTTATGTTATAGAATTTGGGTTGTATTTAAGTTTAGTTAGTCAACTGTTAATAGTTTAAGACGAAACTAATAATTTGTATCAAGCTAGAAAATAATATTGTATATATAAAGTTATAATTATTCTTTTATGTATAAGAATAGTAGATGTGTAAAAGTCTCTTAAATATGTTTATCTTTATTATATTTTAGTGAATAATTCTGATTCCGCTACTATGATAACAAGAAAAAAATAAATTAAAGTGGATGCGTACCTTATACATAGATCGTCCATTGCCAAAAATGAAGTCAATAGAACCCTCAACGTAACATTCTTTGAAGTAATGGCGGCCGGCGTCGTCGCAAAGAGTATCTTGTGCACCGTAAAATCCACAGCCGGAGAAATAAGCCTTGTCGCCGGAGATACGAAACGCCACCGCTTGCCATCCTTGCATCCCCGGCAATGGTGCTGGTGCTGTGTTCTAAAAGAAATAAGAATAATAAGAGATTTTTTGTGGCAATTTTTAATATTTTCGTTGCCAAAATTGTACAAGGCATAATTTTCGTGGGTTTATTTGAATTCAATAATTTTGACTCAAATTACAATATTAAAAAAATTTATTTATGTTAGTAATATAAATTCCGAGAAGACCAAGTGAGAACGAGCTAGTAAAGACGTCATGATAAATAATAATAAAAAATTTATTTAATTATGACATTATCAGGCAATTTATTTAATCTATTATAGCAAATTATCTATCTTATTTTTTAGACAACTTGATACTACTATAAAAATTCACGTATACTTTAAGTTCAAAAATTAAATTTGATTATTCTCCAAAATATCTAAAAAAAAACATTATCGATAGTCAACAATATTAAAGACAAACTTATAACACATTCAAGAATATAGAACTTTTTCTCGGACTCAATTTATGTGATTTTTTCTTTTTAACTTCTCTAAAAATAAGATACATTTATACGTATTTTAAACTTGAATGGTAATTTTAGTTAGATGATTTATAATTAGATACTTTTTAAAAACTATTTTAAAGTATAAATTTCAAATTTTTTGCTCGTAAACTTCAAACATTATCATATAAATTAAGACGAAAGAGATATATCAAACTATCACGCATTATATATCTAGTGCTGTATTTTTCTATCTTTGGCCATACATAAAATAGTGACATGCAAAATTAATGCCCCCTTTTCCCTCTCTTATATATCTTTATTATATAGTGCTGTAGTAACAGTAACAAAACGTAACGTCCAACTTTAAAAATTTAACCAGAAAGAAACAAACAAAAAAATGACAGATATAAGAAAATGACTTATCATATACTACTACTATATAATATGTAAAAATATATATACTTACTTTGAAGCTAATATTTCTAGCTGAAAAATAATTAGCATAAACTGTAACAGAAGCTGTTTGGTATGTACGAAGTTGTTGTCCATTTGCTCCTTTGTCACTTGCTCTATCATGCCATTCTATTACTGTTACATCTCTACCTGCTCCTTGAAATGTTATGTATGGCTTTGTTGCTGGTACCACAACTTTCTCTCTGCATAATCATTAGGAAAAAAAATTATACGACGTACTTTCGTTTTTAGTCTGTTAACCACATGTACAGTTTGCGCAAAAAATTTACTATATATTCATAATTACTGGAAGCAATTATAGATATATGACAAGACTTTAGAAATAGGCTAAGGAAGTCATCGATTCAAATCCAAGAAAGGATTTTTTTGGATGCATCTTTATGACTATGTATCACCCCAAAGACGGATGCGAAGGAAAGAAAGTCCATGAGAGGTGTAAAAAATAAGTGAAGTTGCAATTTAATAAAATTATAAGGTTATTTATACACAACTGAAATTTATTTTAGATCATAAATTTAATAAATATTTATTATCTTAAATTTTGTATCTAGTGAGACCGTGTCAGATGATTTGGAACTGATAAGGTAAGTGACACCTGAGAACTAGAAATTACAGAAAAGAGCAAAGATCACAAACTATAATAAAATCTTCATCTTATGAATTATAAAATAATTTATAACTATATAAATATGTAAGATTTATTCAGAATATTCACTTTATAATATTCACTTTATTATACTGAAAGTTAAGAGAAAGATATTTTTCTTTTTATTTTACTCTTAACATTAGCTACTCATTTTTCAAGTTCATTAAAATTATACACAAATTAATACTCGATTGTACTAAAATATACACTTTATTTATTAAAAGAAAGTACAAAATTCATTTTATTATGAATAAATAAAAATAAATGGAAGGAAATGTAAGAGACACCCGTGAACTATAGAGAAGGTCAATAAATAGAAAATGTACGAAACAATATTCTGTTGTCGACTTCACGTACTTGGACAAATAAAATTAAATGTCACTCCATTATTACTTATATTTAATAAACAATAAATATACTACTTGCACATGGTAAATAATTAAGATAAGGAAAATAATTACATTATCTGAATTTTAATTAAATGTCCTGCATTGACGTTCATGAAAGGTGTGAATCATTAAATACACGTCTTTAATTTTTATACTCTCTTTAAAATAAATTTAAAAAACAATTAATTCTAGCTATTTTTGAAATTGATACTTTTTAGAAGAGTTTCAAAAACAGTTTTTATATATCTATGAGATAGTGATAATGTCTACATATATTTTAACCTCTAAATATGTTCTTATTTGTAATTGATTCCTATACAATACAATGACATCGCAAACTTTTTCAATATTATCGCGACCTACTTAAACGACAATCTCAAAGTAAAAATAAGTTATGTTACCTGTTATAAGATAAGAAATATTTTTTGAGAAATATAAGAAAAGAAATATATTATATAAGTAAGAAATATTATATATATAGTATAAAATCAATGTAACGTAATTTATATGATAGTATATATGAAGGGAGGAAAATGTAATTACATGTAATAACCGGGGCAAATGTCAATAATGACATTCATTCGATTATTTTGAGGAATTGAATCCACTGCAGCTTGAACTGATTGGTAATCTCCGAACCCATGAACATTAACGGATATATGTCGGGTACCCGATGGCCCGACCCATTTTCGGTGGCGGTTCTTAACGGAATTTGAAGCTGGTACATTAGTACTGCTAGCTGAACCTGCATGAAAAAGGAAGAAAAAAAGAAATAAGTAATTTAGGAAGAAAATAGTGAAAGTAAAATAAGAATTAATGAAAATAGCCATTAAATTAAATTAAATTAATATTTAAATGATTTAGAAGGAATTTGATCATGAGCTGAGAGGGAATGTTTGTGGAACTGGAGAGAAGAATGTTAAAGATTAGATGAAGTATTTATATATAAATATTTGTGGGGGGAATTATTTGGGACCTGTGTAACGGTCATATTTTGTGTGTTCAATTTTTAAATGTATAAATAAATAATTTAATTTGTAAGTATTTTATTTTATAAAATGATGTGTGATCATTTTGCTCAAAAGTCAAGAAGTTGGACTCTTATATTTGTTTCCCATCATTTGTAACTTAGATTTCTGTGTTTGATTAGCAGTAAAAACACTATTTTATAAAGCAAGAAAAAAGGACTTTCAGGGGTTCTTTCTCTCTGGTGCCAGACTGCCAGGGAATTATAAGGTACTTCTCCCAGTTCAAACTAAACATTCACTCCGTCCAATTTTATATGACATCTTTTGACTTGACGTAATATTTAAGAAAAAAATAAAACATTTAAAATTTATGGTCTAAAATCAATCTTAGATATTTGTGTGGTTGAGAATCATTTTATTAAGGGTAAAAGAAAAATTTTAAAGGTAAATTGTTTTCAATTTGAGTAAAGTAATATTTTTTGGGACGGATCAGAAAAAAAAGAATGTCACATAAAATGGGATGAATGAAATAATAAATATAACATAAGCATATTATAATATTTATGCGATTGTAATAAGTTAAATATACCATCATATTTTTGTAACTGAAAAAGAAATATTATCAAACATCGAAAATAAAAAATATATCATTTTTATTGAACAAACTAATGAGGAATGAGAACCCACACTAATTACATTATGGCACACAACAGTGGCCAGGATGTTTTTTTATTTTAACAGTTGCAACGCAGTACCTTAACTATCAAAAAAAATAATAAAAATTGTTGTGTCACAAAAATTAGAACTAGATATATATTAAAATATAAGTAAAGTTGGAATAATAAATTCATTTTCATAAAATAGGAGTAAAACTAACGTATGTCTAATTTATATAGACCTTAGTTATGAGATGATCCTACACGTATGATGTTACTCTCTCTATTCACTTTTACTTGTCATTATTTCAGTTATGAGATCAACTATATGAATTTTGATCAATATTTTAAGATATATTTTTTCATCATATTAATATGTGAAGGATTGCAACTTATAATATTTTTCATATAGTTTTCAACATCTAAATTTTATATTTCAAATATTAAATTTAGGTACTTCGATTTATCTTTAAAGTTTAGTCAAGTTGACTTCAAAAAGTAAAATAATGACAAATAAAAATGAATAGAAGGAGTATTGTATAAATTGGGAGTAGTAAGTTTGAATTATAATTTTAAGATTTGGCTATTACTATTGGGTATTATTGAATTATGTTTTGGTATGGGAATGTAAGTTGTTTGAAGTCATTAATTTTCTGTTATAAAATCAAACAAAAATAGCTGCTACCTAACAGTCACAGACTCAGAACCACCTACATCAGATATAAATCTGAGAGTACATATAAATGTTTTTTGTTTCTTTTTTCGAATGAAATAATCATAAAAGTACAATTAACTCACCATTAAAAATTAATAAGGTTTTGTTTTGGGTAATATAGGGGCTAAGGATATACAAAAATCGAAGAACTTAAATAAAACTATGGAGAAAAAATTTTCCTTTAGTTAAAAAAATTGACATAAATTTCAGCTTTTTGATCATACGAGATATTAAATTATAAGATTAAAATATATTTGAATATATTTAACATAATTTTTAATTTATGATCATAAAATTAAATTACTTTTAGGAAAAACTTCGTACCGAATCAAATTATTAAGCCATTCTTTGAGATGGATAGGGTATCATAACTATTTGACTGTAAGCCTTGATGGTTGAGTATATCCACTCGACATGCACACAAGGGCGGACCTACTCCTTGGCATGAGTTCATTAGACTTTCTTTGATAAAAAATTATAATATTTATATATAATTAAAATAATATTTTTTATATATATTATAGTTATCGAATCTCCTTCGATTGACTTATATTTTTATATTTTAATTTTTTGAATCGTCATATTAAAAATTCTAACTATGTCATTGTACGCACATTTGCATTTTATGAATTCTTTTGTTCAAATTTCTGACCAGCAGAGTATGCCATTTTTTTTCTCCACAGAAGAAATAATGTTCTAGGCAAAATTTAGAAAAAATAATAAAGAAAAATTTTGAATCTCGCAATCTTAAATTAAAGATATTTCAAATATATTAAAATATTTTTAATTTTATGATCTCAAACATGTCATTTGAAAAATTAAAATTAAAAATTATTAAAAATAAGGAAACATTCTTTTTAAATACACCTGAAAAAGAGTAAGTAAGAAAAATAAATTTTAATCTATTTTCAGAAAGAATTTTTCCGCAAAATTTTAACTTTTTCTATAACATATTTAACATCATAAAATTAAAATATATTTTGATACATATTTTTGTATATCTTTAATTTAAAAATCATGTATGATTGAAAAGATTTTTATATTTTATTTATATTAAATCAAAACCACATCAATAAATTATAACGAAAAAAGTATTAAATGAAGGTGGACGACCTACAAAGTTATGGCACAAATGATTTAGCTATTAATTTCTCTGTGTTTAAGGGATAAATAAAAAAAATGTTAAACGGTCATTTTTTTTAGGTAGCATGTGGAGGAAAATATAGTTTTAATAGCAATATAATGGTGGTCTGCATGAAGTGAAAAAAAAGGGTCCCAATATGGTCTATAAAATTTTGTACTTATATAGTAGTAGTTGTCACTATGTGGAGACCCACTATGAGTAATTTCTCATAGAAAATATATTAAAAAAATTCTATTTATCGTATCTTTAAAAAAATATTTAATTTATTATATTTCATGTGATGTTTCTTTTTTTAAAAAAATTATCTTAGAAAAGGATATCACTTTGCTATAACTTTCATTTTGCCACCATTTTGGGGTGGTCTAATGGTTTGGATTTGAGACTTTCACGTTGGAGGTTTTTCAAATTTGAAACCTTTTGCTAGCAAAAGCGAGGAGTTTGTCTTCTAGATAGAGTTCGTCGCATCGAGCTTGCCTAGTATGAGCTACCTCTCCTATGTGGTTTGCAAGTTATTGCGTAGGAGTGGTGTTTTACCCTGCGCACCCAAAGGATAGCGACGGTATGTTCCTTTTATTATAAAAAATTTTTACTTGTCTTTAATGAAATGAGTCTCAATAAATTAAATATCAAAGAAATATTTTAGATCATAAATTTTTTAAAAAAATCTTAAACATTATGCGAGAGAACTTTTGGTATGTTAAGGAGTACTATTTGCTTGTTTTTTTGTGATATTCGGCGTGTGCTGAGGGTCTTAGGAAACAGCCTCTCTACCTCTACGAGGTAGCGGTAAGGTTTGCGTACGATCTACCCTCCCCAGACACCCAGTAATATCTCATAGGTGGTTTCTGGGGAGGGTAGATCATACGCAGACCTTACCGCTACCTCATAGAAATAGAGAGCCTATTTCCTAAAACCCTCAGCACACAACCCAAAAGCAGAAAATAACAATTTATC
>JAOTQR010000100.1:21058194-21068936 GCA_025774065.1 Solanum ossicruentum
CGCAGACCTTACCGCTACCTCATAGAAGTAGAGAGGCTATTTCCTAAAACCCTCAGCACACAACCCAAAAGCAGAAAATAACAATTTATCAATAATTAAGATATTAAAAGTGATATTTTTATTTTTATTTTATTTTAATAATGCTCATGGAAATGGGCCCTTAGAATTTAAAAGTCAGTTTCTTTTTTGAACGTTGGAGAAGGAGGGGAACTTTGCCACACAAAAGGGGCATTGAGACAAAAACTCCAAACTCTTGTAAAAAATGATCTTTTCAAAAGAAACAATAAAGGTGTTTATGATGGGATGTTGATTTTGCTTGATTGTTGGACATAGGCCCCCATATCATTGAACAAAAAAAATTATAAAGTGATAAAATTTTATTCATTAATTAATAATATTTTTGGTATAATCTCACGATTAAAGTACATATATTTTTTATCTTTTAGGAATAGGGATGATATTTTTAGTCATTAATTGAGTAATAAACAGTGATTCATGTGTAGAATGAAAAAAAAAATTCACTTGTATAGTGTACTTTCTCATAACCGATTGAAATAAAAAATAATTAATAAAAGAAAATATATGGTGTTACATTACTTTTTTTGGGGGTTTTAATCTTTTGATATTTCAAATATACGAACTCGAGTAAATTTTATTCATATCTGATAAATTTGTCTATATGACTAAAGCACTTTAGATCAAAAGTTCTTCTATATACAAGTCCTAAGTCGATGCCTATAAATAAGATGGATGAACATCATTAATCTCATCCCGTTACTTTCTCCGTGTAAAAAAGAATAACTTAATTTGACTAGGCATAGAGTTAAGAGATACAGAAGACTTTTCAATCTTGTGGTTCTAAATCAAAGTTATATCAATGTACCAAATGCCATTTAATCTTGTAATTATAAAAATATCACGTAAAACGTTGAAATTAAAATTTTGCCCCAAACGGGTCATTTTTCATCCTCATTTCTATCTTCTTGTGTAAGCCCTTCACATGCTAAGCAATTTGTACACAGCTAGCCCATGGTAATTAAGGCCCAAATCCACTTACTTGTACAAGACCAGTTCAAGTTATCCAGGAATTTTTTTAAAAAAAAAAAAATTGAAGCCCACTCACATCATCTAATTTTCTAGGCTGATTTACATAAATGAACATTTTAAATCACCATTTAAATTTAATCCCTATTTTAAAAACCTCTGCAACTGTAACCTATGAAAATTACTCTTCATATCATTCATATGTTTCTCAATCTTACAGATTAAACATTAGACTGTCGTCTAATGTTTGAATAACTTACAAAATTTTACACCATGATCGTATGTTTTCATACATAATTCTCGATTTGCTAAAAAAAAATCTTTAGGTTGCAGTCTAAAAAGTTTTTCACTAAATAATCGTCCGGAAAAGGACAATTGGTGAAAATTCAGTTTCCAAGTATAACATATTCTACAGGTTCATCCCATTTTTACATTTGTATAGTTCATATCAGAATTTGTAACATATCAAAGAATTCCTTTAGCTTGTGTAAGAACAGCACAAGCACACTTCCCAAAAAGGATTTTCCAATTCATCAACATAACTTGTTAAAACCAGCAGGTGCAGCAAGTTCACTCAACCTAGGCAAGAAACCTTCCCTCTCAAGTGAAACATTAAGACAAGACATTATTTTCACCAATGACAGCCATGCCATGGGGGACGCGCAGAACGCGTATGCAAACACAGCCAATGCTCTTACAACACCATCAGAATACCAAGGATAAGCCATGACCAACCCCGAATATTCCTAGCAGTGGCATGAGAACAGGCAACATTGGCAACAAGAATGCGTTTAGTGCTATACATGATAGCGCGAAAGAACCTAGTAAGTAGAGACCCCACCCGATGAGTGGCTCAATTGTGCGAGGTATCAAGAAGAAAGGGATAATGTAGGCTGCAAGAATGGACCATATCGCGATCAGCTTCAGGCCAGTCCGTATTAAGAAGATGCTCTTGGTGTCTTCACGTCGATAGCACAACTTAGATAAATTAGGTCGTGCTACGCGTGTCATTACAATTATTCCAAGGTAAAGTACTGTTTGGATCAGCACCAGTGGCATCTCTGCATCATACCTGCCAAATGCCAGACATGTTAAATTTTGAAGAACATACGCACTTCAGCAAGCACTTGGAACATTGAATAAAGGGCAAGCCGGGCACTTAAGGTTCCTCTACGTGCAGGGTCCAAGGAATGGTCGACATCAAGTATCTATTATACGCAGTCTTATCTTGTATTTCTGTAAGAGGCAGTTTCCAAGGCTTGAACTATGACCTCCTGGTCACATGACAACAATTTTACCAGTTACTCTAAGGCTCCCCTCGGAACATTGAGTAAAAAGGGTAATTTCAGGTGTAGACAGCGAGGGCATGAGGAAAAAAACAGGACGATCTAGGAAAATGTTTGATTATAGTCGAAAAATAGCTCAAATGGAGCGACATGGACAGTCAGGATTCATATACTGGACATTGCATATTGATGTTCTAAAGAGTACAATAGCAAACCTAGGAAACTCTTTGACTTATAGTCGGGACAGAGCTTAAATGGAAGACATGAACAGTAAGAATTGATATAACGGACCTCAACTTGTTCAGAATTCATCGTTGTTTATATTACAAACATACTAAAACAAAGGATATGAAGTCTTACCCAATAGTTTGACGTCGTTGTTCATGCCACTGGATGCCCAAAGGTAAGACAGGCCACGACCACCAATACCAAGGCTTTAACCATGGTGCACCGGGGAAAGTAATGACACTGTTAGGTCCACATGGTACCGACCAACGTAGCCTGAGATCTACAGAATTAAAAGAAACAAATCAGTACTATAATAATCTCTCCGCTTCAGAAATGTGCATTGTGGAACATCACAAACGTTGTCTAACAAAAACAGCGTTGTCTCAAACTTACAATAATAAGAGGCGTCCATTTGGTAACCTAGAGGCAGTCGAAAATTCCCCTGGAGCTTAGTACCATTAAGAGGAGGATGGAACATTGGCTGATCAAGTAAATCGGGGAAGTATCCTCCAATAAAACCTTGGTCCGCCCCATCTGGATTGTCCATTCCAACCTTAAGTTGATGAAGCATGTCCTTGAACACAACTATTGATGGCTGCAATTCAACTTTTATAAGTAAACTCACATACATCACTCGAAACACTAGTCAACTAAATGTTTGCTGTTACCTGCAATACAAAGAGACCGGTATGGAATATGCAGGGGTTGATGAAGACTGCGCAAAACTGACCACATTGGAACAATTCATCTGTTTTCTGGAGGAAAAGGTTGTCGGAATCAAGCATGACGACTCTTTCATAATCTGTTAGGCTCCACGCGTAAAGTTTGTTCAGGGTTAACTTGAATCTCCAATTAAAATTGGATTGTCCTTTGTATGGATTGTTCAAATTTTCAACTCTCATCACCTTTGCACCATCTTCCTCTTCTCTGCACATCCAATAACATAATTAGTACTCCATTTTAGGTATCATGATCCACATAACAATGAATAATTTCTCTAATAAACAAGTCACATTTCTATGTTATTATGATCCAAGTTGAGAAAATACAAAATATAAAGAAGTAAATATAGGAAGAAGTTAAGGGAGTCAACATGTATTATATATAAATGGTCCATTTAGACTTTTTAGCATACATGGAAAACTATTTTTAACTACTTGCAGACAGTTTCTTTTCATTATGAATTGGGTGGCAACAATTAGAAAAATACTACTCCTCCCGTTCCATTTTAGTCATTAGATATACTAAAAATAGTTGTTCTAAATTAATTGTAAATTTAAACAATCAAAAAACAATTAGTTATTTTTTTTCCAACTCTATCCTTTGTATTTAAGCCAGTTTAAAATGTGAAAAACTCTATTACTACAATTTTCAAGAAGTACTAGTCATTTTAATAGGATTATATTAGTCAAATTGTAACCTTCATTAATTTTCCTTAAAGTTTGTGTCAAATCTTATCCTAACAATTAAAATAAGACGGAGGGAGTATCATTTTCTTGAATTTACTTTTTTTTCAAAAAAAATTATTGTTTGTGTTTGACTAATCGAATAACACGTTTATAATATTTTAGCTGTAATTTGTGATTGGTGGTCCAAAAAGTTCTTCATCACAAAATATTTTTTTCAACCTCTTAAAGACAATTTTTGGTACTACTCAAAAACACTTTTTCCCTACAAGATTGATCAAACACCTAAATTCACTAAAATAATCATATTCTTAAATTAAAAAAGACATGGTCAAATATAACATATAATTGTTATACTTTTAAATTATTCTTGTTTTAAACATTGAAGCACGTAATAATAAGAAAATCTAATTTCAAAACAATAAACTAAAGTCAATTTATTATAAGTTAAAAGCACATAATAATGACTTTAAGACACACAAGGTGGAAAGGTGACAAATGCAACTCTACTTTAAACCAAATTAGTGGGCTTAGAGATAAACCATTAACAAACAAATCAAAAAAAAGGGTTATCCTTTGTCTAATGTCTGTGAAGTGAAATTATCCTTATACCTCTCATAAACTAAAGATAAGTTTAAAAGAATTATAAAAATTATACTCTTAACTAAATACTGCTGAGGATTTTAGGAAACAGTCTCTCTACTTCTATGAGGTAGCGGTAAGAACTGTTTACAATCTATCCTCTCCAGACCCCACTTATGGAATTTTACTGGGTATGTTATTGTTGTTGTTGTTAACTAAACACTACTAAGTTAATTATTTGGACCAAAACCAATAATTCTATTATCATTGTGAGGTATATTCAAGATTTGAAGTTTATAATTTTAAATTTTTTTTACTAGCTACCAAACTCATAACCCATTTATGTTATCGGATTCAGTGTCCATACAAGGAAAATTACGCAGATAAGTAAATATATACTAGTTAATTAGTTAATATAGTTATAGTTTGAATTAATTACAGCTCACGACAAATATCTAGCTATAATTACAGTTTGAGATTTGTATAATGATCGCAATTTATACAAACTTTGTGCGCGATCATACAAATATTATGCGCGAATCAAACTGTATAGAGAATTACACAAACATTTTGCACAAATTGTTAAGCAAATATACAAACGCAATACAAAAACTGTGAACTGTATAGTGAATTATACAAACATTTCTATAACAATAGTTATGAAATGTAATTATCCAAATTATAACTATATTGTGTAATTAAAATATTTTTGAATAGCTATATATGAAAATTTCTCTTCATTTAACCATATATTCTATAGGATATTTAACATATGTGTAAGATGAAGACTAAAACTATATCATATATGATACATCCACCTCTATTATTATTGTGAATGAAATTAAATCAATATTTATGTATCCTTATCACTTTCAAGTTTTAATAATCAAATCAATAAAATTTTAATTATTATATATCTAACCGGCCTTTGAAGATTTTTCTATTATATTTAAAAAAAAAAAAAGAAGAAGAAATGAGGCCATAAAAGTGACTTTACATTGATTAAGTGGCCACAAAGTGTTTTGTGAAAAGAACAAAGTAGCACTTCCTAGAAGCAACCAATTCATGCATGTTTTTGTGCCAAAACAAACAAAGTTTGCCATATTCCACAAAGAAATTATCAACCAACAAATTATTTTCTTGCGAGTTATGAAAACTATATCTTTGAAATAAAAAGTTAGTAAACTATAATGTTGAATATAAAATTAAATTGTGGATTTTAAATTTCAAAAAAAGATATCTTCATGAATTTTAAATAATTTTATTTAAATGTTCTACTCCCCTCTCATTTTGTTTAGCATAGACTCAAATAGTTTAATTTTAACCATAAATTCTGATATGAAAATTTTAATTTTCTAAAATAAAATTCATATATCTAAAAATTACTTTAAAAAAGTATTATTCTTTGAATTTTAAAAAAAACGACTTTCTTTTTTTTAGTCTGTTTCAAGAAAAATAACCTCATACTATTCAAAATTAGATGAACCGCTGTACTCTTTCGAAATTCCAAGTTTAATTGGTTTATGATAGAATTCAAACATGTGACATATGTTCATATCTAAGTTCCTGAACTCTCCAAAAAATACTACCACACACATATTGAATTCTTCAAAAATATACTCTCTTTATCTCATATTAACTGAATTTGTGAGGTAATGCACATATATTAAGAAAAATATTCAAAGACAAACTTTACACCACACTTTTCACTATTGTCCTTTGTAAAATCATAACAATATAATGTAATTTACTTTTTAGAAAATGCAAAAGTTCAATAAATAAAAGGGCAAATATAGAAAAAATTTCAAACATTCATCTTGAACTTTGAAAAATTTAACTATTTTGAACCTTAAAAAAATTTTCAAAATTTAATTAATTTAATACGGAGGGGATACTATTTTTAAAAAATTCAACAGGTCCATGTCATGAATTAATTCTTAGCACTAGACCAAAGTTGAAGAGCAACTTTGACCTAATTTCTTAATTATTACTTTGTGTCCAATGGTTATCCTTAATGGTCGTGTCAGTTAACACCGCACGATGACTTAAGCAAAGTTATATGGTAAAGCTGTATCAACCTAATATTATATTAGTTTTGATATACTTTTTTCACTTGAAATAATATTTATCATAATTTTTAAAACTAACTATTTTAAAATTTCATGATAAATTTTATTTTATCTTTAATAGCAATTATTTTGAAAAACTATCAATAGCTTAATTGTGTAAATATTTAGTAAACAAACTACCTTTGAAGATATAAATAAAAATAACATAATAAAAAATTCCTCTTGACTAATACTTTCACAATGTAAAAGAAAAATGCATATAACTCGAGAGGGAAGTAGTATTATATTTTTTCTGTCTCAAATTATTTGTTGTATTTATTTACATATTTTATTAATATGTAAAAAAAGTTGAATGTTCTATCCCTATTTATGTCTTCAAATATTATCTCATGAAATATTTATCCTGTTGTGTATCATCACATTATAACGAGCTTGTTTATAGCTTTCAAAAATAATTATTATTAAGATAAAACGAAAAAAAATTAAATTTATACCTAACTATATATTAAAATAATCATAATTAGAAATCGCAATGTTAATTTGAGCTACAGAATTAAATATAAGAAATAGAAACGCGTATAAGCTGGCCAAATCAACAAGAAAATTGCCTGAAGTTCTCCTAATTAAAATTTGTGACCAATTCAATGACTTTTATTATAATTTCCACTGCCGTTTGACAAATGTTTGAAAATTCTATTATTTTCTTGATAAAAACAGACTCTTCATTAAAATAAAATCTTCTTCTATTTAATAACATGTTCGACATGACCAAATTAACGTGGGCCTTCATAGCATCGATCTGGCAAATTAATGCTTAAAAACTCAATTAAAAAATAATTCAAACAATATTATACTCAATTATTATATCAGTAAAAAATTGTCTGGTACGATATTGCACCGGCCAACACCAAATAACCTTAGATTTAAACTTTTTATATTAATATAATCCAAAAAATCTCGAAGGTCAACTTATATAGAATTTGAAATTTGATAAATAATGAATTCGTCCCTCTAGATTTGTTTATCATATCATATTTTTCGTGAATTTACTATTTTTTATTTCTCAAAATAAATGAATTAATGAAATATTTCTCATAATTTGAATTAATTTAATTGTTCAATTTTAAAATAATTTTAAATTTTTTCCCATTTTTATCCTTCGCTTGAATTTCCTATGTGATGAATTCAAGAAACTTTGATGGCTTAGTATAGTATAAAATACTACAGTATTGAGAGTACATAATAGTTATTATGATTAATATTTAGTCATTCATGTTCATTTTTATTTATTCAATATATTAAAAATAGATATATAATAATATTTATTTATTTTATAAAATTAAAAAAATAATTTTACGCTTAATTCCTAATTTATTTTTAGCATTAATTAGGATCATTGTAATTTTTCAACATTTTGATAAAAAAGTTTTGTTAATTCTTAATTTTTGTATGAAGTCAATAATGGACAACTATTGTTATACAGAAAGTGCAATTTGAAAGGGTAAAAATGAAAAATAATATTCTTTGTCTCATTTTATGTGACATCATTTCTTTTTGATTTGTCTAAAAAATAATGTCACTTTATTCTAATTTGAAACAATTTACTTTAATATTATATTTTTTTCAGATTATTCGAACAATTCACTTATTTTGAAATAAAAAACCTAACAATATCGCACAAAACATTCGTTAGAAATTCGCGTATGTTTTAATAGTAGTAATAGTTATTTTACGTCAATAGAAGAAGAACAGAGGAATTGAGACTTACAGAGTTTGGACCCAATGAAGAGGAACATCACGAGAAGCAATAACGACGAGATCGGCGTCGACGCCAAGCCGGGAAAGCGATCGTAGCATGACACGTGTCGCGATATAAAATTCATAGTCTCTTGGTGTCCCCATATACATCATTGTAGCATAGGCATTTCTGTGCACCCCTTTCCTTTTCGGCGTCGCTGGAACTCCACCGCTCACCGCCGGGATTCCGGCAACCACCGTCATTAAAGCTAAAATCAAAACTGAAAACCCCCATAAGAAAAGTAATTTCATTTCCCCCATAAAAAAGGATCTTTTTCTTTTTCTTGTGTTTTTTTTTCCCTTTTTTGGGTCCTCCTGAAACTTGAAGAAACTCAGGAAAAGCTAAGAACTCTCATTTATAAGGCATTTGGTCCTATGTCCTTTAAAGGATGTTAAGAAGTTCACCGGGGAAGCAAGATTCCGGTGAAAAATGGCTGAATCAGCCTTAACAGAGCAAAACTCTTGATCAATCTCGGCAATCGGAAAAACAAGATTCCGGCTTTGCGTGTTTATATCTTTGTACTTTTTGGTGTTTTGGGGGAAAAAGAGCAGAATTTGAGGGTTTCAGCAGATGAAGAGGACTATGTAGAGGATGAAAGCCCATATGAACCGGCTTTTATAAATACTTTTTTTGGCCATAACACATGGATAATAACATTTTAATTTTCTCAGTAACTAAATATTCTAATTTTGAATATGCAAGATATGTTAATTATTTTATTCATTTATATATAGTATGTGCCGTTTTTGATGCTTGATATTTTTATGATTAGGGTCTTTCGAAAATAGTTATTCTATTTCTAGTAGTGATAATATATGCGTATATTTTACTCTTTCTAAATTATATTTATGAAATTTTACTGCATATATTATTGTTGTTCTTTCTTTTAGGATAGGACCACATCTTGGTGCATTTCCTGAAGGAGAAGGGGCTAATCTATCCAACAAATAATCCTTTGGAGTTAGATCGACTCGAGTAGCAACTTACCTTACTAGTGTCTGAAGAAGTCTGTTGGTACAGATGTCATATGAGATGTGAAAGCGATTTCAGACTAAAAGATATATATATATATATAAAGTGTCACCATTTTTTGATTTTGGGATATGATGGAATACATCAAAATGACTCTTTAAACTGTCTGTGCTTCTTTCAATTGTGAATGAAACTTTCGACGCTCATAATGGGTCATCCGGAAACAGTCGTGCTATGTTTTTAAACATAGGGGTCAAGCTGCGTACATCCGACCCCCCCTTATCCCGCAATAGACGGGAGCCTTTGAGGCATTGGGATAATGTTGTTGTATATATATATATTCAAAAGTTATCTGTCATATCAACATTAGGTGTCCCTGCGACACAGTAAAGATGGATTAGTGTGTTTAATTAGCACTTATGACTAAGTTAAAATATTTTAGATGTGCATTTTCAAATGTGAAATGCTTGCATTTCAGCTGACGCTAAATTTAAATATTTGTGTCTATATTATGTGTGTTTTTTCGAGTGATCATCACACTTACAAATTTTCTCCCTGTTTTGTCATTTCTGACCAACAACATTTGTTTCAACTATTTTTTTGAGAAAAAAAATTAACTTAGCACAGATTTAATAAAGTAATTTTTTTTGAATTTATAATTTTAAATTAAAAATATATAAAATATAGTAAAATGTCCTTTAATCTTATTGTTTTATACATATTGTGTGGAAAATCAAAATTAATAAGTTCTCAAAAAAAAGGAAAAGAACACTCTTTTTCAAATGAAGAAAAAATAAATAAATTGAGATGGAGAAATTAAATTTTAGGATATTTAGTAAGTTTTAGAATATTTAGTTACAATACTTTTATAACTCGGATGCAAACTAGACATTTTTCCAAAACTCAATTAAAGGATGTCCTTTTTTAACTCACTATTAAAATTCACTTTAGGATTTAATTAATTAGGATATGTGTCGGAAATTGCACGGTATGAGGATGTTTTTTTTTAAAAAAAATTAAGGATAATTTAAATTTATAATCTTTAATTAAAAAATAAAAATATATTAACATTTCATAATAATATTTGGTGGTTACTATGCAATCTTTGCGTTAATTTTAATGTTCCTTAGTAGTCTTGTTGGTTGTATTAGGTCAAATGCACGTCTTTTGTTAGGAACATTTAGATTTATTAAAAACTTCATTGGTTCTTAGTAAATCCAATATCCTTTTAGATATATTTTTATTTTATTCAAAATTAATATGTCAAATATTAAAAATTAAAAACCCATTTGTGCCGGACAAATTAAATACATTTTAAATATTAAATTGAAATAGGTTACATCAATCGACATGAAAC
>JAOTQR010000100.1:21081150-21099169 GCA_025774065.1 Solanum ossicruentum
AAGATGACCTTATTATAAATATTAATATATTTTTATTTTAAAACATAAAAAAAATTTTTTTTTTTATTTCGTCCCTCCACCCCCCCCCCCCCCCCCCCCCAAAAAAAAAAAAACACAATTTTAGGTGTCATCATTTGACTTGGCATGGTGTTCAAGAAAAAAAATGAAGACTTTTGAAATTTGTGGTTTAAGACAATTCTTAGATATTTTTGTAATTGTAAATCATTTCATTAAGGGTAAAAGTGAAATTTTAAGTTGAATAGGTTTTAATTATAGTAAGGTGACGTTCTTTTTGGGATGGCTAAAGAGGGAAGGGTGTCACATGAAATGGGACGAGGGAGTACTATTCTTTATGTTTCGTGCCTGCAACTGAAGTCAGAAGATTGATGATCTCATGGACTAGATCATTCTGGAACATACTCGTTTAGGGGCTGACGCCTGAAATTTCCGTGCATCTTGCATTACTAATATCCACTCATTCTTTTTGACTTATCAAGAAAATAATATATTTTTCTGTTTCCGCTTCATTTTTTTTTTCAGATACATCTTTCATTAGGTCCAGAGTCATCTATAGCTGTTGGATGGCAGAAGAAGGAGCAGAAAAGGTCTGCTTCGGGAGAGATCAAGGTTCCACTTTTCTGCTCTAGCTTTAAAGACATTTATTTTTGATCACCAGCTCAAAAGACATCTATCTTTTGATTACATTCTCTTATAAAATTGACGTTTAAAATTTCTGTTTCCTATTTAGAGTTGCCAATGTCATCATTGTTTATTCTTGAATTAAGTAATTGGTGGCTTGCACTTTCTATTGTCTTGTTACGAGGGATTCTGTACTTGTGTTTTGAAATCCACATGGACATTAGGTCTCTAGATATTTTCATTGGTTTTGTTAAAAAACAGATGAAATTGTGTCAACTACCTGTTGATGCGAAATTAGGATTCCTTAATAGTCAATTTACCTCTTCTTGACCCACAACTTACTTTTTTCCTGGACAAGCAGAACACACCAATTAATTGTAAATCCAGCTTTTTTGTAAGGCACAAAGCATAAACTCCCTACACCTAAGTAAGTCTTTTCATTACTTGGTCATGATTTGTCTCCCAAGAACCTGTACAAACTGTTGAATTATATAAAAATGGTTATTTATGTTGCTATGTTACTTTAAATATCAATTTTTTTGTTTAGTATCATTTTGGAAAAAAAAAATGTACTGAAGTGAGAACTCAGAAGTAAATTCATAATTAAAATAAAAGAAGTGACAGAATTAACCATAATGTATTTAAAATTAAGAATAAGGAAGAAAAGGCACTTTTAGTTTTAGCAGTTACCGAAATTTCTGCTACCAAAATCTAGGAAATAAACTTGTGTAGATTGGTGGCCCTTGAAATGTGGCCTTAACTGGACTAGCTGGTCGAGTTCTATTCAAGGTTTTTGCTTGGTTTCTTCTTTAAAATAAGATTATGAGTTCTTCCACTCTTGCTCCCACTTGCATTAGTTTGTTTTAGAGCTCTAGATGTTCCACAAATTTCTGACTAGAGTGCAAACAGGGACAGGGAGAAGTTAGTGATGATATATTGTATTAGGTTCTGTCATAACTTGATCTATTCATGTCCCACTCTATCATTTTCCTTTCTTTCATGTGAGAAGAAAATAAATGCTATTTTTGTTGGACCATTCCTACCATATTTTGAACTGTGTGTCTATTTGTGCATATTCATGGTGGGCCACTCCTATTCATGTTCTGACAAAGAGACCTTTTCATACTTTTAACAAACTTAACATGACAAGTACACTGGGTTCAAATAACACTAAGCAGCGTTGAGTTGTTAACCTGCCTTCAAGCACCATCTTAACAGTACCAATTTTGAGTATTTTTGCTTATATATGATATGCGTCGAACGTAATGCAGCTAGGGACAGGGTCATTTGGTGCAACTGCTAATTACACCCACCGCTTTTCCACAAAATCTCATGGGCGTATCGCAGCCAGAATCGGAAGGTTCATTCATGTTAATAATTCCTCATTTGTTTTTTGAATAGTATTTGATTTATTGCCATTACTGTGTTAAGTTGAAGATTCTAAGCCTCAACATTCTGTGCCTTTTCACTTAAATAAACTAAACGACCTGGGGTCTGAATAAGATAATGAATACCTGGCACAACTGATGTGTTGCAGTTCTATTTTAGATTTATTGTTGAATGATCAAATCTCTCTGATCCTTGTTCATCTCCACGTATCTAATTTTGGATAGTGGACACATTAATGGTGATGACTAAGGCCAAGTACTTGATTGTACCCTGAGTAAGACGATACAGAACTTGCATTAGCTATTGTTTTAAATCCTCGGTTTTGTAATTAGATTTCTTTAAAAGCTGGTTATACAAGCGATTTCACATCATCATCTTGATCATTTACTTTATTATCCCCTCATATTTGTTCTGGAAAGAGCAAATCTGCTAGTCTTGGAAAAAAAGCATATTCAGATAACTATGAAAACTTATAAGCGATTTCACATTATCTTCTTGATTGTTTACTTTATTATCCTATCACATTTTTTTCTGGTATTAGGTAAAAATTTTACCAACTTCTGGGAAGAGAAAACCTCCTAGTATGAAAAATACAACAACTCGTATCATTTTCAAACCAATTGAAATTCTTTGTATTTTCTGTTCTCTAGTTTGAACCAGGAATGGCATTTTTTTTCGGATTTTCAGCTTGTTTTTTTAGTATATTTCCAGAGTATCTTCATTTTAAGCCGAAAAGGTTACTGGATTTTTCTTCATGTACAAACTTTTCTGTTCAATTGGTAGCTTGTTCTCAGGACATTCTATATTGTCTTGCAGTACTGAACTTGAACTTGAATTGGGAGGTGGAAGAAAAATATCTGAATTCAGTACCGTTCGGATGCTATATTCTGTAGGAATTCAGGTATATGTTGGCAAACTAACTCCTTCCACCCCTTCCATAAAAGAGGAGGGAGTCTACTTTCGTCTGTGCTTTTTGTTAGACATGTTTTAGCATTCTTTAGAAGTCATTATTACAAGATTTTACATTTTCATTTTTTTTACCTCTCATATCCTTTTTTTGCTCACAGGGGATCTTTTGGAAGTTTGAGTTACATCGTGGGGGCCAAAAGTTGATTGTTCCTGTAAGTAGTCTCAACTTGTGCTTGTGTGCATTAGTTTTATTTCATGCCTTTATTTCTTTCTTTCTTTTTCCTTTTCAGTTCGCTTGTTCATGTGCATGCACTTGCATTTGTGACTTTGGGTACAGATTCCCCAGATTTTGTTGCATCAACAGCTTCTTCTTAATCTTGATCTTAACCAGGCACCAGGATGATCAGGAGTCTAATAATGATCTATAATTATAATGAACCTAAGCTAATGCAAGGTCACGTATTTTAAGAATAGTCTGGTACCTCATCCCCCTGAACTAATGAAATATTATATCCTACACTCTAAACTAGAAGTTCTACTTAAGGAAATGAATATTGCCTTCAATCTTGCAAAACATTTTCACCAGTGACCACAATATTCTAAACATCTGCTATGATCAGGCTCACTTTCTCACCCTTAATTACGAAATGCATGTGATCAGAAGCACACCTTTTTTGGCCAAACTAAACTGTTGCCTTACTGAACTTCTCAAACCATAGTCTTCCTTTCTATTCTCGGTAAGTGGACTGTGGGGGGGGGGGGCGAGTTCTTTGCTTTTGACTGATAGAAAGCATCTCTCTTTTGTTCCTCCTGACTGACCTCGCCAAAAGAATCACAATAGAAAAAAGTTGTTCTTGCCTCATATGATCTTATCTAATTTTAATTGGATATTATGTATGTTCTGATGGCTTCTCCAAAATTAGGTTAATTATATTTGGAAAGTATGATTTAATCCAAGTTGGTGAAATGAAACGATAAAAAAGTAGCTTTACTATATTTGAAAAGTATGATTTAATCCAGTTTGGTGAAACAATCAAAAAGTAGCACAACTATGTCTGGCCAGTTGAAAGGTACTTGGTTGTACTGGAACTTGTAGATAGGAGTCGCAAATTAATTTGGTACATACAGGTGAAACGTTTTGCTTATATTTTAAACCTCACTTCATGTTTGCATTCAATGTAACCCTTGGCAAAAATAATAGAGCACTAATCTGTCTCGGGTTAAAAGATGATTTCTGGGTGGGTTCTACTGTTTACCTCTGAGCAACCCATCTTTGAAATGCCTTAGGGTTGCAATGGTGAGTGCAAGTATTACAGGTGCATTTTCTCAAACTGATCTGCCTCGAGTCACTATGAAATAATTCAGAGGGTCTCTAGTTCTGCCTAGTCTAATCACCAACTTTTGCTTTTCTTTGCTTTCTTGCATTAAGAAGCTTTTGTAATGACATGTTTGATCGACTATAATCTTTTTGGTCTGTATTCAACCATATGTTCCGCTCTTTTTAATCTACTTTCTTCTGGCAGTGTCCCCTCAAAAAATTGACCTTTGCTATGGTTAGTGGAGACTCTTATGTTCCTACAAAAAAGTTGGCTCAAAGAACTTACCATTTATCTATGTATTATTCATCTCAATCAAGATCTTCGTTGTTCACACTGTTAGTGTGTTCATTTTTGCTACATCTCAATGGATGCAGGTATTGCTTTCTAGGCGTTTGAACCCTATCTTCGCCACCGGAGCATTTGTGGTACCGACTTCACTGTATTTTGTACTGAAAGTATGTGTTCTTTCTTTGAACTGACATTTGAAAATTTCTTTCCAGTCAATAGCTAACTACATGGTGGTTCTCAATTGATCTCTAGGGGAATTTACTATACTACTGCCTTTGATGTATTTCTTGTTATAGAATACTTAATTTGGTTGATATAGGAATCCTAGTTCTTCTGATCAACATATGAATATCCGTAGTGAATTCTGTCATGCCAAAACATTTAACTTCTTTTTTATTTGATAACCTATGAGATGGTTCACCTTGGTAGTCTTGCGACCCAGTTTGAAGATTATATGATTGACGGTCCACATTGCATCTACTTGTTTCCTTCCCTGGATGGTTGAAATATCCTTTGCTTTAGTCATCTGATCTGAGTTGGTTTTTTTGGGTTGGGGGGGGGTGTGCTCATGGTTGTCACTTCTAGTCTCTAAATTATAACTTGCTAATTTCGTAACTGCTCCGTTCCCATGATTGCCCATTTCTCTCTTGTTGAGATATCTTTTCTTTTACTTCCTCTGTTTCAATTTATTTGTCTAGTTTTGACTTGGCACGTAGTTTAAAAAGTAAATTAGACTATTGAATTTTATGGTCTTAAACTAAAGATATATAGAATGCACCAAAATGCTCGTTAATCTTGTGTTCTTAAACATATCACGTGAAAAGTTATAATTTTTTCCAAATAATTTAGGAGGCATTCTTTTTGAGACAAACTAAAAAAAGAAAGTAAGACAAATGAATTCTGAATTGCCTCGGGGCCTTGTGTTAGCAAAACGCATCCCGTTGATTATACTTTTCTTAATAGCTCATTTTCCAGGACTTCCATAGTCTTGTCTTTTCTTGACTGTCTTCTCTTCTATATCTGCAGAGATTTGTTGTGAAACCCTTTTATCTTAAGCGCGAAAAGCAGAAGGAATCAGAGAATATTGATAAAACAATTGGCCAGGTAATTATATGTAGTTTGGGTGATTGGCATTGTTGCTGCCTGAATTCTATTAATAGTTCCCCCTGTTCTTGCCAGCCAGACATTAGGATGTCTGATAAACAACTAGGCTTCAATTGCAGGCTAGTTGGGTTTGGTACATAAATCCTCTCAATCCCCCCTCTTTTACCTTGGGATATTCCTTGAGCCAACATTTTGTTTTCCACTTTAGTAGTTTCAAAGTTTTGATGCAGTTTAGTGCACTGGCTCTGCTGCTATGCTAGGGAATGTATATTATTTTCTTGTGAAGCATTGATGGTTATTTCCATGGGCTTATAAGTGGATGGACCAATTTGCAGCCAACCTCTACTGCAGCTTTGCTCTTAACACACTACATTGTTGTAGGTTCGGGAGGCAAGGGCCGCAGCTAAGAAAGCTCAGCAACTATTGCAAAATGTGGCCAATAGGAAAAGAAGTAAACAACTAGAAACAGGTGGATTGGTTGTTACAAAAGCACTTTATGGCAGTCGTAAAGCTCTGAAGAACAGAAATCAAATAGAGGAAGTTAAAGATGAAGTGGCTTCTCAAATCATTGATGTCACTCTACCTTTAAATTTTCTTGTGAGCGACTCGGGGCAACTAAAGGTCCATTTCACATCCACTGTTCTTAATAGGTTTCTTCTTGTTATCTGTCTTAAAGACTCCTTGTTTTATATTTGATGTCCTATTGCACATTTTTTAGCTTATCATACTTGGTTTAATTAGTTTTCTCTTTGAACGTGGTAAAGCTATTTGGAGGTATAAAGGAAAGATAATTAAAACAGCTGCAGTAGCTAAGAGAAGGTTAGGGACGTGATTGTCTTAGATGACATTAAAAAAGATAGAAAAAGATGCTCTGTAAGGACACAATCATAGTTTTCCAAGATATCTACTTGGTGCTTTTCTTGTCATTTTGTGTGTTTGGCGAGTAGTAGTGCTGAGATTTCCAAGATTGTGCTTCTCTGGAACATTAATATATCGTGAGGATTAGCCCATGTTTTGGGTTCGATGTGGTTAATGCATTAGGTTTCCAATATTTCCCCTTTAAGTTCTCTAGGTTGAATTCTCATAAATCAAATTTTCTTTCAGTAGCAGGTAACACAATCGTCTAGTCTACTTGGAACGAAAGGAATTACAGATGTATTGGTGAAATCTGAACTATAACCCATATTTTGAAAGCTAGATGTTTAGTTATTCTCTACAGTTGGAATTTCCTTAAGCCTGTATCTGGCCCTACTGATTTCTTCGATTTGTTGGCTCCTTGATCTAATTGGCTGATTTACTGTTATGGAGCTAGCATTACTTAAATTTTCTATGTTGGAATTTCCTCAAGGCTGTATTTTTCCCAATTGATTTTTTTTTAAAAAAATTTTGTTGGCTTCATGATCTAATTGGCTGATCAATTGTTAGGGAGTTAGCATTACTTAATTTTTCGACTTCTTTTGCATCTTCTTGATGCCAATAAAAATGATATATTGTTCCTCCATAAAAAAAAATGAACACAATTGACTATCTTTCATGTAAAAGCTGCACATTTGTTGTTTCATCAATATAAATAGTTCTTTTAGTGTTTGGATGCTTTCTTTAGAATTGCTGTTAAGATGAAAATAATTACATATGGGCATACTTTTGGTTACAGTTTGCTAGTGCCGGGAACAATAACCAATTTCTTGTCTGTTCAAGATAGTTTTACTTTTTACCTTTAAGATATCAAAATGTCTCATTGTTTATATGCAGCTGCACGAGGGTGTGAAGAAATCTGGAATTATGGGCTTTTGTGATCCTTGTCCTGGAGAACCTAAGCAATTGTATGTGGAGTACACCTTTCATGGTAACAACTTTGAGGTAATCGTCTTCTATCTAGCTTTTTCTTTCATTAGAAAAAATCCACTGTTATCTAAAACTGCTGTCAAAATGTTAACAGGTCATTGTCAACGATTTAGATGAGTTGCTTATACCCCAAGAATCACATAGAACTTGATGCAAGTGAGCTGCTGAGTCTCTGTTTTTTCAGTTCATTGAATATAGATTTAAGGCTGTTGATTCCTCCAAATGAGTATGATAGTCAATTGGAGCAATTTAAGGCAACCAACTGAGAAGACTTGGTTACCTCTTCAATTTTGCATCATTTGCTTTGCCTCTGAAGTACTCTTTGTTCAATGTTACTGTCCGTTGCTCCCTCTTGTTCTCTATGCCCTCCAAACCAACAGGAGTAAGAGCGCAGGGGAAACTAGCAGAAAGGTTAGGCTCCTCCCACCCCTCTAAACTTACAGCAATAATCTGCGTGGCAAAAAGGGAAAAATGAAGAAAGCCGAGAGCAAAGGAGGAAAGAAATAGAATTTCCCACAGACCATTGGCGGGCCTAGCCTTAAGAAATGTCAAAAAGGGATGCAGTTCCTTAGGGTTTTGGTTATAAAAAGATTATTACAGAGTGTTCTATTTTGATTCTCGACAAAATAAAGGCAGTCTAGTGATGCCTTATTCTTTCACCAAAGACTATTTGATGAACATTCTGTAACACAATAGAGCAAAACTGATGCATCAACAGAGTTGCTGTGTCAGAAACAGAGTTTTTAACAAACTTTTCCTTTCTCATACGGTCTCACTAGTATTCCACATGTGCAACTGTTCTCTTACAAGATTCTCCATTTACAAAGTTATACCACTCTGCATGTATGCTAAAAAATAGTCATAGAAGGTTAGCAATATCCAGCTTTAAATGCTGCACTGGAGCAACAGATTGAGGATTCGACTGGCAAATGACACGAGAAGATTTGTTCCATTCAGGGTGCATATCAACCAAGGCTTCTTTTTCCTCTTCTGATCATCAGGTAAAAGTACATATCAATCATAAAACTGCTTCAAATAACATTCAGCAAAACCTTCGTGCAATACATTTACGTAGATCCTGGTTTTAGCCTTTTGTCCTTTATATTTTTGGGCGCGTTCTTGCAAAAAAACACTTGCTGATAGTTTAGTTTGCTTTTAGACTTAAAGGACGGATCAAGTTAAAAAACTTGGCTCATCTTACGAGTAACAGGTTATTAAGATTATGGTACATTGTTCCGGAGTGATGACTTCAAGAGAAACTGCTGCTTGCTGAGAGAAAAATAACTGAGACACTATCCCACCAAAATGTATCAAGCTTTTTCATATATTGCCCCTCTTTCGTGGTGGTCTTTAATTTTTGCCCTATTTCTGGGAGGTCTTTAATGAAAAATTATAGGTCAAAGTACCCTTAGTCATGACCTAATTTTGCAGGCAAAACTTTGGTTTGTCCTACAAAAGTTTTGTGGAGAACTTAAGGAATAACTTTTGGGTTCTTAGGAACTGAGTTATGCCTTATTTTGTAAGGCCTTACATTCTGAATTTGTACTTTTGTCTGTATCGGCATAAGTTTTGTGGGAACTAAGTTATGCTTTATAAGGCAAACTTTTGGGTTATTAGTTGAATGTATGCCTCTAATGACACGAGTTCGGTAAGAATGAAGGGGCATAATTTATTTTGCCTTGTAAGGTATAGCTATTATGATATGAAACTATAAACTTTTGCCTTGGAGATTTTTTTAAATTTTTTCGAGCCCCTATGCAATAACTCGCAAATAACATAGGAGAGGCACTGGGCAAGCTCGGTGCGACGAGTTCGATCAAGAAGGAAAAACCCTTGCTTTCGCCAAGGGGTTTCAAACTTAGAGAGATCTCTAATATGGAAGTTCCAAGCCCAAACCACTGGACCATCCTGAAGGGTTAGATTGTTATTCATTTTACTCCCTGTTTATACATATATTGCTAAAATAGGCGCGTAAGGGGCAAGGTAAACGACATGTCTCCTGGTAATATAAGTCATTGTATAATGCATGTATGTACAAAAATAAGATCCACTCATTCATTCTGAATACGTTGAATCTAAATTTTGAATTCACCTCTTCAATAATGTACACGGTGACACTTGGCGAAGCCAAAGAGGAGGAAAGCTGTCTCATTAAAGAATAGGGTGGAAGATATCACAAAAGGAACAAATGTTGCACTCTCTTTTTTCTCGTAGTGTATTAGCTGGTTGATGACATTACTCTTCAGTAGCACCATGACCTATTAGCTCACAAGCATGGTATGAAGCTAGCCTGGATACAGCTCTTTAAAGTTGAGTATGACTTCATTATCATCATATTTATTTCGAGAGTCGTCTTTGGTGGAAAACGTTCTATTTCCAAAGTGAATTTGGATTAGTCCAATTCCAAATTGGATACTGAACATTTGGAGAAAATTGACCATGGATGGAGCTAGCGTGTGTCATCTTTTTTTCTTTTTCTTTTGTTTGGGTGGGTGGGGGGTGGGGGCAGAATTTTCATCCGGATACTTTAGTTCAATAATTCAGATATATTAATTCAACAATTTGGATAAATTAATTTTAATTTATAAATTATCTCTATGTTAAATGTATTATGCTTTAAATGTTATCTATTGATACTTAAAAATTCTAATTTGTTAATAAATTTTATATTCGAAACTGAAGTGATGTATTCGAATTACCGAATTAATGTATCCGGATTGTCATGTTTTTAAAGGATTTTTGTAAATTAAAAAAAAAAAAGGAAAAATGATACTTCCTCTGTGCACTATTAGATGTCAAATTTTAGCTTGGTACACCTATTAAGAAAACAATGATTAGTATAGTGAGATTACCATTTTATCCATATTAAATTTTATTGAAGTCATAATTCAAATTCTAATAGGAGTACATTCAATATTATCAATACAATGGCAAGTGGAAGTGTTTCTTGATTTAATAATATTTATGTTTTTTTCAAGAAATGTCTAGGTAATTTAAAGATAAATTGATCATTGAACATTTTCAAGAAATTCTATAACTTTTTAAGAACATTAACTTTTTAAGTAAATTAAGCGTAAAATAGGTTAAAAAGGATATTATCCCATCTTGATTTTTTCAAAATGATAAGTAAAAATGAAAAATCAAATTATGAAAATTTTGACATCTAATAGTAAACGAAGACAATAATAAACTCTTTACATTATGTGATTTATGTAAATATTACGAAGTACGTGATCACTCAATAAATTATCCAATAACCTTGAAAATGGTTGATTTTGACTTTTTAGTCTAAAGTTTTTGAACATGAAATTTTGCTGGATCAAAGATTCAAGAATCATTTTTATAAATAAATCGTTATTATTCACGTCTATATTAATTTTAAATTCATGGATGTCGACAACCAAAAGTCTTTGAAACCAAATTCATAATTGTCCTTTTTGTAGTAATCCAAATTATGAACCCATGCAGGTCCACACGTTGACGGCAAAATTCTTGGTAGTTCTCAAGCTCCCAATTATTGTTGTTTAGTTAAATATAATTAACAAGGATAAACAGTTTTTTTGGTTTTCGCTCGGAGCCCATTAAGTTCCGATTAAAGTACTGCAGGGTCTATTTGGGATGACACTCTCAATAGAAAAAATTTCATTCCTAAGACTCGAACCAGAGACTTCTGATTAAGGGTGAAACACTTTTATCAGTACATTATAACTCATGTGAGTATGATAATCATATTAATTATACACTGATGAATTCATAGGCCCTCGTATAATATTTCAACAAATCTTCTCATAATTGGATGAAGAATGGACATGAACCAATAAAGTAAAACCTTTTTTTTATGAATGGATTATGGATATAACAGTAAAATTTAGAAAGTGAGTTAGGTAAAGGATTACCAACAAGTTGAGTATTATTAGTCACTAAAGCATCATTATTATAATATGTACTCAATTATTAGCAATTCCACACTGGGAACCACCAGTTTTCTCAGTACTACTTAATTGACTAATGATTACATCTGGCAATATAATGCTGGATTATTTAAGATATGTTTCTTCATATAAAATACGTTTAGCATAAAATATTTATAAACTTTAATGCTCCTTTTTCTCTTAACAAGGGGTATGTATAATTTACGTGCACCTCAATTATTTTATCAAATATTTGCTATATACCTCCCATGAATGAAGTTATTGAACAACTTTGCGTCCATAAAAGAATACATAAATAGATGCTACTTTTATCGCGCATAGACCAAAAAAAAAGGGGTTGCAGCTAAAAGATATTGGTGAGGAAGTAATAGAAGATCTATATAATGTATTATTGACTATCAAACCACACATTTTAATAGAGGCGAAAAACGGTTCGTTCATTCAAATTCTTTCCTCGAAAAATCACAATACATATATATAAGGTAATTGCTATGTAAATATATTGAGGACAAGTCCTTTTGATGAAAATTCTAGTCATTGAATTTGGTGTACCTATGTCCTAGATGCTATTCAATTTAAGTTAGATATGTAACATAGCAATTATTTTAATAGAAGAACACGACAATTTGAAAAGAGTAATAAGGGAGTAGGAAGATGTGGACAACACTTGAAAGAGTTCTTGTTCAAAGTTAATAATGCAATATAGGTATGGCAATAATCATGAGTCATAATCAAAATACTTCACCACCTAACTCTTAGTTTTTGGTCTCCACTAGCCAACCCCATACCATATCTATCTATATCTATCTTTTTTTTTCAAGTAATAGCGAAAGCAATGGATTTGTCTTTTAGCTCGAGCTCATCGCTTGACTAGTGCGGGTTACTTCTCCTATGTAGTTTGCGAGCTATTGCATAGAAGCAGGGGTTTTCCCTGTGTGCACCCAAAGGATGACGAATCAGGTTCTCCTTGTTATTAAAAAAAACAAGTATCACTAAGACTTTTAGATGCAAGTGTTTGTCCTTGTATATTTTTTCAAATTTCTTGATGTGATAGACATATTGGTGTTACACATTCATCAAGTATATAAATTTCACATAATTGGATTGTCCTTTTGCCTCCAAAGAGGATAATGCTTTGGTCGGTTATTGATTGAAATTTTCTTTGGGAGTATATATCCATCTCAATTATATCAATGGGGTTGTGACATGAAGTAGGGTAAAAAATCAACAAAATTGAGTAATCCCTTTAATTATTGATGGACCAATATGATGGCCATTGAGAACAACTTATTTGGAAGTTTGAGGAAAGATACTTTTATGTCCTAAGAGGTGCGATAGTGATTAATAAAATGAATTGAGAATTATGAAGGTTTAAGTTTAAATCTCGCAGGCACAAAAATATTAGATAATGATTTTTATTTGTTCAAATTTTGATGGTTAGAGTTACCTAATACTCATGTTAATGAGAAATAGCATGTACCTGATGAAATAAGTTGAGATGCACACAAGTTTGTCCTACCATCGCATTTATTAAAAACATATCTTGATGTACTTGACTTTCTTTTTTTGGGACAAAAAAAAGCAGAAAATAATTATGATGATGATGATGATATTTGGTTGTATGCATTAGATTGTTTCATCATCTTGAATTTGAGCCTTAAAGGGCAAACTTGCTTCACTAAAGTCTCCGTTGTGCACAAAATTCGAAGAAATGTCCAATCATAAGAGTCTATTGTACGCACACTTATCTTGCATATTTGCCTGAGGCTGTTTCCAATGATTGAACTAGTGATCTCCTGATCACATGGCGAGAACTTTTTCAGTTACTATAAGGATCCCCTTCACGAATTTGAGCCTTGAGAATAGAAAAAACTTTGCAAAAACTATTTTCTTTTAGTGAACTTTGCGCAATAGGAATTCAAATTAATTAAAAGTACTTAAAATTTCAAATCAAATATCAAACCGGAGGAAAAATCCGAAATAATATTTACTATGCTAGTGACAAGGTTGAAACAATGAGTGAGGACACAAGATTTGAATGCCCAAAACAAATAGTCCAAATGACAAAATAGAAAAGGATAAAAGGAGATGGGTTTAAAGTGTACCTCCTTAATAAAAAGAGGGGCCTAATTTCTGAACATAGAAATATCCTTAAAATGGGACCCATAGATAAGTCTGGCAGCAAGTGTAAGGTGCCACGTAAATAATTTTATGTCTTTATCTGTTGGTGAGCTGGAAAGTGGGCCACCACTATATTCAATGGTCTCTGGCCTCTTAATACAAAAATTATATAAAATCCAAAATCTTCCCAATAACATCCCGTAGCCTTTCGAAGATAGATTACCAACCTCTCCAAATGAAATGAAATGTTATTTGTTTGGTTCGAATTTTTCTTGTCAATCATAAAAATTTTTTCAATTTGATTTTGTTTGTCTTTTCTAAGTCGGTTTTAACCGATAAGGAATATTTGATTTTAATTTTTAGAATAAGTTTATTCCATATTTGATTGGAGCAAAATTACAGCTAGTTATTTTAAAATTATAATATTAACTTTATTAAAAGTGAGAATGAAAATAAAAAATTTCTCATTTTTATAGGCACTTTTATACCGTCTTCCCTATTCTGTTAGAATAGTCTGGTCTAAAACAACCCAACCTGAAAGGAAATCACTGAAATAACTGAGTTTGAAATAATTTGTTCACAATCAAACTAACCCTAAGTTTATAACTTTATTGCCATTAGATTTATATAGTTGAAAGAATGGGAAAAAGGAACCACCCAATTCAAAAAGGAATATTTACTTCTCTTAAGGTGGATTTACTATTTAGTTTTCCTATAGTGAATAATTGTGTCAATTTTACTTGGATCCTATTGGCTAATGTTATTACCAATTTGATATTTTTTTAAAAATTTGATGTGATTTTTTACTTAAATATTTCAGATAAGATATACTCAATCTATTCAAAGGCTATTGTATTAGATATTTTTATAAAGTTTAGTTGAGATGTTGAAGTGAAAATGTGACTTTTTTTACCACATGAACTATATAAATTTCTGATTGCATATCATCTCTCCCCAAAAAGAGTATTTTTTTGTCCTAGTAAATTTTAACAAGCGATCTTGTAAATGTAACATTGACTAAAAAATTTAACTAAAAAAACTAAATCATGAGAAGTACAAGAATTTTAAAAATAATTATATATATGCTAAATATTTGAAAAAATAATCGATAATCATAGCGTTTCAGGACAATTGACGCACATCTCAACGTTATTTAGGGGTACTTAGTACCTCTATCTTTTTTAATTAAAGGAAGACTTTCTACTAAAGCTTCAATGGCAACATTCAATGTCATCATGAATATTTCATTGGAACTAGGTTCATGCACCTTGTAGTAGATGGGATTTTTTCTTTCGTTATTTTTTTTCCTAAAAAACATTACTCGGTGATCGATGTTTCTAATGAAATATAATTATTTTGAACTCACACTATATAGGACTTCATTTATAGAAAAATGTTCTATATTAAGCATTTTTTTATATTCAGAATTCAAATCAGAAATCTTTAATTACGAAAAAAAAGCTACATCTAATGCATCACATCTTTGATCATCTTATCTGAATATTTTCTTTTTGGAGGGGGGATGTAGGTGAATATTGGGACATTTTTTTATAATTAAGCATAAGTTATTTCCAAGACTTGAAACCATCACCTCTTGATCATATGTCAGTAACTTTATCAATTATTTCAAGGTTCTCTTCAAAAAAATAAATATAAAAATAAAAAAATCTTAAAATTCTTTTAAAATTTTAAATAATTCAAATATTTTGAACTATGAAAAAATTTCAATGATTCTCATAATAATATGGATCAGGGGAGTAAATTTACTTTGATCAGCTGCAATAAAAGATCTGAGAAATGTCTTTAATTTTGGAAAATGAATTTACTGTGTTCCCTTATTACAGCTCATGCCATTGATGAAACAATCTCTTTTATTGTTTGACCTTGACATCATTGACTTTGTTCTGAGTTTAATTTCTTTATTTTTATTTTTCAAAATTTTGGACTGACATTAAATAATTTCAAATATTCCCTGGGTTGTTACCTGTCCAAAGATTTAGGCTTATCCATTCTTGATTTATCTCACTTCATTGATATTTCCTATGTCTCGTATTAATTTAATTTATGAGATAATGTAAATATATTAAGAAAAATATTTTAAGACAAAATTTACACCATATTTTTTGTTATTGCCTTTTGTGAAATCATAAATATATAGTGTAATTTATCTCTTAGAAAATAAAAAAATTTCAATAAATGAAAGGGTAAATATAAAAAAAAGTTCCAAACATTTTTTTTAAAGTTTGAATAATTCAACTATTTTGAACATTAAAAAAAATCTCAAAATTTTCAATTATTTTGAAATAGAGGGAGTACATTTCTTTTTACTAGCTAGGCTATTTTGAATTTTACACTTCTTTAATATAAAATTATTAATATATAATATGATGTCATATTAGCTGATATATACATTTATGATTTTGAAAAAAATGGACAATTAGTGATGAGGATAAATTATGTTTTTTTTTAAAAAAAGTATATGTTAACGAGTGTAAATTTTTTTTTTATTGAGGAGGGTTTAAATGGACCTTCTTAGCTTTATTTCACTATGCTTCCTGATGCTAAACGTGAGAATTATTCGTTTCGTCCAATAATAATTATTTATTATTAACTTAACACATGAATTAAGAAATAGTAAATGATATGGATAATTTTATTAAATTATTATTTAAATATAATAAATGCAATATTTTGAAAATTAGGAAAATAATTATAATTAATAATAAAGGTAATTAATAAATAAATATAAAATGATCTACTAATTTCACAAAGCGAATAAGGATTATTGAACATCTATTTTTTAATAATATAATAGACAAGTAAATATGAATGAATAGAGTAAAATAAAAATAATATTTTTAATATAACATACTGAAATTAAGTCTCATACTCATACTTATCTCTACTTTGACTATAATTGGCTTGAAATCTCATTTTCTTCATAACTTCCTAAAGTCAATCTGTGATTTACAAAAGTGTGCAGTTCACTTAATTGATTAAAAATGTGCACTTGGTATGCTAACTGTTTAAAAATAATTTTAGGTATTGAATCTGATTTTTTACAAATAAATAATTATTTTATATAGAAGCGTTGAAAGTGATAATGAATCGCCGTAAAATTATTTATAAAAGTATTAATTCAAAGGTACTTTACATATAAATGACAAATATAGAACACAGATACTAAACAAAATATATGTCAAGGAGGAGTAATTTAGAGGATTACATAAGATAATTGGGATAAAATCTTAAATGGTTTACTCAAATTATAAGTAGAAAACAATAAATTATGAGTGACAATTTATGATTTTTTTATGGGTGGGTGGGTGGATGGGGGGTTTGATTTTGGCTTATTAGCACTTTATGATATTCAGTAAACATATAAATAATAGAAGAAATTCTTGTAAATTAGTTTGACCAATTTATAAGCTTAATAAAATACCGGTTGAGTTATGCAAAAGAAAAGATACTGAAGTATTTCAAAAAATTGTTCACATTATTCAAGATCATATGTCATACTACAATATCTCTTGGTATTATCCATCTCTCTTTCATAAACTAATTATAAAAGATTTTAACTAATTTGGATTAGTGTTCCAATGTAAATCTGTAACTAAAAAGACTCAAAATGTGTAATCTAATCCACTTAATGATACTGAAAGTGACTGTATTTGCTTTAGATCAATGCACTTGGATAAGCGTAATTATTATAATATCAAAAATAAATTTATGTCGTTAATCAAACACAGTATAAATTTATTTCACGATTGAATCTTGGAAATCCATCTTAAATTAGTATCCCATCAAAATTAAGATTATTTTGTGCTACCAACTAAGTAGAACAATTATCCTTATTCTTTAAGGAAGAGGGCAACGCTTATGTATTAAACCTCCCTTTATATGCAGAGTTCAAGGAAGGATCCGACCACAAGGGTCTATTATCCTCAATTTTACCTTGCTTTTCTGCCAAAAGCTATTTCCAAAGATTGAATGCTTAACCTCATGATCACATAGTATCAATTTTACTAGTTACTCCAAGACTCCGATTCAAAACATTTAATATGGACCAATAGGCAAGAGGGTCAATTCAAGTATGGTGAAAATGCCTTCCTATTCAATTGCACATGCCTTTGGAAAATGTATATTTCTCAAAATATGTTGGTACTATGTTCATTCTCAATTGAATATGATGTTTCACTTGAAAACAATTTGGCACGTTGATACACATTCTGAAAGTGAAAAAAAAAGGGGTGTCATCTTACTTCACTATAACGTTTAGCCAATTTAGGGATGATTTGATTCGCAGATTAAGTTATTTCGAAATCATAATCTTGAGATCATAATGTTTGAATTATTATTCCACTTAAGAGAAGTGGCATAGCAACGTTGAGTAAAGGGTGATCACTTAAACATATTTAGTCGAAAAATTATATTTTGCATATAAAAATTAATACTATATATATAGGTAAAAAT
>JAOTQR010000100.1:21107648-21121215 GCA_025774065.1 Solanum ossicruentum
TATTATTTAATACTTTTTAGTTTTTGTACCAAGTAAATAAGATATAAGTAAAGATAGATGAAAGGAGTAGTTAAGAATCTCATTAAATGAAGGGTAAAAATAAAAAAGAATTCCAACAACGCTCTTAAATTCTGAATAATTCATTTATTTTGAACTATAAATTTTTTTTTGAATAATTCACTTAATATAAATATTATTTTGAACTATTAAAAAGGACCTTATCGCTACCTCATAGAGGTAGAGAGACTGTTTCCTGTGAACCCAAACATTTCATTTAATATGAAGTAGAAAATATGAATAATTTAATAAACTACACATTATATTTATTAATTTTTTGATGGAAACAATTTTTTTGAAAATGAAAGTATTTATTTCGAGACGTTGAGACTTCATTATAAATCATGAAAGGAACTTCCAAAAATCATGGCTATAAACTAAATTTATCACCCAAATATGTCCATCACGCAAAGTTTTGAGTTATTAAATTCTTAACCAACAATAATTGGAGATTTCTATGGTTCTAAATTTATCAAAAATTACACTCAATATTAGTCTCTTCCACCAATTTATGAAGTATGTCAAGTAATTTTTGGTCCCCATAATTAAATATAATCCCATTACATATGTTAATAGGTCAACGAGCAATTATATATATACAACAAACTTGTCTTGGTCAAACACAATATAACAAATGAAAGTTTTCTATAACAATGTTCATATTTTTGAACATTTTTCTTTTGGCGTCTATAGAAAAATGCTGTTATAAAAAATAATATAATATAACATGACATAAAAAAAATTATAGTAAAATTTATTATAAAGAATGATGATTATAGAAAAATCTGACCACACGACAGATATTGTATGAGGAATTAATTAATCAATGTACCAACTTAATCATTCTATTTATTAGCGCCTCATATTTTATTCGTCACTCAAAATATAAAAAGATAAGGTATCTAAATTTGGTGAAAAAACAGAAATTGGTTCCATATTATTATTATTATTATTATTATTATTATTATTAAAATAAAGCATATGTAAAGTGATTACATTAAAAATATTTGTAAGTTGTTGCCAAAAAAAATTGATTTGAATCTTAAATAATGAGACTAAATAATACAAGTATACAACTAAGCAAATATATACTATTTAATGATTGCTTTAAATAGTTATCGATCGTCACTAATGTTTACTCAAAGTTGCTAGGGGCCACTTTCAAATTTGTATATAGACAGCGAATTAGACAAATATACTTGTATATTGATAGTGAATTATACAAATGAATTTACTATTGGTGGCGAATTAAGCATATTATATAAATAGATTGTATATTGACAACGAATTATAGAAACAAAAAATCTCCACAGCAATGAAAGTACTTACACTATTTGTATATTGACAGTGAATTATAGAATTAAAAATATCCGTAGCAAATATAACAAAAATTGTGAAGTATAATTAGACAAACTATAGCGAAGGGGCATAATTAAGATACTTATTAGTGTCTATTTGTGAAAATTTCTATATTTTGACGGGCCGAAGCTTAATGGGTTTTCCGGTGATCCATTATGCAGATCCACTTCAAAGCTAGAATTGGGCCTACCGTCCAAACCATAACAAAAAGGGAAAAGTATACAAAATATATCTAATTTGAAATTATTTATCCTTAATAGATTCAATCTAAACTATTTACTCTTAATGAACACATTATCTAAACTATTTACCTTTCTACCTATTTACCTTTTTTATTTCGTGTGATGTCATGCTGACATCAACATAAATATTATGAAATATACTGTGGCGATATATGTATACCATAGCGTATCATATAGAATGAGCTCAGTTCTGTATAATACTATGACAGTATATTCATACCCAATTATATAGGATTATTTTTTTAAGAAACAACTAAAAAATTATTAAATTCTAAATTAGTAGAAAATAAATTCGTTATATACTGTGTCGGTATATTTATACCATATCGGTATCATATAGGATTGAACTTAATCATATGTGATACTCTGTTGGTATAAGTATACCCTATTGGTATATTATACAAGCAGGTGCTGATGTCAGCATGACATCAACGCGCGAATTTAAATATTAGGAGATCAAAATTTTAATAGTATGGGAGTACAAAATATAAAATAAATATTAATGTAAATAGTTTGATTTAAAGAGTTACAAACTTAGTTTTTCCTGACAAAAGTATTCCCTTATATTTTTGGCTAGATTCAAAATGATCTCTTAATTATTTTCTCAAGTAATTTTTTTGGTCTTTTAATTTTACTAAAAATGAGCATTTTTAGTTTCTGACAAATATTCAAAATTAGATCAGAAACAACAAATACTGCACCTCTAAATAGTTCATGTTAAATAATTTTTTCACTTTTTGTGTTTAACTTAACAATTAGCATTTATCAAATACTTTTAAAATACCAAAAATAATTTTTTTCCCATCAAATTTTAAAAACCAATATCCTTCAGAGTTTACTGAAGGAACTATTTTGTTAATATAATTTTTTACGTCATCATTTTCTTTAAATACAAATAGCTAACGAAACACACACTTTTCATACTTTCCTTTGTGTTACACGTTTTAGAATCAGAATATGCATTTCTCTCGGTTTGAGAAAAGGTATTTTGTAACTTTTTTTTTCTTCTGAAATATTCATTGTTTATTATCATCAACAAACTAAATTCTACCTTTTCTTTTATTAGTACTGAAATACTAAATATTACTACTTCTATTGCTTATTACTCTGTTTCTCCCAATTTATGTTATGTTTTTTGATATTTTTTGAAATTTACGATTTGATTTAAAATAAGTCATAAATGATATGACTGAATCATAGATAAAATCATAAAACAAATTACAGTTAAATTACTATTAGATATAAAAATGCATCATTATTTTTGAACTGACTAAAGGAAAATACGTCATATTAATTGAAACGGAGAGAGAATAGTATTTAGGGGAATTTCATATATACTCACTCAAAAATACTGTAATTATGTTCTATAGCTATAGGTTGGATAATGACATTTCGTAATTATAACTATAGTAACGTTTATATAATTCGCTATATAAATCGCAGTTTGTATATTTTGTCATACAATTCATGCACAACATTCGTATGATTGCGCTTTTCGCCATATAATTTGATTTGTGCACAACTTTTTGTATAATCGCGTACTTGTATAAATCGCACAAATTATACCGAATGCAAACTGCATTTCCGCACGACATTTGTATAAATCTTGCGAATCATACAAAATTCAAACTGTAATTACACTTACATATTTGCCGCGAACAATAATTAATTCAAATGATAGCTATGTTAGCTAATTTATTAGTATATATTTACTTATCAACTTAAATTTTTTCCTACTATTTACTAACAACACTTAATATGTTAGTTAGCTGTAGTTGAGGTTTCCCGGGGTTTTCTTGACGTTAAAACATTCGAAAGTTGTAAAGTATTAGATTCCAAATAGTAACAAAAAGTTCATTCCTTCAGTAACCCTCAATGCACCCAATTTATCTTCTATTATTCATTCCTCAATCAATTCATTCTCTTTACATCATCCTTAAATTTCCAAAATTTATAGGCAAGTTTCTCTCTTTTCATCATTTTGTTCCCTTTTTCCAATTCTTGATTTTTCATTGTACTTTCTTTGTTTTAATCCTATCTTTCATTATGATTGTTGTTTGGTGGAAGTTTAGAGCCCGTGTCAATTGTGGTTTTAGCATATTCATGTTGTATTTGGCTTTTGGTATTTGTTCCTTGCATCATGTTTTTCTTTTAGTTACTGATTTGATCTGCTTGAGCTGAGGTCTTTCTGAAACAACATCTCTTCGAGGTAAAGGTAGCGATAAGGCTTGCGTACACTCTACCATACTCAGACCCCACTTTGTGGGATTTCACTAGGTTTGTTGTTGTATATATTTTACATTGTGTAATGTGTATGGTAAAATGCCTTGTTATATTTGGTTTCTATATCAGTGTTTTGAAGGATTCTTGGATATTTTTTGCTATTAGTTTTCACCTTTAATGTTGTATGGGAGAGAGTTGAGCCTCTAAAGCTCGTATATAAGATAGTGTCGCAGTGGTGTGAATGTAAATGGATGTGTGGTGATACTAGATTGGATAAGATAAGAAATATGTCATAAGGTACAAGGAGCTCATATAGAGGATAGAATGAAGAAATGTTGATTGAAGATGGCTTAGGCATGTGTTACATAGGCTTAAAGATGCATCGGCTATGAGACGTCAACATGTGATGACTGAAGGTGTCAGGGGAGGAAGAGGTACAACAATAACAACAGCAAACCCATTATAGTCCCATAAGTGGGGTCTGGAGAGGATTAGATTTACACAGATATTATCCCTACCTTTGTGGGCACAAGGTAGAGGGATTGTTTTCAATTAGACCAAGAACTGCAAGAGAAATAGTTATGATGAAAGACAAGGAAGAGGCATAACTAAATTTTCATGTAAAGAAGTTATCTCGGAATATAGGTTAATCTAGCAACAGCAGAAAAGCACAATGGAAGTTGAAAATCCATATAGGTGATGCAAAGACACTAGTATATTAGAGAGTCCCCTAGTGTTAGATAATCTTTGAATATGGAGTACTGAAAGATTATGTATCTAAATGGAGCATTTACGATATTGAGGATTCATACAACTAAGCCACACTAGCCTGCGATTGAGGCATAGTTGTTATTATTTTTATAAAAATCTATTATACCAATCAGAACATCTCCAGCACCGTTGCTTTTGTTGAATACACTTTAAGTGAATTGTTTCTTTTGCTTGTCAATAAGGTTTGCTGTTGTCTCATCTTTTATAGTCATTGGATTGTCTAGAAATTTATCATCTTTCATCGAAATTTTCTTTGAACTTTGTTAGGTTCTGAACGTAATGGAAGCTTCGATATGAACGTCTGCATTCATTATCACACAATTATGACAACTTATTGTTAGACTGCAAAATGATTCTGTTGTTTCTTGACAGGTTAACTAGCCTCACATGAGTACATCAAAAGAAACGTTTAAGGAAATATTAATTTCCTCCGGCATTAGAGGAAGCAGAAAATCGTCAAGCTCTAAGGAAGGAGAGTCTACTAAACAGAAGGCCAAAATTCTCCATCCCCCCATAGAAACTTTTTGGCAGTTACCTCCACCAAAAGAGCACAAGAGGCCTACAAAATTAAGAACCGCGAAAAGCATAATGTCTTTTCCATTTAAGAAGAGAGCACAAAAGAGCAAAAGTTTGCGAACAATTCTTGAAGGATCACATGATCCTAAAGATGAACAAATTGTTGATTCATTTCGTCAGTTGCTTTTTCTTGAGGGTCAGCTGTTTGAGAAAAATAGTGACTACCATACACTTTTAAGGTATGCTTCGCAGGTAAATTTTATCGTGCAAGTCACTGCAGTTCCACTCCATGTTTCTAATCTGGTGAAATTTGTAATGCAAACATTTTTCAGTTAGAAAAGAGAAGATAAATTGAGTTTGATGTTCCTCTTTGTGAATACAGATTTCTTAGGATGAGGGACTATGATCTTGCCAAAGCAAAGGACATGTATTTAGACTACTTGAAGTGGCGAGAGGAGTTCCATGTCGATGAAATTTCCAAGGTGAGTGCCATTATGCTTGTTTTTTGAAAGATAGTATTGTTAGTGTGCTCTTGTCCTTTGATTTTTGTTACTATCTGTTATTCCTTTTACATCAATTATCGTATTGTTTTGTTGTAGTTTCTTTTTCTGTTACTATCTGATGTTTCTAGTACTTCCCTTACTTTTTGTTCGGGACTACTTTGAATTGTTTTCCTTAAGCCAATGGTCTATCGAAAATAATCTTTCTACCTCTTAGGTAGGAGTAAGGTCTACGTACTATCATGAGTTTTTCGTTATCAGTCGTTCTTTCTGTTTCCTTTCCCTTTTCTTCATATCTAATTTATTTTGCTTATGGGTTTTTGAGCCAAGGGTTCCAAGAAACAACCTCTCTACCTTGTGAGGTAGTGGTAAGGTCTGTGTGTATTCTACCCTCCCCATACTCCACTTGTGAGATTCCACTGTTGTTGTTGTTGTTGTATTGTTAGTAGACTCATTTCCCTCTTGATTGAATGTGAGAGTGAAATGACTTTGCTTATGCGGGCATGTGGCAGCGTGATTCTGTATTGGTAGGCATTATGTATTACAGATTTACCGGATATGTCTGCTAAAATGCAAGTACAGATCGAGAATCTGAAACGACTTTTTGCATAGGTAGTGCATCTCAGAAGCATCCTCTCATTCTACTTGTTCAAACACTAACAGTGAACAATTTATGGTTTGTGGTATTCTGTTTAATTCAACTTAATTGAAAATTCGCTCTATGTTCGATAGCCTTTTGATCAATGTTTGGGTCGAATGATGTTGCAGGAATTCAATTTTGAGGAATTCAATGAGGTTAAGAAGTGTTATCCTCATGGCTTTCACGGAGTAGATAAATATGGTCGACCAGTTTACATTGAAAGAATTGGAAGTGTAGATCTCAATGGACTCCTTGAAGTAACTACTATTGAGAGATTTGTGAAATATCATGTGTCTGAACAAGAGAAAACATTGAACTGGAGATACCCTGCATGTTCACTTGCTGCCAAGAAACACATAGCTTCCACCGTCAGCATCTTGGATGTGAAGAATGTGGTAAAAAATTGTTTGTCTACCGTTTAATCTTTCACTTATTTGATAGGAATATTCACACTTTATTTTTGTTGATAAGAATATTACCAAGGGCATGGCCTTAGATATGAGGAGTAGAGGACATGGATTAGGATAGAAGGTTAATAGAAAGTTGAGTGTTGTCTCGCTTATCCTTCCGTACAATTAGTCATAGTATTACTCTTGTAGTTTCTCGTCCTTTAAGTTTGGCTACTATATGTTGTTTCTTGTACTTTGATTATCATATTATTTTGTTGTGATTAGAGTTCATGTTATATGCAGCATTTTGCCATGACCTTTTCACTTCCATTATTTCTTTTTTCCCTACTGCTTTGAACCCTTTTTTCCTAGAGCTGAGAGTCTCCTGTTGTGAATTTCACATTTTATAAATCGTTGACTTGTAGGAGATCAACTCGTGATTATAATTGAATGCACTTTGTTGTTTCACTATGTCAGTTATAAGATGACAAAGTTCCATACATAGATGCTCAGCACTTCCAGAAATTCTGTATTGCTGATAACAAATGGATGCTTAGATTCATTATTCTTCGAAGAATCTCTAAGCGGAACAAACCAATCTTCTTTGACAGGGAATTTCAAATTTTTCGAAGCCTGCAAGGTTTCTCTTTCTGGAAATTCAGAAGATTGACAGTCGCTATTATCCAGAGGTATGCTAGATGGAGTGAATTGTTAGTTGTGTCTTAATAGTGACCTTAATCTGTCCTAAACATAGCTTTTGTTAATTGATCATTTTCCGAATCATTTACCTTTAATTCCATATCGTCAACTTGCACTTTTACAGACGCTGCATCGCCTTTTTATCATTAATGCTGGATCTGGATTTAAAGTCCTGTGGAAAGTAATCAAGACATTTATTGATCAACGCACGCTAACAAAGATTCAAGTATTTCCTTTTCCTTTTCCGCCCGCCCTCCCTCTATGTTTCTTGACAAATCTAGGCCAATTAGGACAAGAAATCATACTTTGAGACATACACCACAAATACAGGTGCTCGGGAGCAACTACAAGAAGACTTTACTTGAAGTTATTGATCCTAGGTAACAATTAATCAGCTCAGACTTCTTCCAATTCATGTTTAGCACCTGAATGGATGCAAATACGCGTATCCCAAGGTTGGTGTAAGAGTTGTTTTATTCTGATGCATGAAGATTGCTAGTGCAGTAATCTTCCAAGTTTCCTGGGTGGCGAGTGCACATGCTCTGACTATGGAGGCTGCCTCTTCAGCGATAAAGGACCGTGGAATGACCCTTCAGTTACAACTGTACTTCAGGTTTTAACCTGCTGCTACTCTGAACTTTATGTTTGGTATATCATAGTATGTCTGAATATGTTGACGAAGATGTCACATTTTTTTTACAGGCAATGCTTGAAGCCGAAGAGGAGAATGTTGAGGATGAAGAAACAAATTGTTTTACTCCAAAAGATTCCTTTGGTGGTGTTACTGTAAGCAAATTTAATTTCAGAAAAACGTCGATAAGTAGAACATCTAAGATAAACTTAGTTACCAAGTTGTTATGCCAATATAAAATGACACATTAGTAATCATAAGTTTAGCTTAATAGAGCTATAGCATATTGGCATGTGAAATGATGTTATGCCTTACATATTCCTGAGAAAATCAGACAACCATTTCACGCGAGAATTGGTTTTGTAGACCGTTTACAATGTTTTCCTAGTTTTATTGTTTCTTATAAGAGATCCGTCAAGGTCATTTTCTTTTATTCAATTTATAAGTGGCAAAGAAATCTCATTTCATGTGACCACGAGGTTACAAGTTCAAGCCTTAGAAATAACCTCTTGCAGAAATACAAAGTAAGGTTGCATACAATAGACCCTTGTGATCGGGCCCTTCCTCGGACCCTGTGCATAGCGGGAGATTTAGTGAAACAGGCTTGCCCTTGTTTTTTTTAAGAGATCTCGTTTCATCTCATTTTGCTGACATGGTTTCATTTCTGCTGTTACTTACAACTGACACCAGAAGAACTTTTGTTTGTTAAATTTCTCGATAACAAGTTTGTCGAAATAGCATAAAATATCTAAGAATCGAGGGTCTGATCTCGACATTTATAAATGCATATTAAGGAAATCTATGATACTACTCCATCAAGAGAAGATACTTTTGGACAGCCATTTCTACAGAAAATCCTCACACTTCGAAGTGTTATCGATGACACAAAATCAGTAAGTTGTTTTTTTGAAGTCCATGGATTTTTCGCCTCTTCCTGGTTCTTCCTCTGTACTAAAGTACATCGATACGATGTTTATGGCACAGAAAATCCAGGCATTGGAAGCTGCTCTTAACGAGACAACATCGGTTAGTATGAAAAAAAATATTTACTAATAATTTTTCTGGAAACAGAAATTAGATGATCATTGCTTGTTTTTTATCATTTAGGTGATAGAAGGACTTGGACAACCAATGGAAGAGCTGAAAAATCAAATTATAGTATCAAAGACGAGAGCTTGAGTTGCCAAATGAAGAATTTCAATTTTTTTATTTGAAGTTTCTTTGGTGTTGTCATTTGATTCTAAATAAAGAGAAACTATATTAAATAAGGCAACCTATTTACTGACAAAATTCAAGTGAAAGAATCACTTTTTAAATTTTGGTATAGTGTTGCTTCTACCTTTTCAATGTTTATGAATATTGTTGTACCCATGGATAAATACAATTTATAAATCCGATTTGGTCTATGGACGAATATATGTGGTTTGAACATTGAAGTATATGTATCTAGAGTTCTTCATAAAATAACAATAATTACTACGCTTCAACTCCAAGCAAGTTGGATTCAGTTGAGTTTCACATAAATAGACAAAATTGAATTAGACTGGTATAGGCAACCATTATCTGTCATGTTTTATGTGTTTAGTTTTATCATATTTTCTTATTGTCGTGTGTTATTCATTAGTAGTCACTATTTCTATTCCTTTCCCTTTTCTTTTTATTATATTTAGTTCTTTCTACTTATGAGTTTTGAGATGAGGGTTCCCCGAAAACAGACTCTCTACTTCTATGAGGTAGTGGTAAGACTTATGTACACTCTAACCTCTTCAGACCCCACTTGTGGAATTTCACTGGGTATGTTGTTGTTGTTCCTAAGATAAATTAAGTACTTCACACGTTTTTGGTTACTTTTACTTTGCATGTTAGTCTAGCACATTTGCTTTGGTTACTTTTACTTTGCATGTTACCTAATGATTTCGAAAATAATTTTTTTTTCCATTAATGAATTTGTTATTCAATAAATTCTTTTCCATTTTAATATTAAAGTTCCATCTTCTTGATTTTCAATTTTGATTTTAAGTTACCAACAAAATTTTAAATTAATGAAAAGTGAAACTATATTTAAAATATGTAATTTGAGAATGATATTTGGCTTAGTGACTGTGGAGGTGGATTGCCACGTGTGTTCCCCTTTTGAAGAGGGAAAGAAAGAAGAAGAAGAAGAACGTAAAAAAGAATAAATGAATAAATAAATAAATAAATAAGAATAAAAAGAAACATAAAAATTTAACAAAAATGGAAAAGTAATATGAAATAAAAGAAATTATTTATATAATTAACGTTTAAAGAAAGTGAGCTATACCTTCTTTGCCACTTCAACATTTAGGGAGTAAATAATTTCACTTTAAAATAGTCTAGGGGGTAATAGGATCCTCGTGAAGTATTGTTGTGTAGTTGAAAATTCGACTATAAGTTAGGGATTTATTTGACTATTTTCTCTTTATTCTTTACTAAACGTTATCATAATATATCTCGTGCTTTGTATTGCTCATTTATCTCCGCATCAACTTTTGAAACTTCTCTTGTGCCTACCATCTTTTCTCCCATGATTCATTTTTTTTAGGTTCATTTTTTAAAAATTCTTACTTTTTTATTTTATTAGGTTATTTGTATAGATTGGAGATATATTAGCTTGTTTTTCTACTTGATTTAATATATTTATTTTAAAAACTATTTGAAAATATTGAAAATTTGATATTTATAAAAATTAAGAGCATTTTGTAAATTTATCAGTTATGATACAGTTTCATATAGTCAATCAAACAACAAAATTATCATTAAACAATAACAACTTATATAGATATACAGTTTATTCAAATGTTGTGTTGTACTATACTGTACTGTACAATATCATACCATATTGCATTATTGTTAGACATCAAAACTAAACTAACAACACAATATAACATACATTACTATATAAATTAATATAAGATTGATTATTTTGTTGGGTTAATATTAGTCATCACCGAAGACTTATCTAAGTTGTTGATTTTTTATGGCCCAATTTGAGCATAAATCAAATCTTTATTAAAGACGTGTAGATCTACCTCAAGAATCTTCTTTTCTTCTTTATAAGTTTTGTACTGAAATAACCTTTTGACTAATTTAAAACATAGGCTATGGTGTCTGGTGATGATTATGATGAATTTTGATGGTTAAATGATGTGAATATCATTGTATATATCAGGATAAACTCAACCAATGTTGTCAACACTTCTCTGAATACGTACGTAATTGTAATCAAAATCTTCACATTTAAATATGGCCAATAAAAAAATTATTATAATACCCCAAATTTATTTCATAAGGAAACTAAAATTAGGATCTATAATCAAATCTTTTGTTGATCGAAAACTTCATCTATATGTGCATCTTTCATGAGCTGCAAAATCACAAAATTAACAAAATAAGTACATGATTATATTGATAGAATTAACACATTGAATTTAAATTCGAAATCCAAACTTACATGGATCAAAATCTATTTTCATGCCGAGATTAACGAGATATTCACCAATTATTATAATTTTATGGTTATTATTTGCTTATCGAATCTTGACAGTTAGATTTAATGAACAATATGAATAACAAATCAAACAAAAACACTAAAAATTTTAAAAACCACAGCTTTAGAAATAGTAAAAATTGTGTTGATAACATGTATCAGACGTTAGAATTAAAAAAAAATTATTAAAATATGCATCTCTAGATATCTACAACTAAATATTTTTCTTCTTTACAATTTCTATTAGTTAAATTTATTAAATATTTGATAAAGACCAAAAGTACTCATTTTTATAAATTTAAAGAATTAAAACTATTCAAAAATACATTTAAGGAACTATAATAATTTACTTTTGATACCTGGAAAAAGATTATGAAGAATAACAACATGAGAAAGCACCAAAATACATTTAACTTCCATTGCTTTTTGCTTATGCCTAGAAATGACAAAGTTCTATCAGTTAAATAGTATGGTTCATCTGTTGAATCTAATGTTAACTGGGAAATATTATTAATTATTTTTTTGCTCTAATATTTTTATGAGAAAATTATTTTAGCATTGGAATTAATTAATATATTTGCATTTTTTTGAAAAAGTGCATAAAATATATCTAATTTAAAATTATTTACCATTAAAGAGTCAATTTAAATTCTTCACCCTTAAGAGACTCATGACCCAAACTATTTACCTTCTTACCTCACTTATCCTTTATTATTTCGCCTGAACATCATGCCAATGTCAGTAAATACTATGAAATATATTTCGGGTATATTTATATCATACCGGTATTATATAGAATAAGTTCAATTCTTTGTAATACTCTGATAGTATATTGATCACAATCACAGTCACACACACCATGAATAATTTACAACTTACACAATTTGGTAATAAATTCATTGCATGCAATTTGATCATAAAAAGTCATTTACTAGGTTCATGTTATATCCCCTATTCACATATATGTAAGAACTATGAAGTAGTTAACACACACGTATATCACACTAATAGAATACCGGACCATCGCCTACAATACAATCACCATGCTTGAAGTCACAAGTAAATCAACAGGTTTATTGTATGAGATTTATCAATATAAAGCCCTTTTACATTCACCCTCAAGTTGTAACGTTCAATAATCTACTCTTTGAGTCAAATTAATTTCAAAAATTTTATTCGTCCTAATTCAATTCATGAAGCTATACAAGCCCGATTATTGTCTTGACTATCAACTTGAAAGGTCAAGCTCATGAATCTAGTCCCAATCCATTACTAGATTACCTCAGGCTTCACATGACATATATTTCGTCTAAGTTGACCTGAACTTAAAATTTTCAACTTATTATTCAAGAATTTTCTAGCTCAATTTCCTTTTTTATTGACCTGTCCACAATGACGGAGGCATGTTATTATACCAATATGAATTAGAGAGTATAATTACGCTCTTTACATGGCCAACCAAAGTGTTCAGACTGTAATTATATGACAACTAAGCAAATTAGATATTGTAATTATATTAAATTACACCAAGTCTAATTACTAAGGTGACTTTTCAAATAAGCTTTTAGTGTTGATGTATAATAATAATATGCATTTCAATCGCTTTTTTTATTTATCTGTCACTATACTAGTGGGGAAAGCCCGTGCTAGCACGAACTTAATATAAATTATTTTTTAATTTCGATTTATGTGACGTTGATAGATTTTTCATATATATTTTAAAAGATACTGTAACATTATAATTAAAGCAACTAAAAAAATATTATGAAATCATTAAAACAGACATGTCAATGCGCAACTGCTTTGAAAAGATTAAATTTAAAAACTCACAAATTATTTTTATTATTCTACCGAAAACTGCTCAAGCCAGTAGCCAATATAAATTATGTCTTAGTCTCAATTTATATGACATCGATAAATTTTGTATATATATTTTAAAAATTATGAAATAATTTTGGAATAAAGCAAAATGACTCTTTAAACTGTCTGCGCTTCTTTCATTTGTGAAGTAGCAGTTAGTCAATGCAACTTT
>JAOTQR010000100.1:21137625-21166660 GCA_025774065.1 Solanum ossicruentum
CTTCATCCCCACCCTACTCACGCCTCTATATCCCATAATTTTTAAATTAAAAAATATCAAAAAAAATTTGTCCACTCTACCAGCCCCTCACCCTTCCCCTACACCACACTCTATCCCAATTAAAAAAAAATCATCTCCAAGATCCACCGAACCCCTACCTCCAAATACTTTTTTTAAAAGAATCAACAAACAAAGTTAAATTTTTTCACCATCCCACCCTCCATTTCCACCATGATTTCCCCCTCCCCCTCCTTCCCTCAAAAAAAAAAAAATTAAAGAAAGATAAAAAAGAAAACGTTAAATCTTTTCATATGATTTTTTGGGAATGTTGCATCGGAGCCTATGCAGCACCAGAATTCGTGGGCTAACACCCACAGAAAACCGCTGAAATCGTCTATTTCATGTTCCTTATGTTATAAAATCCTACCAGGCGTCCCTCGTCGCCATCGGACCACCTGGGCCTTTTCCCAGGCTCGTTGCGGACCCACTTGTATGATATTTTGAGAGTGTTGCGTTGAAGCCCTCTGCAACGCCAGAATTCGTGGGCTAACACTCACAAAAAACTGCTGAAATCGTCTGTTTCTTCCTTAGCCCATAAAATAACATCAGACATCCCTCGTTGGGCCACCGAGGCCTCTTCCCGGGCTCATTGCGGACCCACTTATATGATTTTTCAGGAATGTTGCGTCGAAGCCCTTTGCAGCGCCAGAATTCCTAAGCTAATACCCATAGAAAACTGTTGAAATTGCTTGTTTCTAGTTCCTTAGCCCATAAAATCCTACCAGGCATCCCCCGTAGCCGCCGGACCACCTGACCTCTTTCTAGAAACGTTGCGGGCCCACTCATATGATTTTTTGTGAATGTTGCGTAGCAACCCCCTGCAGCACAAGAATCTGTGGGTTAACACCTATAGAAAACTACAGAAATCGCATATTTCCTGTTTCTTGGCCCATAAAATCCTACCTGGTGTCCTCTGCTACCATTGGGCCACCTGGGCCTCTTCTCGAGCTCTTTGTGGACCATCTCGTATGATTTTTTGGGAGTATTATGCCGGAACCCCCTACAGAATCGGAGCCCATGGACTAACACCAACAGAAAACTGCTGAAATTGCTTGTTTCCTGTTCTTGGCCCATAAAATCCCACCAGGCGTCCCCTGTCGCTCCGGGCCACCTTGGCCTCTTCACGGACTCATTACGGACCCACTCGTATTATTTTTCGAGAATATTGCGCATTAGCCCCTACAGCTCTAGAATCTACAGGTTAACACCCAAAGAAAAATAAAAATATCATTTGTTTCTTGTTCCTTGACCCATAAAATCCTATCAAGTGTCTCTCGCTGCCAGTTGGCACCCGTGCCTTTACTCGGGCTCGTTACAGACCTACTCATATGAATTATCAGGAATGTTGCGCGGGAGCCCCCTGTAGTACCAAAATCCAGGGGCTAACACCCACAGAAAAATGTCGAAATCACCTGTTTCCTGTTCCGTGGCCCATAAATTCCCACCAGGTGTCCCCCGCCTCACCGGGACACCTGTACCTCTTCCGGGGCATATTACAGATCCCGTTATATAATTTTTCGAGAATGTTGCGCTGGATCCCCCTACAGCGCCATAATCCATGGGTAGTATCGAAATCGCCCGTTTCCTGCTCCTTGGCCCATAAAATCCCACTAGGAGTCCCCCGTCGCTGTCGGGTCGCCTGGGCCTCTTCCCAGGCTCGTTGCGGACATACTCGAACGAGTTTTTGGGAATATTGCATCGAAGCCCCCTACAACGCCAGAATCTGTGGGCTAACACCCACAGAAAACTACTGAAATCACCTGTTTTCTGTTCCTTGACCCATGAAATCCTACCAGACATCCCACGCCACCGTCGGGCCACTAGGGCCTCTTCCGAGCTCATTGCAGATTCGCTCATATAATTTTTTGGGAATGTTGCGCTGGAGCCCACTACAGCGTCAAAATTAGTGGGCTAACACTCATAGAAAATTGCCGAATCGCATTTTTCCTTCTCGTTGGTCCATAAAATTCCACTAGGTGTCTCCCGCCGCTACCGGGGCACCTGGGCCTCTACCCGGGTTCATTACGGACCTACTTGCAGCGCCAAAATCCATGGGGTAGCACCCATAAAAAAATGTCGAAATCGCTTGTTTCTTGTTTCTTGGCCCATAAAATCCTACTAGGCGGCCCCCATTGTTGCGGGGCTACAATGGCCTCTTTTCGAGCTCATTGTGGACCTACTTGTATGATTTTTTAAGAATGTTGCGCCAGAGCCCCCTACAACGCTAGAATCCGTGGGCTAATACCCATAGAAAACTGCCCAAATCGCCTGCTTTTTCGTGTTTCTTGGCCCATAAAATCCCAACAGGCATCCCTCGCCGCTGCCAGATCACTTAGGCCTCTTCACGTGCTCATTGCGGACTCATTCGTATGATTTTTCGAGAATGTTGCATCGGAGCCCCTACAATGCCAGAATTCGTGAGTTAACACCCATAGAAAATCATCGAAATCGCCTATTTCCTATTCGTTGGTCCATAAAATCTTACCAGGTGTCCCTCGCCACCGCCGGGCCATCCGATCCTCTTCACGGGCTCGTTACGAACCCACTAGTATAATTTTTCGGAAATGTTACGCTGGAGCCCCCTGTAGTGCCAGAATCAGTGGGTTAACACCCACAGAAAATTACCGAAAATCGCCTATTTCCTATTTCTTGGCCCATAAAAGACCACCAGGCGTGCCCCGCCATTGCCGGACCACCTAGGCCTCTTCCCGAGCTCATTGCGGATCCATTCATATTATTTTTCAAGAATGTTGCGCCGGAGCCCCCTGCAGCGTCGGAATCAGTGGGCTAACACTTAAAGAAAACTGTTGGAATCGCCTGTTCTTGTTCCTTGGCCCATAAAATCCCACCAGACATTCCGTGCCGCCGCCGGGCCACCCGAGCCTCTTCCCGGGCTCGTTGCGGACTCACTCGTATAATTGTTCGGGAGTGTTGCACTGGAGCCCCATGCAGTGCCAGAATCTATATACTAACAACCACGGAAAACTATCGAAATTGTTTGTTTTCTGTTCCTAGGCCCATAAAATTCGACCATGCATCCACTGTTGCCGTCGGACAACTTGAGCCTCTTCCCAAGCTTGTTGCTACCCACTTGTATGATTTTTTGTGAATATTCGCTAGATCCCCCTGAAGCTCTATAATTCATGGGCTAACACCCACAGAAAACTGCCGAAATCACATGTTTCCTGTTCCTTAGCCCATAAAATCTTACCAGGGGTCCCCCGCTGTTGCTGGAACACCTGTGTTTCTTCTCGGGCTCGTTGCAGACCCACTCGTATAATTTTTTGGGAATGTTGCACCAGAACCCCCTGCAGCGCCAAAATCTATGCGCTAACACCCATAGAAAAGTATCAAAATCGCCTGTTTAGTGTTCTTTGGCCCATAAAATCTCATCAGGTGTCTCCCGTCGCCGTCGGACCACCTAGGACTCTTCTCAGTCTCGTTGCGGATCCATTTGTATAATTTTTGGGAATGTTACACTAAAGACCCTTCCAACACCAGAATCCGTAGGCTAACACCCACAAAAAATGTTGAAATCGCTTGTTTCCTGTTCCTTCAACCATAAAATCCCATCAAGCGTCCCCCACCGTTGGCAGGCCACTTGTGCCTTTTCTCGGACTCATTGCGTACCCAGTCGTATGACATATCGGGAATGTTGCACAGGAGCCCCCTGCAGCACCAAAATTCATGGGCTAACACCCATAGAAAACTGCCGAAGTCACCTATTTCCTGTTCTTTGGACTATAAAATACTACCAGGAGTCCCCTGCCACCGTCGGGCCACCTAGGCCTCTTCCCGGGCTCGTTGTGGACCTGCTTGTATGATTTATCGAGAATATTGTGCGGGAGCCCCATGCAACGCTAGAATCCATAGGCTAACACCCACAGAAAAATATTGAAATCGCTTGTTTCCTGTTCCTTAGCCCATAAAATCCCACTAGGCGTTCCCCACCATCGGCGGGCCATCTGTGCCTCTTCTCAGGCTCATTGCGTACCCACTCGTATGATTATCAGAAATGTTGCACAGAAGACCCATGCAGCGCCAGAATTCATGGTCTAACACCTATAAAAAAATTGCCAAAATCGTTTGTTTCCTATTCATTAGCCCATAAAATTTTACCAGGCGTCCCCCGCCACCGTCGAGCCACCTAGGCCTCTTCCGGGACTTGTTGCGGACCCACTCGTATGATTTATCTGGAATGTTGCGCGGGAGCCCCCTGCAGCGCCATAATCTGCGGGCTAACACCCATAGAAAATTACCAAAATCACCTTTTTTTGTTCCTTTGCCCATAAAATCCCACCAGGCGTCCCCTGTCGCAGCGGGGCCACCTGGGCCTCTTCCTAGGCTCATTGTAGACCCACTTGTATGGTATTTTGGAAATGTTGCGTCGGGTCCCCTTGTAGCGCCACAATCCGTGGGCTAGCACCCACAGAAAACTGTCGAAATTGCCTATTTCCTGTTCTTTGACCCATAAATCCCATCAAGCGTCCCCTGCTGCCGTCGGGCTACCTAGGCCTCTTCCCGAGCTCGTTGCAAACTCACTCGTATGATTTTTCAAGAATGTTGCACTAGAGCTCCTTATAACGCTAGAATTCATGGGCTAATACCTCCAGAAAACTGTCGAAATCGCTTGTTTCCTGTTTCTTGACCCATAAAATCCTACCAGGAGTCCTCACCGCCGTTGGGCCACCTGAATTTTTCCCGAGCTCGTTTCAGACTCACTCGTATGATTTTTCGGGAATGTTGCATCAGAGCCCCCTACAACGCCAGAATTCATGGGCTAATACCCACAGAAAATTGTCAAAATCACATGTTTTTTGTTCTTTGACCCATAAAATTCCTACCAAGCGTCCCCCACACCTCACCCCCACATTTCCACCCTACCCTCTTCCCCTTACCCCCACTCCTGCCTCTAAAATTTTTTAAGAAAAATAAAAAAATTCATATATGAGTACTCATATTTTACCCATTTTGAGCATATTTGTATGAACTTTTAAAGTAGACCAACCCATATTAACCCATTTAAGAAAGATGAGTGATCGATTAAAATAAATATGGATAAATAAGCTCTTTTTACTTTATATGGATTGAAATAGTCACCTATGATATCAAAGTATATTCTCAAAGCCATTGAATTGCATGACTTGACATTTGTCCAAGTCAGTCAGGAGAGTGGAGGCGGATCTAAAACCGAGTTTATGGACTTTGAATTCTAAAAAGAGCAATTTTTTACAAGCTTATGCCAAAACTGCAGGCCGTAGTAGCTCCTCCCCTGGTTATGGTGGATTTACAACATATGAAGCATGGAAGTGAACGTAATGGCATCATAAGGATCTCATATCCTCTTCCACCTCCAAATTTCCAGTAATACACAAACCAAACGGCCATTGGCACATCAGCACACGACAAAAATCAGAAAGTGGTTGTCTTACAATTGACATTGGCAAATCTTCATCTCTTTTCAGCTGTGCTTCGAGAATGCTAGTTGAGTCTTAATTTAGTATGTTGTTAGAAAGTTAAATCATGTATTCGACAGCGACTCAGCAAGCATCAACCACAGACAATGATGACAAGGAGCATAGCAGCTTCGGATCAAATCTTCAAAGAACTAAACTATACATATTTTCATACTGCTCATGATTTCTGATGCACAGTACCTTGCTGCTCAGCTATTCATAAGTAGACATCATATCGCATTAAGTATCAACTCTTCAGAAGAAGAAGTCGCTCAAAGCACGGTTCTTACAATCAGAGAGCTTCTTTACAATGTAGGAACTGTCTTCTACACCCGCACTAAAGCAATTTATCCTGTGCCTGTGGAGGTAGCTCGTGTAGTAGAGTTGTGGAGATGGGGTTTTGCAAAACATGTGAGATTATTAAAAGATTTCACTTACCATTCAAAGTGATCTTCACAGCTAATAGAATTGCAGATAATTGAAAGTCCAGCTGTTTTCCTGAATATAGCAGCATACATTAACTGGTTATTTACGAGGAATAAAATGCTTACCTCAGGCACTGAACAAGTTCAGAGAGGTGATAACGTACGAATTGGATTCAAGAGAATTTTAATTGTAACATGATATACGAATTGGATTCAAGAGAATTAGAATAAGTTGTCTTGGTTTTTTATGCTGACCATAAGTTGTGCTTCTCAGTTGGGATGGGTCTTAGGGAAGGGGCACCAATAGCAATTATTACTGTCCCTAGGACTTAAATTCTTGAACTTTGGGAATTTCAAATGACAATGATATGATGTGACATTTTAATGTGCAGGAGTCACTTCGCTAACACGATAAGGGAGTGAGTCGGGAGTTCATTGTTGATTACTTATTTGGTCAGTGAAGTCATGCTTTCATAAAATATATCAGCATCATTAGATGTAAAACCATCACATACCAAGTTGCAGAATACATATCGTAGAACTTGTCGAAAGCCTTATCCAAGCAATAGTGACAAGCTAAAAGATCCTTGATGTCTGTCACTCTGCATGTAGATTTGCAGCATTTAACCTATGTTTATAAAGATAGCATCACTAAGCATGTCGAGCATACAGATGAATATGATAAACTCAAGTTAATAAGTTATACATAAAAATATCAAGAGGAACCAAATATTTTAAATCAGTATCAAATATAAATCAATCAACTATATGTCAGTTCAAACTAGTTGGGTTGTCAAGGAACACAACACAAGGACCTCGTAAGTCGTAGGGAACACCTACCCTAGTATTACTCTCTCCATGCTTTGGTTTGGAGTTCTGATGAGGGGTATTAGCGGTAGCATGATTGCATCCCTCACATAACTAGATTACTTTTACATTGGAAATCAACCTATAGCAATCCTCCTTTCGGGCGTGGGACTGGTATACCATTCAAATCTATCTTAGGAGGAGTTAAAATCAGAAGCAGTGGTTCAGACAGACAATGAAACAGTGAGCTCTGCTCAATCTTAGTACTATAACAAGCTTACATGACAAACTTTTTTTTCATGATGCTCCAAAAGTAAGCATAAACAAAATTAAGCTTGTATTTGTTTAATATTCCAAAATTATGTTCAACAAAATTGATTAATGTCCTAATAATGACTAAATTGCAAAAAATATAGAAATATAACGAGAATAAGTAGCCTTACACTCTCACTGACAGTCACATTTACGCGTACTATGATACGAATCATAACTTAGACATTGAAATCATAGGAACTAAGATAGGTAAAGCTTTACCAAACGCTTGAGTTTATAGGAGTAATATTGTCTGTGAGAGGGGTGTCCAGTGATGTGTTCTCTCAGGTGACCTGCACTGAGATCACCATAAATAAAGATTAATCAATTCTCCTTCATTATAAATTTAATAAATCATAAGCTCCACTGGTTAAGAAGGCCAGAACTGAGATGCTCAAAAGGTATCAGAATAATAAATTCTTAGTATCCGTTTAGTTTCATCATGAAACCCCAGCTTCTCATTTGACTCCTTATCAGTTATGTTCAACCATGGAAGCAGGGGACCTCCCCTATTATCTCCCAATAAAAGAAAACAGACTCTAGAGTCATCTGTCACGTTTTCCCACCAAATCTCAAGCAACATGTATAGAGCTACTTTAGGGGTCACACAGAATGAGGAAGGGGGAAGGATGAGAGAATTCCAAACTAGAGAGACACCAAAAATTATGCCATCCAAACATGTCATCAATCCCTTCTGGTTAGAGCAATTTGATGCTGTCGAAGGAGGTGACACATGAATTCACCAAGCAATATAGTACATATAGCTGAGATCACTTCAATTGCCGCTAATTTACCTGTCACAAAAGGTATTACTACAATCAAGACACATGGCTAAAGTAGTTGATCTTCGACAGGTGTTACAGTTAGCATCCACTGAGCTTTTGCCAATTTGATGACATCTGCAGATTAGGAGAGACCAAAAAATTATTAGTGATGGACCTCAATCTTATCCTAAATACACATATATGACAGCCTACTTTTATCAGATTGGCTTATCTAATAGATTTTAGCTTTCGCATGTCAAAAGGGAACAAAGCTTTCAGGTTTAGGAAGTACTATCACTACCATGCAGCTATCAATTAATCTTCGTTATCAGAAGTAAGCGAAGTTTAGGAAATAAGTATGAACACGATTCAAGGAGAATTTTAATAGAAAAATTGATCCTTCTTTTCATGGTAAAGTCACAGAAATCTGAACCAAAAGAGGCAAGTATTGAATTTTGACAAAAGCATCTAGTAGAAGGGTTAAGCAGGATGGCAGAGACCGAAGAGCCTGGCTACCACAGTATCTTAAAGCACTAAGCAAACATCAATCTAGATCTCTATTCATTTTTTTACATAATGTCTCATTCCTTTGCAATAGAAATTGCCAAAATTCAATAAATTGATTACATTTTTCAAAACATAAAGTGCATATGTTATTATCTATGTTTTTACAAATCATCTCTTTCCATATTGAAATCGAAATATAGAGTAATTGGAACTTATACTGAGTGCTAATTTTTAGTCGAGGGTCAGGAAGGTACAGGAAGGTAATTCTTCGAAAATAATTGACCAAAAGTTAATGCATGGAACTATATTATAGTTATCTTGAATCATGATTAATGATAATACTAAAGCATGACAATACTTAGATTACATTTCTTTCATCATTGTCATAGATCAGTCAAAGATCAAGTTGGAGAACAGACAATTCCGAAAGCTCGAATGGTGCTTAATCCAACATAGGGCTTTCAATTCTGTTGATTATGTTAAACCATAGTTATTAAATTGTCCTATATTGGTGGAGAGAGAGTTATTTTCTCCTTACATGGTCTTAGACAATCTTCACCTTGGTTGACTTGGCGAAGATCTATTTTCTTTACAAGGTATTGAAGTCAAACCCATCGCTATTCGTGATATACCTAATGTCGGTCCCCCATGTAATATTGTTCACATTCCAGATGTACCTTAGCATGTGGGGCTAATTTGTTGACGGAATATGTTGTTGTGTCCATACATTGTCTCAGGCAATGCTCACATCATGAGCTAGCTTGGAGGTTGAGTTACACACCGAATATTTTCTTAACAACGGAGAATGGAGAAGACTCATATTCGCACACAAAGTGAAGGTCAAAACAAACTAAACATATAAAAACAAGCGCACATGGTCAATGTACTCTCTCCTTCCTTCTCCGTCCTTCCTTTGGTCAGGGAGGAGGGAGAAGGCTGCTGAATTGTTGCAGGGATACAATTAAATTGAAGTAAAGAAGTCTAAAATTAGAAACAGAACTAGAAGAACTTAAGGACCTTTTATACAGTTGTAGAAGCTCTTTGGGTATACTGGATTTACTTTGAGCCACTTCCACCTGTGTAAGGCATTACTAAGAATAGCATAACAAAATATAACTACTACTTCCTATTGGCTCATTTTCTAATATCTTAAGAAAGGAAGAAGAACCTGTTCACTGGATTCACCAGCTTGACCAGAGGAAATTGGTAGAATTTTTGATGCCGTGACCAAACAATCTTCAGGAAGATGACCTGGCCTCTGACATTTCCAACTACACCAATGAAATTATACTTAGAAAAAAGACTACCTACAGCAATCAGGAGCACTAAATAACGCACATATGATTTTGATCATAAAGGGGGTTGCCACATCCAGCACATTGTGAAACAATTTCAAGTCCAAGTGGAGCTTGATTGCTGAGAATGACCATCAAAATATAACAGATAAAAGTCTTTGGTGCCCAAGACCTAATCTTGAGAGATTATTCATCTTCAAACTGAAAGTAAGCTTACCACTCATAAGTACAAAGAGCAGATCTCTTCTTGGACCACCGATGACGGTCATAATCCCAGATGTCACCTCCAGATTCAGGAACTTCCAATTTGCAGTTTTGACCAGAAAAAGTCTCAGCTTGGACTTTGCTACTTAAGGCCTCCTAAGACATCAGAGAAAGAGTTGAAGTTGAAGAAGAAGGTATTTCATACGTATAGCAATGTACACATTGCTCAAAGTTTTTCAATTTTAGGGGTAACAGTTTACAGATTGAGTGTGTACTACATATCATGATTCCTGACTAACGAACAACCCCAGCTTAGTTATAAGCTTTAATGTCCAGACATGGGCCCCTTTAAATGCTGCATTCTTTTCTGATTAGACTCCAATATTTTCAAACTAATTAAAATAATACAAAAAAGCTAGGAAAACATAAAAATGTGTCTAGAAAGGGAATATGCACAACAAGGTCACCTCTTTTATTTCTTTGTGACATTTGTTGGCTCCCCGAACTTGTTTGGGAGTAAGACGTAGTAGTTGGTGTGGCAATTATTGGCTCATTTAATTTCATCGTTAATTTCTCTTATTACATTTGAACTTTTATACTTGAAAAATGGATAGTTTCTCTTTGAATTATTTTCATAACCCATATACATAAAAAGTACTAAAAGAACATCCATCATTCTGATTTATAAGTTCCTACTTTCACTATGTTTCTATTTTTTTTAAGGCTTCCAAATAACCAGGTTTGCTGTATGAAGAGAAACAAAATCATTTTATTCAACTTCACTGTACAATGAAGTAGCTTGAAAATTCTTAGTTCATTTAACTTGTTTCCTAACAGTTGGTTAAATAATAGAGTCTAAATTGAAACAGTAGAAGCTAAAATAAATTACCATCATAATTTTGCCAGTTAGCAAGGGCTCTCAAATATCCAAATAAAATACTCTTGAAATATAACATAATCCACTTTGGAAAGGAATCACCTCTTCAGAAAGAAAATAATGTATTCTTTCCAATCATAAGTTTGAGAGCTTTTATGAAGAATAAAATGAGTGCTAGATCATTGAATCGAATGAAATTGTAAAATGGAGAAATGGTTCAAAACACACTCCTTTTATAGTCGAAATTGATATTACACACCCCAACTTTGCAGGAGTCCTGTGAAACCCCTGGACTATTTTTAACTAGAATTACTACACTTTTAACTACTTATGTGATAAAGAGTGTGTAATTCTTTGAGAGTAAAAGCCGAAAAAGGCACTAAAATTTTATTTTTATAATAATTTTTTTATAAAAATATGTATTCTTTTACATTTTCTTTTTTCTCTCTTTTATTTTTTCTGTTTTCTCATCTTCTCCACTTATCATTGTTGACACTGGAATCGGCACGATGTTGCCACCAACTCTTCCATTACCATCACAAAGCTCATTTCTATAATTACATTTTAACACATACTACAACAGCAATGGTTGCCACCATAGTCGGCATTTTCACTCTTCCAAAATTCTACAAATCCTCCACCAATTTGGATTCTAAGAAATTCCAATGTAAGAGTAGGAATCTATGTATGTCCTATTAAAAAACCAGAGGAGGGAGACGTGAAAGATAATATAAGCAGGTGCCAGCGCTTGTCTCTTTGAGTTAGTATTTTTAAGTATAGTGAGTTAAACTAGTGCATAAAATACAAAAATAATTCAAAAAAATGCAGCATGACTGAGTGGGAGTGTTTCTTTTAAGTTTGAAAAGTTGAACATTTCACGGAAATTCAAATGGTTTTATTGAGTCTGACTGTTTAACTAATCAACATATAGAACTTATCAGAGAGAATGAGAATGAGAACTCGAATAATAAAAGCAAACAACAACAACATACCCAGTCGAATCCCACAAGTGAGGTCTGGGGAGGGTAGAATGTACGCAGACCTTACCACTACCTCATAGAAGTAGAGAGGTTGTTTCCTGGGAACCCTCGCCTCAAAAATCCATAAGCAGAATAAACTAGATATGACAACAAGGAAAGAAAAGGGAATAGAAAGGGCAACTAAAAACGAAAAGCACATAGCAATATGTAAGTACACTAAAAAAACTCGAATAATAAAAAGAATTCTCAAAATGACCCAGGATCTCTATTACTTAACCAATCAATTTTCTTTTACCTGTTTTTGACATATATCATTTAAAAAAACAATAGTTAAATCCTGAATCTTTACACATATGAATCTTTTCACATATATCCAGGCTGGTCTATATATACAGATAGAAAGAACAAATACCTGGTGGAGTTTAAGATTTTGCAGGAGGTCAGATTTGCAGTCCGTGCTGCATATGTCTTCTTCAGTCTACAAGCAAAGAAAACAAGGATTTGGGGTTCTCATTAAGAAAGGAACACAAAGTACAAGTTAACAAAAGAGAAACAGACCCACGATCCAGTGACTTACCTCATCGCATATATACTCCCCGTACTTCCCACATACCACACAAGAAGGTTCTCCTGGAAGAGGAAATCGCTGCTCACTGCGAGTTTTAACTCTATCAGTTTCATTCCCACTACCTAAAAAATTAATGGAGAAAATCATGTAAAAGAGAATGCATGGAAAGCTCTCGAAAGCCACAATATTAAGCTTTTCCCAAATTCCAGACTTGAGAAGATGAAACTTATCGCCTATCTGTCAAGGGATTTCGATGTGGTGGGAATTATAATGATATAGACACAACACTGAATTAGTAGTTAACGGATTCCTTCAAGAATATTGGGTCAAACCTTTAAAGATGGGAAAACATTTGTTCCATGTTGCTAAACCCTTTTCTGGCATTCTTTCCGTGGATGCAATCAAAAGGTGGCATTATATTCAATTTAAATAGAGTAAAATGTCCCATACAGATACAGATATCTGCATAAATATATACACAACACACATCTATATTTATGGACATAGGTTGCTTATCAAAAAATGCAAGGACAGAGATTTGATACCAATCCAAAGTGTTGAAAATATAGCAATGTTTTTCTGTATTCTCATTTTTCGATTATTAGAAGAAATCTTCACTGGCACAAGGATCATCTACGGTAACCTCCATTATGATAGAAATTGACGATGAGCTTCCGACGGTTTTCGAGAAGTTTGGAATAGGATAACCACCAGATTGGCATGGAATAAGTTCATTCTTGGAGACAAGAACAAGTGGATCTAGTTTCAGGAACATGCCTTACTCTAATGGCGCATAAGTTCGCAGTGAAGGAAAGTAAAAGAATATTTTTATTTTGGTTTCCTGGCCACTGTCTAGTACCCACATTGGGCTCCAATGGAACCAGATTCGTGCCATGTTAGGCCCATTTAATGGGGGAGCGCTCCCTAACAAATTTTTTCCATACCCACGGCTCAAACACAGGACCTCTAGTTATGGGTAGAGGGATCCTATCTATCCCACCACAAAACCCTTGTTGGTGAAGGAAAGTGAAACGTATATGTAATGCTCCAACTATCTTGCTGGTCCATTACAAAGCCTACTAACCAGGAAATCTTTTAGAACGAAAAAGAGCAACCAAAAGGCTATTCCATAGGTGACTACCGGAAGGTCTTTAAGAACAAGAAATCCAACTAAAAGGCTATTCCATAGCCGATTCTTTGCCAAGTAGAAGGGGATATGTAGATGCATTACGGATTGAGATATATTCATAGACATATGTATGTACTGCTAACCACATGATTCTCATAGATACTTTGGATGAAAAGGATACGTAACTAGACAGTATAAAAGTCACAAATTAAAGTTAATGAAATTCCGGTCATGCTAACATTTAACCAGCACAGTTTCAGTGTTCGAATAAGGATCATCCCCCTTTTCACATTCTGATGAAGTGCTTGCATCACCTGAAAAATTCATGAACATTTTTCCATGAGCTCAGTCTTGGCAGGAAAAACTTTCTACTCCTAGCTCATTTAAGTAAAAGGAGAAAATGGGAATTAAAAGATTCAACAACTCTAAACTTAGGGGATAAACACGATTGATACATAGGAGTACCTTTTTGACAAGTAGATGATTGATATGTATCTAGAACGCATTAAGAAATATACAAAATGAGAGAGAGAGAGAGAGAGAGAGAGAGAGAGAGAGACTAACTAAGGATGACTGATATTTTGCTGCAAGTATAATAAAAGGATGAATGAGGAACGTGCAGAGAAATGCCGAAGAGGTCCAATCTAGCAGGTATGTAAATGATAGACACCAAAGTATCTAGTACACTAAGTTTGCTCTAAGTAACAGTAGGTGGAACCCTCAGAATGCAAATGATAAAAATCCTTTTGAAAGTCAAACTACTTTTTTCCAAATGAATCCATATACAACACGTTGATGGAAACACTCAAAAATATGGAATTCTTAAAACAAGCAAGGATACTTGAGTTTCAATTAACATATATAATCAATTGCATAGACAAACTAAAACCAAACCTTCTAAATTCATTGTGAGTTAACCAAAAAGAAGAAAATCCAAACCAAACTCACTGTCGTACTCCACCAAATGCAATGCTGAAGTTGAAGGTTCCTGGAACAGAATTAGAACCCAAAAAATCACTAAACCATAACAGAAATGATAATAAACACAAGTACAGAACACAGCAAAACAAATAGTTCCCATTACCAACACTTCTGCAGTCAATTCTTCATAAGGCTGAATAGAACTAACCTCCTTCCTGCATTCCAAATATATAAAGAGCATCTCACAACTCCAGATTTCACAAGTAACATTTTCCTTTCTACTTGATATTTGAAGAGTAATACTAAACTCACCTCCTTTTTTCAATATAATCCTGGTGAGACATAGGCAAATCATTCACTTCCACTTCATCGTTCTGCTGCACCTTAGATTTCCGTTCCCGTCGGCGTTTCCTGTGGCCGGGTTTTTCCTCGACGGAATTCGACTCCGCCGGAGTAGGAACGTTACCGGTGACAGCATTATAAGCTGGGAAGAATAAGAAAAAACACAAATTAAATTGAAGAAAAATAAGAAACCGAAACGATGAATAGTGATTGAAACCTTGAAGATTTTGAATAGCAGAATTGAGATTGAAGGCTTTGTTGTATGCATAGGAAGGGTTCTTGTACAAATTGCTCCTCGTCGTCATTTCCCTCTTTTGCTTTCTTTGCTTTTAGCACAACATTTTAAACTCAAAAAAAGTTGCCCAAATGTTAAATACCCTCCTAATATACAAACAAAGAACTCGTCAGACAGTCTAATTTTGAGTATGCATAATAATTGATAGAAAAAATTAATTTTAAATCAATCTTAGTTCACGTGAAATTAATCAATTTCAATATGAATATTACATGTTAAATAAAAAATATTTTAAAAATTATATTTAGTTTGAGATCAAATATGGTATTCCATTTAGAAGCATGTTTGAATTTTTGTAACGAATACAATGCACTGACCATACAAATTCTCGTAATAGTTGAGAATGCTCATATTTATTTTTACAATATATGACCAATGATATGAAAGATGTAAGGAGGTATAAAAAGTAATTTAATTAGATAGTAATTTATCAATTATTATTTTTTAAATTAATACATTAAAATCTTAAATAATATTTTATTTCATATTAAATTTATTAGATTATCATATAGAAAGAAGAAGTGGTTTTTTTTCCATAATACGTGGACGATAATGTTACTTATAAAGTCAAGACACCTCTGATCATTTTTCCTCAAAAACATTATCAAATAAAAATAACCTTACCAAATCCATTATTTACTTTTCTTTCAAGTTATTAAGAGGGCTAAATATCTCCTTAGAAAATTAACCAACACTATTCATTCTTGAGATTAATAATTCTCTAAGCTATTTAAAGTCACATACAAACTACATTATCTGTGGGCAACTTCTTCTTCACATCAGCTGCCAATTTTGACCATTTCTTCTTTTAATTTCTCTGTTTAGATCTCTTTTGTTGTTTTCAGCCCCACACTCGTGTATTTGGTATGTCAAATATCTTTTTCCTTCGAAAATCTTTTCGTAAAATCTTTTTGATACATTTGAAAAAAAATATTTATTATCTTTTTTGCCAACTCTTTAATTTCGACTTGTCACGTGCTATGTTTTAAGACCCTATATATCTTTAATTTAAGATTATAAAATTCAAAAGTATTCTTTTACTATCTTAAACTCTGTGTCAAATTAAAACGAGAATCAAATCAAAATGGAAGGGGGAGCTAGTAACAATTATCAGAAGGAAAGCATAGAAAAAACACTGATAATAGTGACTTGTGGTGCTCTCCTTGTTGAAATATCTATTGCCACTTTACATAAAATGGTCAATCATTCAATTCAATTGAAAGCTCAGTCATCCTTCCAAGTTGGTTCAAGATAATCATTTGTTGTAGCTCTTCATCTTTCTCCTGAGTTTAGAATCCATAAGTGAAACAAGAGTAGTCATGGTGAACATGAATGTGGCGTCGTGTGATAATTATTATTGCCGTATGGTCACGGATGCATGTAACAGAAGATGCTACAGCAAGTCATTCAGTAGCCCAATGCCACTGATTGGTATCTATGTAGCAGCTGCATCTCTACTTTGTACCATTGCTATGGCTGCTGATGCTTTCCTCGCCTTTCGCCTAAAAAGACTTTGGTTCCCATGCAAATTCTTTGCTCTGAATGCCGCTTCTCTTACAGTGTTAGCTGTAACAATGAAGTTGCCTGTCGATATATCTGAGTCGATGCCAGGTCATACTGACCAGCTTTCCAAACTGGCCAGTACTGCTTTCATGTGTGTTGTAATAGGTAACTTCATGCCATCAATAGGAGCCATGAGTAACAAAGAAATCTTGTCGAACGTTGTAGCTCTGGACATCCTGGTAATCACCATCATTGTCAATCTCTGCATTGAAATGTATACTGGTTTGATTTTTAACCTGAAATATGAATTTATAGCAACTATATTCCTCATGTTTCTTCTGATATTGGTACTGAGTTTCTCCTCTTTAACACTTGCAACTACTAAAAAGATTCTCGAACTTAACTATAAAGAAGCATATCAAACAACCTTGAGGGATGATGCAGTAGTATTCGGAAAGTTGTCCATCGATAGACTGAGAGACACTGTAGAGAGGTGTTGGATGATGGTCGAAACTAGTAACCCTCAATTTGTGATGGCACGTTCTGTAACCTTTTCGACTTCAGGAACAATCTGTGTCTTGGCATTTCTAATTTTGCTGGAAGCTCTTTTTAGAATATACCATTCACCCCCATTTTTCCCAAATAGTTCAACATACAAATGGACAACAACTTTAATTCTTATTGTTCAGTCTATTGGTGTGGTAGTGGGTACTATTGCTCCAGCACTTAGATGGTTTATCTTGATAAACTTTAAGCGATCCAACAAAACTGGCAATGTCAGTGCGAATTCCTTTAGAGTTGAAGACTACTGGATCCACAAGCTGATTGAGTGGAAGGAGAAACCATTGTCTCTAAACGTCAGGGGAACAAAATTAAGAAAATATCTCCAAGGTACAAGAAACTTAATTCTTGCCTTTAGCATAAGAGCTCAGATTCTGGTTGTGTCAACAAGCAAATTTGTGCGGTTTGTCTCGGTTGTTTCCTTCAACTTGGTGTTTTTGTGCCAACTTCAGGGCCCCAACAATCATCAATCAGAACCAGAACGCAGTATAAAGACTGAATTGCACCATTATGTTCTGTTACTAGAAGGCGAAGAGGAACTGCCCGAAAGAATTTTTAAGAACATATCTGGTAATGCAAACCGACTAGTAGACACAGGAAGGAAACAGCAGCCGAAACAACTTCTTAATTTGCTAAGAAAGTCTAGCAGCTTTTCTGGGGTGGCAGATATTTACTGTGACCAAGTTCCAGCACTGCATTCAGTAGAACCTTCAAACTGCTGGACCATAAGCCTGGTGACACTCACTAGCATTACTGTTGCACTTCCCAAAGGGAGAGAACAGATGGACTGTCAGCTGATAAGGGGTGTCCATGAAGGCCTCATGTATGCCAGCTTTGTAGAGGAAACCATGTACCCTGAAGGTGAGTTCACAAACATTAGAAATGCAGCACATATAGTGTGGGAAGAATTGGAGAATCATCAGAAATGGTTAAATGAGGACTTGCAGAAACTGACCGTTGAAGGAAAAGCTCCTAGGGAAACACTTGAGATGCTTACTGTAATAGCTTCAAAGAAGGTAACGGGTTTCAAACAAACCTCTGACGGGAGAATGCTTGACAACCGTCTTAACTGGCCAGTCAGAATAATAGCTGCCAACTCAATGTATAAAATAGGGAAGGCTATCCTGCTGAATACTGAAGGACACAGTGACTTGGTTGGTGAAAAACTATTCGAGAGATTATCTATTACTATAGCAGATATACTATGTGCTTGCTTTACTAATCTGCCACGAGCTATAACTATGGCTTGTAATTCTGGTGCCATTGAAGAGAGGGAAAAAAGTGTGCACAGATCAGCTTTACTAGTTGGTAAGACCGAAGACATCTTGAAGATAATTCAACACCATGAACTTCCTAATATAATAGCTGATCAATCAGCTTATATTGATCATTGGAAGCTTGCACTCCAGCCAACAAACCTTGTTCCTGTCATCCCTTCCAATAGTGCAATATTGCTCTGACCTATCATACCTAATCAAGAGCCAACATCTTCAGATGATAAGTTACATATCCATCAGCTATGATATGAGTAACAATGTGGAAAATTGGAGATGTATTTAAGTTCAGCTAGTAAAGAAGAGGGGTTTTCTTAAGGCTCGGGGACAAAACTAATAATTTGCGCCAAGAGTAGAGGTGTTCTTGGTACTTCTCTCTTACAGTTTTATTATGTTACTTGGGACAAATTCAACTGTAATATTTTTAATGATCTGGTATCTTACACCATGAACTCTACGGTTTCTGTCCTGTTACTGTATGTTGTTTATGTTATTGTTTTTTGTTTCTTGTTACTTGTACTTCTATTACTCCTTGTTCGGACATGCTTTGGATTGTTTTTCCTTGAGCTGAGGTTCTATTGGAAATAGTGTCTCTACCTTTAGTGGAGGTAAGGTCTGGGTACACTCTACCCTCCGCACATCCCAATCTCTGGGACTGCACTAGGTATGTTGTTGACCTCTATTGTGGATTCTTATTTTTGCTACATATTATTACGTCTTATCCCTACTTTCGTGGGATAGAGAGACTGTTTCCGAAAGATCAAGGAAGATGTTAACTGAGAAGTCAACCCATTTCCCTGGACAGTTTTTTTTTTTTTGCAGTGGTGGTTGGAGATGGAAGAACTTGACTGGCACTAATTTCCACAGCAAAAGATAATAATATAACAGTTCAAAGACTCCTTCTTGGTAATAATTTGTCCTTTCTAATACCTTTGAAGTAGAGACAATAATGCAGTGAGATTCTACAGATAAACACAATCTGGAGAAATAATATTTTTCTACATAAACACTGGTCAGTTTTGGACCAATCAACTTAGTTAATTTAACATAGTCACAAATTTTTTTTTCTAGGTATTGTCTACCTTGGCTAGCAGACAATCTTGGCAACCCCACCTGAGAAGCAGTCAAGTATTGGGTTCAAAGAAAACCTTAAAAGTTCTATCACATCCCACTATCATTAACTAAAAAATTCCTGTCAAAGTCCGGATTAATCTTGGTTTGCTGACTTTTTAAACAGCCTTTAACGTGTGAATTTATCGCTGACCAAAGCAAGTAAATAGCTCAAATGATAGTGAAGATCCTTATTAGATAGAGTAAATCTTGGAAATAGCTTGAAGCATACTGAATAAAACAAATAGATATGGTTGTACCAAAAAGAACAACCTAGACAATACCCCAAAGGAAATATTTCAAATAGGAGTGTAGAAGCTCTACCATAGACAAAGATTTCAGCTTTAAGCCAGAGATAACTGGCGAAGATCTAAAACACGATGGGAAAAATTGGTTGTACCATAGATGGAAGCTTAGATGACTCGAAATTCAGTGAGCCAATGCCATGGATTGGTGTCTATGTAGCAGTAGCATCTGCAGCTTGTGCACTGGGGATGGCAATGGATGCTCTTCATGGACTGCGCCACAGAAAATTCTGGTTTCCTTGCAACTTCTTCTCTCTCAACGCTACAACCTTGACGCTACTAGCTGTTGCCACCAAGTTGTCTGTTGATCTGAATACCTCTATGCCTAGTCGACAAGATCAGTTGGCAAAACTTAGCAGTGCTGCTCTAATCTGTACGGTAATTGCTCATTTCATGCCTTCTTTAGGACTCATGGAGAATAAAGAGTTGTTGATGAACATAATGGCTTTGGGAATTTTCGTTATCACAGCCATCGTGAACATTGGCATACAATTAGCCACTGGTGTAATCTATGTTTTCTTCAAAGAGCACATAGCCCTCATGTTTCTTACGCTTGTTTTGTTTCTGCTACTGATCTCCTCAGCTGTGACAACACCAACTACAAAGCGTTATTTGGACCTGAAATATAACAATAAGTACAAGTTAGCCAACAAAGAATGCAACATCATAGATATATGCACAATAGAGAAACTTAAGGACGAGCTGATGAAATTTTGGACCATGGCGTATACCTCCTGCCCTGGTTTCGTGGGGGCACGCTTAGCAACATGCACTGCGTCTGGAGTTTTATGCCTTATAAGCACAGTAATTTATGCTGAAGCCATGTTTAGGTCTTACTTCTTCCATAAGAGCTTCAATATTTGTAGTGGAGACTCTGAATACAAGTGGTCCACAACCTTGATTCTTGTAACTCACACAGTGACAATAGGAGTAGGAACTATAACACCAGCTTTTAGATGGTTCAGAGCCATAAATTTCCGGTGTCCCAAAAAAGCAAATAATGCCTGCAAGTTCAAGTTGTTCAAATTAGAGAACTACTGGATCCGCATCCTGCTTCAGTGGAAAGAAAGCCCGTTGGATTTCAGATATTGTGGTAGACATGGTAGAAAATTTGCTCATAAAACAAAGAACAAACTTCTTGATTTCTGCATTTGGATGCAAATTCTGATGGTGTCACTTAGTAAGCTAGTCCGGCTCATTTCCATTTTCTTGGTAAGTCGGTCACTGATAAGCTGTCGCAAAGCAATGAAGATGCTAAAATGCAACAGTATGGTGTCAAGTGTTGATACAGAGTTAGGGTCCCAAACCAGTTCAAAACCAGATCTTAGCCACTATGCTTTACACCTTCAAGGAGAGGAAGCATTAATTGATTTGATTATGCAAAGCAACCGTGATGTGGTAGATCATTGGATTGAGATGGGGAAAAAGGAGCAGCCTAAACATCTTCAACAATTTTTGGAGAAACTGAAATCATCACCAGGATTCAAAGGAGTGCATGAATTTGACAGTGCTCACATTCCTTCACTAGACTCAGAAGATCCTCCTAATTGCTGGGCTCTCCCTGTAGTGACACTAACAAGCATAGCAATTGCACTTCCAAACATGGAGTTACATTCAATCAAGGAACTAATCAGGTGTGTGCATGAAGGTCTCATGTACATCAAAGTAGTGGAAGATAACCTGGATGCAAGAAAAGACCTCGCAAACATCAGGCATGCAGCAGATTTAGTGTGGTTGGAAGTTGATCTATGTTACAAGTGGCTAGATGTGGATCTCTGCAAGATGGCCTCTGAAGGACAAAATCCAAAAAGCATGCTTGAATGTCTCTCTGAGAAAGCAAAGCAGAGGTTCATCGAATTCAGAAAGAAAGATTCGACTGTTTGTCCAAAGGAACCACCTTCAAAATGGCCTAGCAATATGTTGGCAGCAAACTGCATGTACAGAGTATGTCAAACTCTACTGCAAAGTTCGGATAGCAAAGCGTTAGAGAACAGCAAAACCATGTATGACAGATTGTCAACCATGATTGCGGATATAACAGGTGCTTGTCTTACCAATCTTCATAGAGCTATATCCATGCAATGCCACCATTGCACTATTGAAGAGAGAGCAGCAGGTGTCCGCTCTGCCATCTTACTTCTGGGAAAAACAGAGAGTGTTCTGCATTTTCTATGTGCACAGCCACTTCCAAGTTCAGCCCCAGATCAATTGGAAAAAATTGATCATTGGCGCACACAAAGCAAAGAGGTAGACTGCCTCTCCTGCAGTAGTAGTCCAACCTCAAATTGCACTCCTACATCCCAAAGTTCATCTGACTTATACCTAACTGTTGACTAAGAAACAAATTCCACCTTGTTTGGATGGTCGTTACATATTGTTTTATAAATTAGTGTATTATATTGCGTTTGTATTGTAATGTACTATTTTGATGAATACAATGTTGAGCTACAATAATTCCGATATATCAAACCACCTGCTGTATACTATGCTCACAACATCTACATTCAGACTCCTAATCTGAAGTGTACTAATGTATTCTATGAGGTTTTTACTACTTCCTATACATTCTTCCCAGCACTAAACAGACAGTTTAGGTGAGTTTAGTATCGTCTGCATTAGATTGAAGACAGACACACTGCCCTCTCCAGACTCCATTTGTGGGATTACATTGGATAGGCTATTGTTATTGTTGTCGAAGTCAAAAAACACGCCCCAACGTTGTGAAGCCACTGTACAGTGCAAAATTAGGGGGTTGTTTCCTTCTATCCCTAACAAAAAGATTCAATCTTTCACATGATCACATCTCTTCTACTCCTTCCAAAATCATCAGGAACCAAATGCCAGAATAAAAAGATAAAAGATTCCAGGGCCAAAAAGAAAGACACATGCAAAACCAACAACTGAAATAAGCAAAAATGTAAAGATTCAAGGTTCAAAGGAAGAAATAATTAATCACACATGAAAGAATATCTACACAATTCAATGATTCCACAGATTACAAAAGCCCGACAGATCGTGTAAAAATATGACTAACTTAAACTCTTTACGAATTAACACCGATTGAATTTGTTACATTAGCAGGATGTCTTCTTCCAGCAGCTACTCCAATCCTCCATGTGCGGCGTGCAAATTCTTGAGAAGAAAATGCTTACCTAGTTGCATTTTTGTACCTTATTTTCCTCCGATAAGCCAATAAAGTTCACAACAGTACACAAAGTATTCTGTGCCAGTAATGTGAGCAAGCTTCTGAATGAAATCCAGCCTCATCAGAGAGAAGATGCTGTCAATTCTCTTGCTTATGAAGCCGAGGCGAATTAAAAGATCCTGTCTATGGTTGTGTTGGCGCAATTGCAGTTCTTCAAAGACGAGACATTCGACTCCAGAAGGAACTCGATGACACAAATGCTGATTTAATGCGATATGCAAATAGTTATGAACGAGTTAACAATAATGAAATTATTGTTAATTCTGGTTAAATAACAATAAGGGTATTTTTGGACCAAAGTATTAACGACAAGGGCATTTTTGGACCAAAGTATTAATGGCAAGGGCATTTTTGGACCAAAGTACTAACAGCAACGGCATTTTTATTCATTTCATATAGTTTAAGGACATTTTTGACCCTTTTTCCTTTTTGGAATAGTAGATAAGTAAGAGCAAAGAGAGAGATAGCAGTGGTCTGATGGACCCATGAAGTGAGCTAATCAACCTGGTCACCATGTTTGTATTGTACCTATCGTCCCATCTTTGACTAGCAGACAATCTTGGCCCTTGATATAGGCGCTTCAGATAACTCACCAAAAAAATTTCTAAAAATATGCTCGACTTTATTATAATAAACACATCAGAGGAACCCCTTCAGCAATCAAAGCCTATTATGACTCATCAACTTTCAAATGCACAATGATGTCATAATCTGCCATCCATCTTTGCTGACTTTCCTAATATCATTCAACAGGTGAAATCATCCATGACCAAATCAAATTAAGCGGCCAAATTTCAGCGAAATCCAGGAGAAAACAGGAAATACCTTATAAGAGAGTGGAAAAAACAAATACTCAGAGTAGAAACACCCCTCAAGAAATTCTCAAATACTCCATCTTAGATAAAGATTTCAGCTTTTAAACAAGATGGGAAAGATTGGTTGCACCATAGATGGAAACCTAGATGACGCGAAATTCGGCGAGCCGATGCCATGGATCGGTGTCTATGTTGCAGCAGCATCTGCTGCTTGTGCACTGGCCATGATGATGGATGTCCTGCATGGCCTGCGCTGGAGAAAGTTCTGGTTTCCTTGCCACTGCTTCTCTCTCAACGCTACAACTTTGACGCTCCTAACTGTTGCCACCAAGTTGTCTGTTGATCTAAATACCTCCATGCCTCGCCGACAAGATCAACTGGCAAACCTTAGCAGTGCTGCTCTAATCTGTACGGTAATTGCTAATTTTCTGCCTTATTTAGGCCGCATGGAGAACAAAGAGCTGTTGACGAACATAATGGCTCTGGGGATTTTCGTCATCACGGCCATCGTGAACATTGGCATACAATTAGCTACTGGTGTTATCTATGTTTTCAGCAAAGAGCATATAGCCCTTATGCTTCTTTTGATTATTTTGCTTCTGTTACTGATCTCCTCGGCCTTGACAATACCAGCTACAAAGTGTTATTTGGACCTGAAATATAAGAAGAAGTATAAGTTAGCAAACAAAGAGCGCAACACCAACTATACATGCGAAACTCAGAAACTGAAGGACGAGCTGATGAGACTATGGACCATGGCCTATACGTCTAACCCCCACTTTGTCGTGGGGCGCTTAGCGACATGCACTGCTTCTGGAGGTTTCTGTCTTCTGAGCACAGTAATTTATGCTGAAGCCGTGCTTAGGTCTTACATTCTCCATACGACCTTCAGCTTTTGTAGTGGAGACTCTGCATACAAGTGGTCCACAACTTTGATTCTTGTAACTCACACAGTGGCAATTGGAGTAGGAACTATTGCACCAGCTTTTAGATGGTTCATAGCCATAAATTTCCACTGCCCCAAAAAAACAAATAATGCCTGCAAACTCACATTGTTCAAAGTGGAGAACTACTGGATCCGTATACTGCTTAAGTGGAAAGAATGCCCATTGGATTTCAGAATTTGTGGCTGGCATGGTAGAAAATTTGCCTATAGAACAAAGAACAAACTTCTTGATTTCTGCATTTGGATGCAAATTCTGATGGTGTCACTCAGTAAGATAGTTCGGGTCATTTCCACTTTCTCTGTGAGTTGGTTACTGCTAGGCTGTCATAAAGCAACCCGGATGCTGAAATGCAAAAATCTGGTACCGAGTCATGATATAGAGTCACAATCTAGTCTGAAGACAGATCTTAGCAACTATGTTTTACACCTAGAAGGAGAGGAAATATTAATTGATCTGATGCTGCAAAGCAACTGTGATGTGGTAGACAAATGGATAGAGATGGGGAAAAAGAAGCAGCCTAAACATCTAGTACAATTTTTGGAGAAAGTGAAGACAACACCTGGATTCAGGGGAGTGCATGAATTCGACCATGCTGAAATTCCTTCTTTAGACTCGAAGGAACCTCCTAATTGCTGGGCTCTTCCTATAGTGACACTGACAAGCATTGCAATCGCACTTCCAGACATTGATTTCCACTTAATCAAGGAATTAATAAGGAGTGCGTATGAAGGTATCATGTACATCAATCTTGTTGAAGAGAAACTAGATAGCAGAAAACACCTAGTACACATCAGGAAGGCAGCAGAGGTAGTTTGGTTAGAAGTTGACTTATGTTACAAGTGGCTGGACATTGATCTCCACAAAGTTGCTACTGAAGGACAAAATCCAAAAAGCGTGCTTGAAGGACTCTCTGAGAAAGCAAAGCTGAGATTCGTCGAATTCAGAATGAAAGATCTGAATGCCTGTTTAAAGGATTCACCTTCAAAATGGCCTACCAAAATGTTGGCAGCAAACTGTATGTACAGAGTATGTCAAACTCTACTGCAAAATTCTGATAGCGAAGCGTTTGAGAACAGCAAAACCATGTTTGACAGATTGTCAACCATGATTGCAGATATAACTAGTGCTTGTCTTACCAACCTTCATAGAGTTATATCCATGCAATGTCACCATGGTACCATTGAAGAGAGAGCAGCAGGTGTCCGCTCTGCCATCTTACTTCTGGGGAAAGCAGAGTGTGTTCTGCATATTCTTAGTTCACAGCCACCTCCAAGTTCAGCCCCAGATCATCATTGGCGTACACATAGCCAAGAGGTAGACCACCGCTCCTGCAGTAGTAGTTCATCCGACTTGGATTTAACTATGGACTCAGAAGCAAATAACTGAAAGTTCTTACAACTTGTATTACACAAATAATTTTGTATAATTGTTTTTTTCAGACTAACTAATAAAATATTAAGCCAGAACTGCATAATATAACTAGAGGAAGTTACTAAATAGTAAACTAAAAATAAAATATTAACTTAAAAACTCAAACATCACAAAACTTCAATACAATCTTTTATCATATTTAAAAAAGACAAATTTAAAAGTAAGTTTGATAGCTTTTGCTTCTCTCAAACTATGTCAAATACAATTTGCAGTATAAATAATAAAACTTCAATGTGCATGTGACATACAATACCATAAAAACAAATTCATATAATTTTTTTTTACTAACTAACTAATAATTAATTAGAGTTGTTTGAAAAGTAGAAGAAATGATATCACTCAGCATTGAAATTTCCCTATCAACCATTAAAAGATATATACAAATATTCCTCTCCTAAGAAATTTCGATCAAAGAAGGGGAAGGTGATAACAACAAACATTGTTCAAGCTGCAATTAAGACAAAGAAATTATATAATACTTGAACTAAAAATAATACAATCTGAGCATAGTTAAAAGATTAATGTTACTTGCAAAGTCAAGACAACTCCAATCGTTCTTCTTTAAAAACGCGTAGATAAGTCAAAACGCTTGTGTATGCCAGTTTTATCAACATGTAAGTTTAGCCAAATACCTTGTGATTGTCTGTAACATCATTCGTGTTATTGCATTTTCTTTGGCATAACTAAATCATAATTAACTGGCTCAATCTACAGTAAATATAATGGCACTTTGCAAGAAACTTCATAAATCAATGACCGGGTAAACATTGAAATGAAGTGGGATAAAAGAAAAAAGAAAAGAGCTTGATGACTTGGAAATAAATCAAGAGCCAACATATCCAGATGGTAAGTTACATATCCATGAGCTATGATATGAGTAACAATGTGGAAGATTGAGGTGTATTTGAGTTTAGTTAGATAAGTAAAAGGGTGTTTTAAGCGGTCAATAGTTCGACGACAAAACTAATATGCCGCGCAAGTTTCGAGGTGTATTCAATACTTCTCTCTTACATTTTTACTTGGGACAAATTCAACTGTAATAGCTTAGATGATCTAGTATATTACTCCATGAACTCAATAGTTTTTGTCCTGTTACTATATGTTGCTTTTGTTAATTATCTATTGTATCTTGCATTTTTGTTACTCCTTGTCCAGGACTGCTTTGAATTGTTTTTCCATGAGCCAAAAGTCTATTGGAAACAGTGTATCTACTTTTGATAGGGTAAGATCTAGGTACACTCTACCGTTTTCACACACCACTTAATGGGACTGCATTACATATGTTGTTGACCTCTATTATGGATTCTTATTTTTGCTACACATTGTCATGTCTTACCCCTTTATTTGTGGGATCGAGAGACTCTTTCCAAAAGATTAAGGATGATGTGAACTGAAAAGTCAACCCATTTCCCTGGACAATTTCTTTTTTCAGGGGTGATTGGAATTGGTTTGGGAACTTGACTGAAGAAGAAAACCGGAGATGGGAGAACTGTTGGGACCCACACAGCGGAGTGGGTAATAAAATTTAGGAGGACTAAATGAAGCAAAATGGACATCAGAAAATTTAATGTGGTTCACCCAAAACTTATGGGCTACGTCCACAAATCAGCACTTCTGCTATATTTCCTTTTACTATTACAAATAGTAGGTACAAGTGTACAATTTCCTCTACTATTGCAAATAGTAGCCACTCAGAGAAAAGTATTTCTTCTACTATTACAAATAGTAGTCTATCAGAGAAAAATACCAAAAGTAGTGACACACTATTTCTTTTAGGAAAAAATATTTCCTAAGCACACACTCTAATTTTTTTTTCACAGACTATTTTATTTTATAGTCTATAGAATAACTCACAGAAGAAAAATACTCCATATATTTTTCTCTTCCTCTGTGGTTCTCTCTACATTTTTCTCTCTTTTAACTTGATACAAAATGAAAAAGCTGAACGGATCTTTTATAGGCAAATTTTTACCTGAATGTTTGGTGGCCATTAAAGCCACCCTTTTTGACCAAAGGAAAGAGACATACTAATTTGCATTTTGCAATCTTTGGCTGTCTTTGTGGAATCACTTTGGCAGCCAAAGAATTGTTATTTGCTTGTGCACCCTCCATTTGGAGGGACCCACCCAACAGTCTCCCCCTCCCAACAAATGGAGGGCTACACACTTTTGCAATTTCAACTGTCATGCCACAGCTCCCCCTGCAAATATAATCAGGTAACCTCATGTAGACTATCTCGAGTCAAGAGTCAATTTCACCAGTTAAGTTTGTTATCCATCTTGCACCGCCACTATCAACTAGTGGGACACGCCACTTGACCACCACTTTGTCAAAAAGACTTTAGACGTAAGACATTACTGCAGGCCTCCCCTCAAACTCTTATTACACGCAATCTTGTGAGCTCCCCCTCCAGCGATTATCATTTTGAATCTGTCACCATCTTGTACCGCCGCAACAACCTGCAGGATACGCCGTCCGACCATCCTGTCTGGAAGACTTTCGACACAAGGCATATTAGGCAGACCTCCACTCCGCTAGGTTACACCATTTGATCCGCCAATTCATCTTGCATGTCTTTACCTCCATAATTTATTCCCGCAAAATTGTTTTACCAAAGTAATTCTTTTCTGATGTGGAAGTTCAGACTATGTTGCAACCATAGAGCATACTCAGACAGAACTTTAGCTCTGATACCAGTTGTTGGGACCCACACAGCGGAACGGGTAATAAAATTTAGTAGGACTAAATGAAGCAAAATGGACACCAGAAAATTTAACGTGATTCACCCAAAACTTTTGGGCTACGTCCACAAACCAACACTTCTGCTATATTTCCTTCTACTATTACAAATAGTAGGTACAAGTATATAATTTTCTCTACTATTACAAATAGTAGGCACTCAGAGAAAAGTATTTCTTCTACTATTACAAATAGTAGGCTAT
>JAOTQR010000100.1:21166760-21190695 GCA_025774065.1 Solanum ossicruentum
AGAGAAAAATACCAAAAATAGTGACACACTATTTCTTTTAGGAAAAAATATTTCCTAAGCACACACTCTAATTTTTTATTCACAGATTATTTTATTTTATAGTCTATGGAATACCTCACAGAAGAAAAATACTCCATATATTTTTCTCTTCCTCTGTGGTTCTCTCTACATTTTTCTCTCTTCTGGATTGATACAAAATGAAAGAGATGAACAGATCTTTTATAGGCAAATTTTTGCCTGAATGTTCGGTGACCATTAAAGCCATCCTTTTTCACCAAAGGAAAGAGACATGCCAATTTGCATTTTGCAATCTTTGGCTATCTTTGTGGAATCACTTTGATAGCCAAAGAATTGTTATTTGCTTGTGAGCCCTCCATTTGGAGGGATCCACCCAATAATAACTTGACTGACACTAATTTCCACAACCAAAGATTATAATATAACAGTCGGTAATAATTTCTCTTCTTTAATACCTTTGAACAAGAGACGATAATGCAGTGAAATTCTACAGATAAATACTATCTGGAAAATAATATTTTCTACATAGACAATGGTCAGTTTTTGACCTATCATCTGAGCGGATTACATAATCACCACATTGTTTTCTAAGTATTATCTGACAATCATGGTAATTACCTGAGAAGCAGTCAGATAATTAGATTAAAAGAAAACCTTAAAAATTATATCATATTCCACCATTTTCACTAAAAAATTCATGTCAAAGTCCTGATTCACCTTCACTTGCTGATTTTTTAAACAGCCTTTGATGTGTGAATTCATCTATATGACCAAAGCAAGTGAATAGCTCAACTGATAGTGAAGGTGTTTTTAATTAGAAAGAAACATCCTGGAAATCTCAACTGATAGTGAAGGTGTTTTTATGTTAGAAAGAAACATCCTGGAAATAGCTTGAAACATACTGAATGAAACAAATATATATGGTTGTACCAAAAAGTACAACCTAGACAATACCCCAGAGTAAATATTTCAAATAGGAGTACAGAAGCTCTACCATAGACAAAGATTTCAGCTTTAAGACTGAGATAACCAGCAGAGAGCTTGAAATGCGATGGGAAAGATTGGTTGTACCGTAGATGGCAACTTAGATGACTCAAAATTCAGCGCACCAATGCCATGGATTGGTATCTATATAGCAGCAGCATCTGCAGCTTGTGCATTGGGGATGACAATGGATGCCTTTCATGTACTGCGCCATAGAAAATTCTGGTTTCCTTGCAACAACTTCTCTCTCAACGCTACAACCTTGACGCTTCTTGCTGTTGCCACCAAGTTGTCTGTTGATCTAAACACCTCTATGCCTCGTCGACAAGATCAGCTGACAAAACTGAGCAGTTCTGCTCTAATCTGTACGGTAATTGCTAACTTTATGCCTTCTTTAGGACTCATGGAAAATAAAGAGCTGTTGATGAACATAATGGCTTTGGTAATTTTGGTTATCACAGCAATCGTGAACATTGGCATACAATTAGCTACTGGTGTAATCTATGTGTTCTTCAAACAGCATATAGCCCTCATGTTTCTCATGCTTGTTTTGCTTCTACTACTGATTTCATCAGCTGTGACAATACCAACTACAAAGCGTTATTTGGACCTGAAATATAACAATAAGTACAGGGTAGTAAATAACGAATGCAGCATCATGGATACAGGCACAACTGAGAAACTTAAGGACGAGCTGATGAAATTTTGGACAATGGCCTATACCTCTTGCCCCCATTTCTTGGGGGGTCGCTTAGTAACATGCACGGCATCTGGATTTTTTTGCCTTATGAGCACAGTAATTTATGCTGAAGTGGTGTTGAGGTCTGTCTTCCTCCATAAGAGCTTCAATTTTTGCAGTGGAGACTCTGAATACAAGTGGTCCACAACCTTGATTCTTATAACTCACACTGTGGCAATAGGAGTAGGAACTGTCACACCATCTTTTAGATGGTTCAGAGTCATAAATTTCTGCTGCCCCAAGAAAGCAAATGATGCCTGCAAACTCAAATTCTTCGAAGTGGAGAACTATTGGATCCAGATCCTGCTTCAGTGGAAAGAATGCCCATTGGATTTCAGATATTGTGGTTGGCATGGTAGAAAATTTACTCATACATTAAAGAACTTCCTTCTTGATTTGTGTATTTTGGTGCAAATGATGATGGTGTCACTTAGTAAGCTAGTCCGAGTCATTTCCATTTTCTCTGTAAGCCTGTCACGGAGCTGTCAGAAAGCAATCAAGATGCTAAAATGCAACAGTATGGTGTCGAGTCTTGAAACAGAGTTAGGGACCCAAACCAGTTCAAAACCAGATCTTAGCTGCTATGCTCTACACCTTGAAGGAGAGGAATCATTAATGGATTTGATGATGCAAGGCAACAGTGATCTAATAGGTCATTGGATTGAGATAGGAAAAAAGCAGCAGCCTAAACATCTTCTACGACTTCTGGAGAAACTGAAATCATCGCCTGGATTCAGAGGAGTGCATGAATTTGACAGCGGTCACATTCCTTCACTAAACTCAGAGGATCCTCCTAATAGCTGGGCTCTCCCTGTAGTGACACTAACAAGCATAGCAATCGCACTTCCAAACATTGACTTTCATCCAATCAAGGAACTAATCAGTTGTGTGCATGAAGGTCTAATGTACATCAAAGTAGTGGAAGATAACCTAGATGGAACAAAAGATCTTGCAAACATCAGACGGGCAGCAGAATTGGTGTGGTTAGAAGTTGATCTACGTTACAAGTGGTTGGATGTGGATCTCCGAAAGACAGCCACTGAAGAACAAAATCCAAAAGATATGCTTGAAAGTCTCTCTGAGAAAGCAACGCAGATATTCATCGAATTCAGAAAGAAAGATTCGACCGTTCGTCAAAAGGAATCACCTTCAAATTGGCCTACCGATATGTTGGCAGCCAACTGTATGTACAGAATCTGTCAAACTCTTTTGGTAAGTTCTGATAGCATAGAGTTTGAGAACAGCAAATTCATGTTTGATAAATTGTCAACCATGATCACCGACATAACAGGCGCTTGTCTTGCCAACCTACCAAGAGTTATGCAATGCCACCGCGGGACCATTAAGGAACGATCAAAAGGTGTCCGTTCTGCTGTCATACTTTTCGGAGAAGCAGAGAATATTCTGGAAATTCTTCGTTCACAGCCACTTCCAAGTTCAGTAGCATAAGAGGAAGACTACCTCTCCTGTAGTAGTAGTTCAACCTCAAATTGTACTTCAACTCCCCAAAGTTCATCCGACTTGTATCTAACTATGGGCTAAGAAACAAATGCCATCTTGTTTGGATGCTGATTACATTTGTATCTTATTGTTTTGATGAATATAATGTTTGGAAGGATTGTATCATTTCCCTTTGTTACATTATGTCATACATCATCAATTTGAAGGATAAACCGATAAAAAAACAGAGGGGGTACCAGGTAGAGTTATTATTAAAAGATTGGATAAAGAATAAAATAGGATTATTATATTATAATATAATAAGAAAAGAAAAGATGATGAAAAAGGGAAGGTAACGACCTGATCATACCGAATCAATGAGACTTATCATTATTACATAACAATGGAATTTAGTGATATACAAATATTATATTTAAACTAACAATATCATACAATACAATAGGTAACAACCATCCAAACAAACCGTGAAAGTGAGGAAAAATGCAGAATAGTATCATATTTGTTTCACGTCTTTTCTCCAGCTTGTTCTCTAACTAGCAACTCAATTACTATTTCCCTTTCAACATACTAGAGAAATATTCCAACTTAATCAACAGTATAACAAAATATACAGTGATGGGCTGCAATAATCCTCTAATATAGCACAAAAAAAACCTGCATTTTCAAACTTTGTCATTGGTGAATTTATCCAATATAACCAGTCCTCCATTTTAGTCTAACATCATCTTGAGTGTAACACTAACAGAAACCTCTTTGAATTACAACAACATCCCAACCCTATAAGTCGTATTCATAAGTCATATAAAACATTCCTAGCACTTCAAATAGAAGAACAGAACAGATTTTTATTTGGATCAGGTAACAGAACAGATTCATGACCAAATAGCACCACAAGGTGCTTAAATTGTACGGACAAAAGTAAACACCAGTGTTACTCAACTAGTACATTTCTGAATATTGTCTTTCAGAAACCACCTCATCTACATTCAGATTCCTAATTGTAACTGTACTGATGAATTCTATGAGTTCTTCACTATTTTCTATACATTCAGAGAAAACAGACAGCTTAGGTGAGTTTGGCATTTGCTGCTTTAGATCGAATACATACACACCATCCTCTCCAAACCCCACTTGTGGGAACGCTGGGTATGTTGAAGTCCAAAAACATGCCCCGATGCTCTGAAGCCATCATATAGTGCACAGCTAGGTGGTTGTTACACTCCCTTCCTACAGAAAGATTCAATCTTTCACATCTCTTCTACTCTTTCTTCCTCCAAAATCATCAAAGAACCAAATGCCTGAAATAAAAAGAAGAAACATTGCAGGGCCAAAAAGAAAAAGACACATACAATACCGAGAACTGAAATAAGCAAAAATGTAAAGATTCAAGGTTGAAAGGAAGAAATAACTAATCACACATGAAACAATATTTATACAATTCAATGATTCCACAGACGACAAAAGCCTGACAGGAAGCCATCAGTCAATGTCAATTTTTTTGTGTTATTCACAATATCCACTATACCCCATGTATACACTACTATGCAAGTTAGTATAAAGGAGTAGTACTCACCCGTTTATGTTGAGAAGTTAGGACTGGAGTTGTTAGAAAGTAAGTATGTTTTCTGGAATTTAGTATTCAATTCCTCGTCCGGTAATTCACTCGCGCATTTTCCTTTTCCCTACTCCAAACTAAAAAAAAATTAGTATATAATATTCACTTGAGTCCCTCTGAATGTTGTTGGGAAACAATAGTAGATTTTATTATGTAGAATTAAACTTGTGTAATGCACATGTTCACAAGATGCATGTCGAGAGATGAGGATGTTGAGATGGATGTGTGGCCACACCAAGAGTGATAAGATTAGGAATGAGAAAATTCGGGAAAAGCTAGAGGTGACCCCTGTGGCTAATAAGATGAGGGAAGTGAGGTTGTGATGGTTTGGACATGTGCAGAGAAAGGAGTACCGATGCTCCTGTTAGGAGGTGTGAGAGATTGGTTTTGGGAGACACACAGAGGGGTAGAGATAGACCGAAGAAGTACTGGGGGAGGTGATCAGACAGGATTTGACAAAACTCAATCACACCGAGGACATGACCTTAGATAGAAAGGAATAGAGGTCGCAAATTAGACTAGCAGACTAATTGATTAGTAAGGTTAGGTGGATGTCTGGCCTTGGGGTATAGTAAGGTAGCCGGAGTAGTCGTGTTTTATATCATGTGTTATCATTATAAGTCCTATGCGTGTTAAATTTATCGTATTTACATATTGTTATGTGTTTTCCGTTATTACTCGCCCTTTCTATTCCCTTTTCTTTCCTTTTTGTCATCTCTAGTTTATTCTGCTTATGAGTTTTTGAGACGAGGGTCTCCAGGAAATAGCCTCTCTACTTCTAGGAGGTAATGATAAGGTCTGCGTACATTCTACTCTCCTAAACCCCACTTGTGGGATTCCACTGGGTATGTTGTTGTTGTTTAGAATTAAACTTGTGTAAATTTCATTAGACACTCGAACTGTAATCGCATAGCATTTTAAGTGTCGTCTACAAATATATAGCCAGACAAATAATAGCTCAGTATCTTAAAATTCAATAAATAGAAAAAGTAATTCAACATGACAGAACCTTAAGAAAAGTCATCCATGGCTGGCTGTGTGATCTAGATTTTTCCACTAGTGCAATTTCCAATGATGTTGGAGTCAGACAAGAAAAGACTATTGAAGAAGGTGCAGACTGAAAAGTCAAACCATTTCTTTGGATAGGTTGTTATTGTTAGGGTGGGTGAAACATGGAAAACCCCCTATTAATTGATGTATGGTATTATTTTAAGTTGTAGAAAATGATTTGGGAAATAAGTAGTTAAAGTTAATAGTAAAATATGAAAAAAATAATTGTATTTTCTTGAGATGTTAAAATGAGAGGAAAAAATAAAAATTTATTTAGAAATCATAAACAAGTAAAAATGAACAGGGAAGTACCTTATTGAACAAACAGTGGTATGTTAGACCCATCAAGTGAGCTAATCAACGTGGTCACCAAGTTTGTATTGTACCTACTGTCCCACCTTTGACTAGCAGACAATCTTGGACGCCACTTGGGAACCCCCTTGATATAGACGCTTCAGATAAACTTCAATAATTTCTAAACACGTGCTTGACTTTATCATAATAAACACATCAGAGGAACCCCTCCAGCAATCAAAGCCAATTATAACTCACCAACTTTCAACCAAAAACAATCATGTCAAAGTCCACCATCCATCTTTGCCGACTTTTCTGACATCACTCAATAGGTGAAATCAGCCATGACCAAATCAACTTAAGTGACCAAATTTCAGTGAATGTGCTACCAGAGTAACTCTATGAAAACACTGGAAATAGCTGGAAAGAGAGTCAAAGAAACAATTACTCAGAGAAGAACACCCCACAAGAAATTCTCAAATACTTCATCATAGAAAAAGATTTCAGCTTTTAAAGGAGATGGGAAAGATTGGTTGCACCATAGATGGAAACCTAGATGACTCGAAATTCAGCGAGCCGATGCCATGGATCGGTATCTATGTTGCAGCAGCATCTGCAGCTTGTGCACTGGCCATGTTGATAGATGTCCTTCATGGTCTGCGCCGGAGAAAATTCTGGTTTCCTTGCTACTACTTCTCTCTCAACGCTACAACCTTGACGCTCCTAACTGTTGCCACCAAGTTGTCTGTTGATCTAAATTCCTCCATGCCTCGCCGACAAGATCAGCTGACAAAACTTAGCAGTGCTACTCTAATCTGTACGGTAATTGCTAATTTTTTGCCTTCTTTAGGTCTCATGGAGAACACAGAGCTGTTGATGAACATAATGGCTCTAGGAATTTTCGTCATCACAGCCATCGTGAACATTGGCATACAATTAGGTACTGGTGTTATCTATGTTTTCAGCAAAGAACACATAGCCCTCATGTTTCTTATGCTTATTTTGCTTCTGTTACTGATCTCCTCGGCCTTGACAATACCAACTACAAAGTGTTATTTGGACCTGAAATATAAAAAGAGGTACAAGTTAGCAAACAAACAAAGCAACATCAACTATACATGCAAAACTCAGAAACTGAAGGACGAGCTGATGAGACTATGGACCATGGCCTATACCTCTAACCCCCACTTCGTGGTGGGGCGCTTAGCCACATGCACTGCTTCGGGAGGTTTCTGCCTTCTGAGTACAGTAATTTACGCTGAAGCCATGCTTAGGTCTTACTTTCTCCATTCGACCTTCAGCTTTTGTAGTGGAGACTCTGAATACAAGTGGTCCACAACCTTGATTCTTGCAACTCACACAGTGGCAATTGGAGTAGGAACTATTGCACCAGCTTTTAGATGGTTCATAGCCATAAATTTCCACTGTCCCAAAAAAACAAATAATGCCTGCAAACTCACGCTGTTCAAAGTGGAGAACTACTGGATTCGTATACTACTTAAGTGGAAAGAATGCCCATTGAATTTCAGAATTTGTGGCCGGCATGGTAGAAAATTTGCCCATAAAACAAAGAACATACTTCTTGATTTCTGCATTTGGATGCAAATTCTGATGGTGTCACTCAGTAAGATAGTCCGGGTCATTTCCACTTTCTCTGTGAGTTGGTTACTGATAAGCTGTCAGAAAGCAACCAGGATGCTGAAATGCAAAAATGTGGTATGGAGTCATGATATAGAGTCACAAGCTTCTCTAAAGCCAGATCTTAGCCACTATGTTTTACACCTTGAAGGAGAGGAAGTATTAATTGATTTGATGCTGCGAAGCAACTGTGATGTGGTAGACAAATGGATAGGGATGGGGAAAAAGGAGCAGCCTAAACATTTAATACAATTTTTGGAGAAAGTGAAGACATCACCAGGATTCAGGGGAGTGCACGAATTCGACCATGTTAAAATTCCTTCTTTAGACTCGGAAGAACCTCCTAATTGCTGGGCTCTTCCTATAGTGACACTGACAAGCATTGCGATTGCACTTCCAGACATTGATTTTAACTTAATCAAGGAATTAATAAGGAGTGTATATGAAGGTCTCATGTACATCAAACTTGTTGAAGAGAAACTGGATAGCAGAAAAGACCTAGTATACATCAGGAAGGCAGCAGAGTTAGTGTGGGTACAAGTTGACTTATGTTACAAGTGGCTGGACATCGATCTTCGCAAAGCTGCCACTGAAGGACAAAATCCAAAAGGCGTGCTTGAAGGACTCTCTGAGAAAGCAAAGCAGAGATTCCTCGAATCCAAAAAGAAAGATCTGAATGCCTTTTTGAAGGATTCACCTTCAAAATGGCCTACCAATATGTTGGCAGCAAACTGTATGTACAGAGTATGTCAAACTCTACTGCAAAATTCTGATAGCAAAGCGTTAGAGAATAGCAAAACCATGTTCGACAGATTGTCAACCATGATTGCGGATATAACAAGTGCTTGTCTCACCAACCTTCATAGAGTTATATCCACGCAATGCCACCATGGCACCATTGAAGAGAGAGCAGCAGGTGTCCGCTCTGCCATCTTACTAATGGGGAAAGCAGAGAGTGTTCTGCATATTCTTCGTTCACAGCCACTTCCAAGTTCAGCCCCAGATCAATTGGAAAACATTGATCATTGGCGTACACATAGCAAAGAGGTAGACTACCTCTCCTCCAGTAGTACTTCACCCTCAAATTGTACTCCAACTTCCCAAAGTTCATCCGACTTGTATGATTGTACCTAACTATGGACTAAGACGCAAATACCTAAAAGTACGAAAAGGAAAACAAAACTAATCAAGTTCTATTGCAATAATATCATATTTGTTTCTTTCTCATTTTTTATAAGATAAACTGAAATTTATTTGTTTCACTTCAAGCCTCTAGGTTGTTCTTTAAATAATAATTCACAATTTTCCCTATGAAAATAACAGAGAATGTTCCAACTCAATCCAGAGTGTCAATATCTGCAATGATGACCTACAATGGTTCAGTTATTTCATTGCAAATTTCTGTTTATTTGTGTGAGCCTGAAAGGTAATGATTATTTATGCAAGCAACCCTCCCATAGCACGGTACACAAATGTGAGCATCTATTACAGAGTTCAGCTTAAAACATGACTTTACAAGAAGGCATGCAAGTATCTATGTAATTGGCACATCATACTTGCTCAAAAATATCACAAAGAACTTGAAAATTATCCTAATGAATACAGTTCAAGTTCCATAATGAATACAAAATATTTTTCAAACCTTCAAGCAGTCTTCTGTATCCTAAAGAAAATACAAAAGACTTTGACTTCCAGTAAGCTGTAAGAATTTAAATCAATTGTGAGTTTATGACAATTCGCAGTGAGACAAGAGTTTGATGATGAAGATAAAAAGTTGTGCTAAACAATAGTTTAGTTGAAGGTTAAATAATATCCTCCTATCTGAAATAACTACCGACCAATTGCCCAGTCAAGTGCAAAGTCAGAAAATCCCACACCATTGACCAGGAAATCACTAAAGATGCAAAAAAACATCCCTTCTCCTCAAAGCTGAAGATCCACATCACAGTTCGAGCACCAAAAGACCAAGAAACCACAGTTCGAGCACCAAAAGACCAAGAAACCACAGTTCGAGCACCAAAAGACCAAGAAACCACAGTTCGAGCACCACACAACTGGAGCAACTATTAGAAAGCAAAACAAACAGAAGCAGAGAAGGAAAAAAGAGATATTACCAACTATAGAGGAGTACTTAGCGGCTATTAATGATGCATAATTAACAATTTATCAAGTTTCCAGAACCAAGAGATCCCATCAGTTAGATCTTCAAAGAACACAAGCATCCGGAATAACACAGCAGCACACTTTTACACATTTTAAAGAAGAGATTGCACACAATTGAGAACCTACATAAGATAAGCATTTTAAGGAAAACTATGAGGCGAAAAGATAATAGTCAATACCTATTATGATACAGAGGACGGAGGAGCATGCTCTGCATATTTCTCAACACAGAGACAGTAGCAAAACAATCATTCTGTTGGGACCACTTGCACCCTTGAGTCAAATCTTAAATACCCAACCATATCCTTGAAACCACCCCAAGGAAGAATATACCAAACCATGCAAGAACCAGAAGAAGTTGACATTTGTATGACCAGTAAAACAATATTAGTATCACTATTAGCACATAACAAGAGAGACAAGAATATCAAATCCAAACAGATTGTTCCAGGAACTAGCTGCTTGTGCACCTAGGGACTCATTTGCATCAACATAGAAAAGGTTATAAGTAAATAAGGACAGAAGTCCTTTAGCAATGTTTTTATTTTTGATAAAGTAAACTAATTTCATTTAAAATGGGATGAGAACTGTGGAATACAAGTGGTATCTCAAGAAGTACAAAACCTATGTAGCGATAATGGACACCCAATCTTCCATACATATTGGAATCTCATGGGTGCACCGAAAAGAAATAATCTGACTAGTGGTACAAAATCATTTCCTCTTCCTTCAAAAGCTAGCCGGTTTCTCATTTTCCATACAATTCAAATGAGTGCTAATGGAGAAATATCCCACGCCTTCTTGTTTCTCCCCATTCTTCTAAATGTTCAGTTGAACAGGCTTCCTTCACAGTGTGTGCATCACTTTGAAGTCCGAACCATCTAAAGGTGTACAATAAAAAGAACAAGGGAGATATTACATGACAATGTAAAAGTTGGTGGTCAACACCCGAGATCTTACACATAAAACATCAACTGCTATATTGTTATACTCCTTCATCATGTTTCAGCCGTCAAAACTGCTCCCAGTTGCCAACCAAGTCAAGAAACACAACTTCTGATATCTAAATTGATAAATGTGGAAAGGAAGAGTCGTCAAAACTCCTTTAAAACTGCTCCAACCCAAGCAAGACCACACAAAGTGAGTCCAGAAATAACTCCCAAGAGTGTCCGGTCATAAACAATAGGAACTGAAGCTTTAAGCAAGTTTGCATCACCAACCTCATCTCTCTCATTGTAAAACTAGTTCACATATGGACAGCATATAAGTGGATGGTAATGCAAAAATCAGAGATGAGAATCATATAAGTACTATTTTTGCAATTTTTTCAACTAAAGGATTAATAAGTTTGCCAAACTACCTTGCACCAAAGAGAACTTTGAAGAAGTAAATTAAGGTTAATTCACACTCACCCCTTCATAAAATCACTATTTCCTGCACATAAATGTTAGCTTTTATACCAGAAAGTCATTCAATCAAACATTAACACGGCAAGTTTAATGCTTGGTGACACGAATACTAATGAAGCATTTTCTTAATCAATCTTAATGTTCACAAATGCTTCAATAACAAGTGGCATAAAAGTACCCTTCAGGGTGGCCTAGTGGTTTGGGCTTGGGACTTCCATGTTGGAGGTCTCAAGTTCAAAACCTCTTGCCTGCGAAAGCAAAAGGTTTGCTTTATGGATTAAGCTCGTCGCACACGCGGACTTGCTCTCCTGTGTGGGGGATTATCCTGTGCACACCTTGACTGCCCCTTGTCATTAAAAAAAATAATAAGTAGCATAAAACAGTCAGCTAGGATCATTGCTGATCCTAACCACGAAGCATAAACATTTCCCGGGAAATTATTTATCTGTTTCCCTCGCTGTTTCATCACATAAGTTGTTTCAACAGCCACTTATATTTTCTTGGTCAGGACAGATTGCATATCTGAGATGCTTGTTAGGAATTTTGCTGCATATATTTTCTGCTTAATCTCCACTGAAGAAAAAGTTAGATAAGTAAATCTGGAAAATTGATGTTCATAACAGACATCTGAATTGAGGGACATGAAAGATTATGAACACTTCTGTATGAGTTAATCATCACTTACTGCGATAAATAGTTAAATTCATTCTATCCCTTTGCACTTTTATGTTGATATAGATATTAGAGGTACCAATGTAGAATGAGATCTTTTCTGCTGCCAGAAATAATTGTAGTATATCAACAGGATATAAGCTTAGGGAAAAATCTGGTTACCATTTGCCAAGCAAAATACAACTTGAAATACTCATAACCAGATGAAGTTCCTTGGTTAGTGCTATCATAAGTTGCAAGTTCTTTGATTCTGTTATTGGTTGTTTACTCTTGGAAGAAATCATATCGCCAAGAGAATCATTTAATCAGAGACTCCCACAACTATTGAAATACGTTGATCACAAAAAAGCCATACTCAACTTGTTAAAAGAACGGGCTTTAGATGCAGACCTCCCTTTTAGTGGACCAGAGGGTCTGCATTCTACATGCATTTGTTTGCATTTATTCTCTGTTTATTTAATAAACATTGGCTAGCTGGTGGTGAAATAAGATTTATAAACTGTTAGTATTAAAGAGCAAATCCCACCCATTTTGAAAGGAAAAAAACACATCCATAAGAGAATATTACTGCATGTAAGCTCATCTAGCAATTCATAAGCGATCTTATCCCTACAATTATCTATCCCTTTCACAAGTCGCGTTCATCTCAGTATATTCTGAGATTTTACTGTCAACAACTGAGACATGGGGGCATTAATTCACTAAATTCTCATTTTTTCACAAATCTCATCACCATTGCTTTATTATTCACCGGACAATTTCCATCAAAAATCTATTCTCTCAACAAACTATGCCTCAATCCCAAATCAATCAGACAACTATATGAATCTGTATTCATTACAAAACTAAGGCCTATTTCATTCCCATGTTATATTCTTATGCAAATTAAAATATAAAAAGGCATAATTTTTCCTTTGTTTGCAACACCCAAAGAAACAGTAATAAAAGGAACATCATTCTAATCGAAACAACTGAAAAAAAAATCTCATTTCATTGATGAATCCTATAGATCAAGACATTGAAAATTCAGTAAACTTCCTCAAAATTCCCAAAATCCCAAAAACATTGTAATTTGCTAAACCCCCACTTCCACCCTCAACATTACACAATAGTTAAAATTCAAACACTAAGCACCTGGTGATTAAACAAACGACGCCGTAGCGGATAGTTACTAATCTTCATCATTCCTCTTTTTGGGTTTGCGATAATTCTCTTCAAAATGCTTGGCGATAACAAGTCCAGTGTTGACGAGCTTCTGGATATTGGGAACGTTGTAGTTTTGGGCCAAGTAGATACCCAAACCCGTACCCACAACAAACGAAAATGTGCTTCTGAAAAACCCCATTGAAGATCAAACTTACTTTCTTCTTCAATTAACCTGTTTTGGATTCAATTTGAATGAAATCTAGGGTTTTAACGCACTTCGATTTTGTTGTTAATTCCTTGAGATTTAGGATTTTTTGAGAAATTATATAAAGGTTTGGGTTTGAAATTTTAGCCCCTTCTCCAAGGTTCTTGCTACTTGCAGAGAAGGAAATGTGGGACCCGTATTGCTTCCCGGGTTTTGATGCTTTTGGAGTCCACAAATTCTTAACGGGCTTTACGGCCCAGTAACTGTGAGACTTACAATGGCCCAATATAATAAAGGCCCAATTTTAATCAATGAAGTTTTTGTATTGATTGATCTTAAAACTGACTGGTGTTTTTGGGCTCCTAGAATTTTAGGTGTAATATTTATACAGTTTTTTATCGACTTTTGTTTCATTCGACATAAATTTTGTAGAAATTGAATTATGTAGCATAAGTTGTGTTTCGTGTTGAGAAATTGAATGCTTTTTGGGCATTTATTCTTTATCCTTTTTCAGATGAATATTAGAGTTTGATATATTGTTTGGTCATATATTATGTTGAGTTTTGAAAGGTTTGCCCGTGAAATCACATGTTTTAGATATCTTTAGAAATAGATATAGTCCAGCATAATATACAAACATCAACAACATTACCCAATTGCCTCAAATGCTCCCACCCATTGTGGGGTAAGGGGGGGTCGGATATACGCAGCCCATATGTTTAAAACATAGAACGACTATTTTCGGATGACCCATAATAAGCATCAAAAGTTGCATTGACTAACTACTACTTCATAATTGAACGAAGCACAGACAATTTAAAGAGTCATTTTGCTTTATTCCATCATACCCCAAAACCAAAAAATAATTAATCTTTGGCTCCATCTGGCTGTGGGAAGAATGTCCAGCATAATATGAAAATATAAAACGGTCATACAAAAAAATTATTTATTATTTCAGTATTGAAAGTATTTTCTTCCTTTTATTTTTTACTTGAAGTGTTGAAGAACAAATTATAGATCACTCCAAAATAAGGTCATTTCTGGGAAAGAACATCTCTTAAAGTTTCACTAAAATTCTATCAAGGAAAGTGCACAATTACCTGCTTTTGGTATCACCCTTTAATTTATATTTGTAATTATACTCGATTGAAAGTGAGAATTCGTATTTGATTTAAATATTTTTATTTGAATTTTATCCTTGTAAAAGCCAAACATCGAGAATTTTTGCTTAAAGTTTGGTATGACTTGGTCAAATTTCAATTTGTAAATCTTACAGCATCCAATTTTTTAATTTTTTTTTAACTGAAGTTTTACTTGATTATATGATTCTTGTCAATCACATTATTCTAATTAAATTTAGGTCAAAGTAATGCTACTCATGGGCAAAAAAAAGGTACTAAAAGTCCTCTATTTATTTATTTTGACAAGTTATTTTTTATTTTTTGACAGGACTGAGAACATACTTAACACAAGTAAAGTTAATACAACTAGTTAGTCTATGTTATATTTCTTTCTTCTATTGTGCCATACCTTTTTTTTTCCTCTGTCTCTATGAATTCCAAAAGATGTTAAATTTAATTAACTTCACATTAGTTCCAAAGGGAGTATTGAAATATTCCTTCGGTTTAAAAATAAGAATTATCTATTTCTTTTAGTTTGTTTCAAAAGGAATAATTCATTTCTTTTTTTGACAAAATTTTAATTTCAACTTTCCATATGACATGTTTAAGGTTACAAGATTAAAAGACATTTTGGTACATCTAACGTAACTTTAATTTAGGACCATGAAATTGTAAAGTCTTCCGAAAAAAGTTTTTCTATCTCAATGAGGTAGTGATATAATTTGGATACATTTTATCCTCTCCAGACCCCACTATGGAATTCCACGAGGAATATTGTTGTTGTTGAAGATTGCAAAGTTTTATTTCTTTTCTTAAATTTTGTATCAAATCAAACTAGATCATTATTTTACGAACAGAGGAAGCAAATTTAGATGTTACCATTATATATAAACTTGAAACAAGTCAACAACCCAATATAGAATTGAATAGACTTTTGATTTTGTCAATCACTAGATGTCTATGAATTGAGAGAAAGATAGGACAAAAGTGCTTGGTGCCATTACCCTTTGCCCATCACTTGTTTTTATCAATTCAAGAGAAGGATGGACATAAAATCACCAAGTTTTATTTATTTATTTATTTATTTATTTATTATATAAACAAATAAAGTATAGAAAAACAATCCACCACAATCTAATTAGAAGAATGTTTGCCAAAACCAAAGAAATGTTATGATCCATTGGATGGACCACTTTAGCACCAAAAACTAATATTCAATGGATCACATTCATCCTCCCTTACTCCATCACATGGGCTTTGCCTCTAGGCCTTCACATTTTGTATTATAGGTTCAATTGGATGGTGTTCTTTCTATTCATTTGTAGAAAGGAAACAAACGTCACCTATGGGCGTAAGTTATTCTGAAATTAAATATATATATATATATATATATATATATATATTCTGTAATAAATTATTTTATCATGTGTATAGAATATTTTTTTTATCATTAAATCATTAAGGAGGTTTAAAGAAATTGTTAGCCGAATTGATAAGTTAAATACACAATTGTTATTTTTGAATCGTTAAATAGATAATTCAACAACAATAAAAACTAACACTTTTTCGATTCAACTTATTGATTAAATCGAAATTTGTGCATTCCCAAACTTTTTGATAAGATGAAAGTAATTTTTTTAGAAAAAAACATGAGATAAGTTATTTTGTGATATTTGATTTTGAAAAAGAGAAATACTTCTGTCGCATGAATGTGAAAGTTATAAAACAGTTGTTTTTGCTAATACAATTATAAATTTAAATATAGTTTCCATAAAAACTAATGTACATCATACATTTCGTCTTCATGTTCTTTTGTTGGAAAATTTTAATTCCACTTGTGCGAGTTTGTTGATATTATTTATCCTAAACTTAAGTAAAGAATATGATAAATCGCTCGCAACACTAAACTAGTCAATTTTATGATGAATTCTTATAGTATCATTAATAAAAATTCATATAATCGACAGGCCCTCTACCAACTCTCTCCTGATGACATTAGGCACTACCTTATTTCGATTATCCTGACTCCTCCACTAACTAACTGCGCAAGTCGCTACTTTTTCGAAATTAAGTATTGTTGTCATAGAATCGTGGAATATCCATTTCTGAAATAATTTTTTATAACTTTTTCTACTTATAAGTACCTTCTTTTTAAAAAAAAAAATCTGAGGTGGGGGTGAGGGTCAATTGACAAACTTATTTTTTTATATTCTTTTTGGCCTTAACTAAAGGCACCTATCAAGTTTAATATTGAAGTCTTTCAAAAATGAAAACGACATATTGTTTGCATTAGCTTCTTTGAGGTAGGTTGTATAATTAAATGATTAATGTTTGTCATGTTCAACATTATATCTATTCCATAAGAATAAAAAATTATCCAAAATATTGGTCCTTCAAAATTTTAATTAAAGGGGGTTTAAAATTTAAAGAATTAACACATGAACTAACTGAAAGAAATTCAATATTTATTATATATTTAAAAAGAATATTTAATTTTATATAAATAATATATTTTTTCATCTAAAAAAATACAATGAATCCCCTCACTATATGTTGGCTTCGCCCGATCCTACTAATGAATTTCATGTCCACTTGCCTTGTGGTCTACGTTGGATTTGAGATAAAGTTTTACTTTGAAATTAACAAAATTTTAAGATTATTTTATTGAGTTCAATCAAACATGACCCATGTGGTCTGATTAAGTGGATGGACTAAATTATTCAAGTTGATGATAACATATACAATGAATGAAATGTATAATAATATTTAGCATGTATTATGCAATCCTAATTACCTACCACCATTCTAATTACCTACCACCATTCTAAAATAATGATTAGGACTTAGTATTTTCAAAAGAATGATGGGATTAATGACGTACAACCCTTATTAAATATAATATAACAATGATATAATATAAAGTTGTTATAATAATGTAATACTACTAAGCTGTCTCTTTAACTTATTTTTTCACCCACTCCAAATTCAGGGCCATAGTTTAATGAGAATGCTCTAACTACATGGCTTTTTTTTTTAACTCAATAACTCGTATCTTATCTTTTATCATTAACCACCTGCCTACACTCTCAGTCCAAGAAAATAATCTTTGCTTGATTTTCAACATTCCAGCATTTATGAGATTATAAAGACTTTTAAAACTTGTAGACGTAAGCATGTATCATAACATTTGTGTGACTGTAGAAATGTATGTTCTTTTTTAACCAAACTAATAAGGAAATGGTGTAATATAAACTGAGATGACGAAGTCGCTTAAGAGTAAAAATCACAATAGGCATAAAAATGAATATTGAGCAAGATGTACTAGAGAGGTCATCAGTCCAAGAAAGAACAGATAAACAAAAAGTAAAGGCCATTTTGTTCCTCTTTATTTCCTTTCAACCAATAACTATAACTGTGTACACAGTGGAAGTATTTACTAGGAAAATTTATCCAACAATATACCTGTGTAATCCCACAAGTGAGGTCTCGAGAGAGCACATAGGTACCCCTACTTTGTGAAGAGGTGGTTTCCAATAGACTCTCGGATCAAGTAAAACATAAAATGATTGACTAGAGAAGGAAGAATGAATTCATTTCTTCATAGCAGCAATCAAATACTAGATGTGTTGCCAATTGCACTAGAAAGAACAGAAACACTAGGGAAAACTACTGTTAGTACTTGGAAATTCCTATGGCAGCTTTCTGGAGTATATGCTGGCAACTCGTAAATATGCATAATTTTCTCTAAATGCAGACCAAGTTGAGCCACATCTCAATCAATTCGTTTACCACGCCTCAGAAGAGAAACTGAATCGACTACAACCCTCTATCCTATGAACATGTTATTAAGTCACAAATATCAGGAGGATGGTCATAGAGTCAAAACTAGATCCTTCACTCTCCTTGAACCTTTGGCAAAACATCTTAGTCTACCTAACTTTGAGTCTGAAGAAGAGCAAGTTTCCGCCTCTGTTGTTGAGTTGAAAATCACTGGGTATCCATTCTACACCGACCTGTCAGCCCTAAATCTTTCTTGCTATTCCTTTGTTTCTTGATAAGTTCAATAAGAGTATAGACATGTCATAAAGTTCTGTCCGGGATATTCATCTAAATCTGGCTCTAACCTAACCCATCAACACATCTATCAAAACAAAATATCCAACCCCAATCATTTTATAAAAAAACCTACTCAATTCGGAACAGACTTCATAGAAACAGGTCATTACTACCAGCTACATTCATAGACACCAAGCAACCAACCAAATGATGACATTAGCATTCATCAATCAAGGAACACACAGTCCTTATCCAGAAATCATCTTAATATTTGTTAGAATTTGGCAATTGTATCATAAACATAGAAAAGATAGCAATTGATACACAGGAAAATGTAGGAATATAGAGTGAAATGGTTTTTAAACAGCAACGATAGTTAGGATCTGTTTAATGCGGAACACATGCCTACACAGTCAACACTACATAAGGAGAATGAGACAAACGTAAAATTGTACAGGGACACAGATAGCAATGCATATCTGACTTTTTTAACAGACATCAAATTGAAGAGTTAAAACCTCTAGTAGTAGTTGCTGTTAAAAGAAAATTTCTTCTGGCTTCAGAAGAAAAGCTCCTCAGCACCTCCAAGTCACAGCTGACAAGAGCTCCTGTTGTTTCCAGCATAGCACAAGTGACGTCTGTCGCTTCTCAACATGAAACCCTCCTACCTGAGTCCTCTTAACAACACATTCAGCCTGGATTTCGGTCATCTTACTAAATGCAACAGGTGTAAATCCTGCAGAAGCAAATAGGTTTCTCCATGGGGGCATCCGATCAGGGGATCGGAGGCGCCCCAAGATCATGTTCTCAATGCTAGGCTGGAGGAGAGACCTCTCGATCTTTTTCCCAGTCTCTGGAGCTAAATTAGCAGCATCAATACTAGCTAAGAGTGTCTCATAGTACTGGAGGGCATGGAGGAGGTGATGCTTTAAGGGGAGTTCAGTACGTTCACATCCGCGTTCTAGTGATACAACTACTTTAGGAGAAAGTTGCTTCATGCAGTGGAGAAGTGAAGGAAATGCAAGCGGACAGCTTGAAATAGACCAGATAGGGAAATTTATAGCAATTGCCTCACACTCAGATGACCTCAAGGTGGACAAGGGATAAGACTTAGGGTCAAAGGAATCCAAGTTAATAACTTCAAGCTCAAATCTTATTCCTGCATCATTAGCAAACTGTGTTAAGCTTTCGTGCATGATGCCAATTTCAACAGAGTGGTGGGTTGAAGGAGAGGCAAAGGCAGTGATCTTTAGGGAAGTTGCCTTTCTACTGCTACTTGGAAGTTCTTGCATAAACGAGGACCATTGAGCACCAAAACCAATGTCAAAATCTATTATGTGAATTTGCTCAGTATCCCCAAGAGCTTCGAGAATAGCCTGATTGGAGGTGAAATTCATGAACTGAATAAGTGGAGATATTTCGGAAAATCCCTTGTAAGCATCCATTTTAAGCACACAATCAAATGGGGTGGGACTTCTTGGAGGCAAAAATGTGGATGTGCAAGGCAAAAGAAAAGGCAACTGCAGGGCCTCCTTGATATAAAAAGCAGCCCTCCTTGAGGGTTTCCCAATGGGAGAAAGCTGTTGATTGAGCCGCGCCAATATCATTTGCGCGTTTGAGAATTGTCCGGCCAGCAATAGTTCAGAGGCCTGAAAAATCTGGTCATAAATAAACTGTTGTTCCTGCAGTTGATGACGGGGCACCATCAAATTACCATTACCACCACCACCAGCTGCCTCAAGCTTAGGTACAATCAATGACTTTGGCTGAAACTGGTTAGGAGGCAGCAAATTGACTTGTGGCTGCATTTGTCCCAATGGTTGTTTCCTAAACATGAAATCACAATTGGCATCAAAAATTGGAACTTTTGGCAATAGAGCACCTCCAAGGGTACCCGAATTCTGGCGTTTGGACGGAGGCTGTTCTTGATTTATGTCATATGATGATGACCCTAAAATGTTAACACAAGCAACATTCTGGAATTGGGTTTGGTTAGCCATTACTTGTGGACCATATGGTTGAGGCTTCTGTTCCGAGGGAGAATTGACATTCAAGTTTTCGAAGTTACTATTTCCACTGTTCATTGAATCAATGACAGAACTAAGTTTCTCAATGTTGGCATTCACACAGATATTTGAACCAAAAAAAGAGACATTATCTGAATGAGCTAAAGAACCTGTAGCTGGGACCTCAAATCCAGAGCTTTGAAGAGAGACTCCACAACCCAAATCCCCACTGAGTAATTGCTTCAAGCTGACCGATGGGTCCTCCATCTCGCCGGAAATCCATCTGAGAAAGCTTTGGTCGGAGCCGGCAAATTCAGGCAACAAATTATCCAAATCCCCAAATCCAAGACCAGATTTTTCAGGCTCCAACCCCACTGTTAACGGCTGCAGCTCCGTCACTAACTCCTTCCGGCCGTCGATTTTCCCACTTCCGACGCCGGCAACTGCGATATTACCACCATGTTGAGCACCATAAGAGCATGAGGAAGATGAAGCTGAAGGACTGGGACTTCTTGTATCCAACACAGAAACAGGTTCATTTCTAGTAAAGCTTGCATCTTTATTGCAAATTGATGCTTCTGGTGAAGAAGATGAAGAAATTGAAGGCACAAAACCAGAAACACCAAGAACCCCTTTTGCTGGTAGGTTGTTACCTTGAGGTATTACAATCATCTGAACAGAAAAAAAAAAAGAAAGTAAACCAAAAACAATCAGCAACCCCAGCACAAAAACAGCAACAAAAGAGGGAAAAAATTGGTTTCTTGCCTTTTGCTACTTAATGGATCTTATATTTTACCAAGATTTTAACAATGGTGACTTCTTCATAGAAAACACATCCATTTGTTCAAAAATACAAACCTGGTCTCCATTGACAAAGATGTAAAAAAATCAAATCAAGAAGATATTTTCACTAATCACCTTCAAGATCTTATTTTTCTACCAAGATTTCTTCAAAAATAACTTGAAAAACCAACCCCACAAACAGAAAACACAGCTATTTCCTGTAAAAATATAAACTTGGTCCCCATTTGAGCTCCATCAGAACATAATTCTTGCTCTCACTCTTCTTGTCTATGGGCTCCCTCTTTTCCCCTCCTCTTTCTTTGTATAGTATATAGTAGCTAGGGCCACTAGGTAAGCTTTCCTTGATTTTCTTCTGCTTTAATTTTTTTCTTTGTTTTGTTGTGACCTCTTTTATGGCGCAGTCTGTAGAGTCACCCTCTGTTCTGCTACGGATGTCTGCATCAGAAAAAAGTAAAACAAGGTGGCCCTCTTTCTCTAATCTCCTCTGTTTCTCTCTACTCTATGGTACTTCTTCACCACCCATCCTTTGTTTTCAATCTTTTACCCTCCTTCACCTCCCTCTCTTACCACTCACAAATATTTTCTATTTATATTGAATTTCGATTAAATTTAAAATATTATAAAAAAATATTTATCAATTTAAGATTGTGCAACAATATATAAAATTATATATGCTAAATGAAAGTTATAAAAGTATTTGAAAGCATCTATAAAATTAATAATGAGCACAGTCAATCATAGATTTGGCATGATGACTTATACCTTATTTTACTATTGTGAACTTAAACGAATTAATTTGTTATTGAGAATTACACGTAAAATATTTTTTTTCAATAAATAAAACCAAAAAAATTATGGTTAAGTGAAAGCAAAATGTAAAAAACAAGAGTGTATGTAGGGGCCGGGGGTGAAGGGGCTCCCCCAGTTTATATGAACCTCTTCTTCTCTTCGAAATTATATATATAATTTGTTGTAAAATCTTTAAATATAGATGTATGACTCTATACCTATTGTAGTTCATATAATTGGATGATAATTGGACACATATTTTTAAGTGAAATTAGAAATTTGAATTTCATATTAATCTTATTTATTTTTCTTTCTAAAATTGGATTTAATTAAGTGGTTATTCATAACATTTTTGGCTATTCAAAATTTACTATTCAAAAAGATAAAGAACTAATTTTTAGACCTATATTTTAAATTTTAGCAATTTCATTATAAGAACCTAAATTCAGATCGATCAAACTTATATCTTAGATCATTTCACAACAATGCACCTATTATAACAAAATTATAAATATGTCCCTTCTAGAAAATAAGACCCATTTAAGAAAAAAACAATCTCAAATATTATTTTTTTTCATATTAACAACTCAAAACTTTAAATTTTCGTAGATTTTAAGTTGACACTTGAAAATTCAAACTTTAGAAATAGAGTTTTTTAAAATTTTAAGGAGTATTTATTTATTAAAATAATTATAAAATCTCATTAAATTTATTAATCAAATAACTTTTTAACTAAAGCCATAATATATAATTAAATATTAATTAAATCAAAATTTTAATTATAATTATTCAAAATTTTATAAATAAATAAAGTTTATCCCTCTCAACACAAATTTTGAAATTTGGAATTTAGAATGGATGAGTAAAATAAAAGGTATTTGTCAGTTTTCGCGGCTTAACGAGAAGAAAGTGGTAAAAAAGTCATTTTAACTTTGGTGACATGTGATTTAGCCATCAGGAATCGCGAAGGGAGAAAAAGGTAATAATACAGCAGGGTCACTGAACTGTTGAAAAGTATGATATGGTCCCTCAAGTTCTGTTATCTACTGTATGGTCCTGTACATTACTATCTCCTTTATATACTAATTAATAAGGTATATAGCTATAGATTCTATTACTTATGGATCGCGATAAACAGCTAGTTGTAATTATGGTTTCAATTTTATATAATTCGCGTGATTTATAAAAAAGTTATGTACAAATCAAATTTTATAAAGATTTATACAAACACTATGCACAAATTGCATATTAAAAAATATACAAATGTTATACAAAAATCGCGAATTATAGAGCGATTATACGAACATACACAAATATTGCATGAATTATACAAACATTGTTATAAGTATAGTTACGAAATGTAATTACCTCAAATTATAGCAATGAGTATAATTAAGATATTTTTTAGTATTTTATATGAAAATTCCTCTTTTTAAAATTTGTTTCAAAAAATATGATCTCTTGTATTTTTTTTAATTGAAATTTTAATTTTGACCTTTCTTTTTAATAAAATCTTGATTATGTTTAAACCCATAAATTAATAATATTTTCATAAATTTAATATAAATCTAATTTAAAATATTATTAAATATTTTTTAATTTTTCAATATTTTATACTAAATTAAATTATATCATTATTTTTTAAATGAAGTGAGCATATATTTTCTTCTGGGGCTGGAAATTGGGACCATTTTGAGGTTTCGAGTGGGGGGGAGGTTGTAAAAAATAAAAAATTGATCGAACCGAGCCTAGAATTACGACTATA
>JAOTQR010000100.1:21213545-21227637 GCA_025774065.1 Solanum ossicruentum
ATGGGGCAGAGTGTTGGCCGATAGGGTAAGATGGATGTTAGAGATGAGGATGTTAAGATGGATGTGCGGTAGCACCAGGAGTGATAGGGTAAAGAATGAGGACGTCCGGGAGAAGCTTGAGGCGGCCCTGGTGGCAGAAAAGATGAGGGAAGCGCGGCTGCGCCGCGATGGTTTGGACATTTGCAGAGAAGGAGTACTGATGCCCCTGTTAGGAGATGCGAGAGGTTAGTTGTGGAAGCTACTCGGAGGGGTAGAGGTAGACCGAAGAAGTACTGGGGGGAGGTGATTAGACATGATATGACGGAACTTAATCTTACTGAGGACATGACCCTAGATAGAAAGACGTGGAGGTCGCATATTAGAATAGCGGTTAATTGGTAGGTTTAGGTGATGCTTGGATTTGGGGTATAGTAGGTTTAGTTGGGCAAGGATAATCTTGTGTTCGCAATATATGTCTTATTGTGTGCTACTTTACCATTCTTTTTTTTTTTGACATATCTAGTTCTTCTCTGCTTTGGATTTTGAGATGAGGGTTTACAGGAAATAATCTCTCTACCTCTATGTGGTAGCGGTAAGGTCTGCTACATGACACCCTCCCCAAATTTCACTTGTAGGGTTCTACTGGATATGTTGTTGTTGTTGCTGCTTTGATCAAAGCTAGTAAATTATTTATAGTATAACTGGAACTCTAACTAGCTTCGTTCCTACATGTTGCACTAAATTACACTTGACACTCTATCTATTTAAAAAGAACTAATTTGACTCGCACTGAGTTCAAACAAATATAGAGAACTTTTTAATTTGATAATTCTAAATTAATGTACTAAAATACTTTATAATTTTATGGATTTAAATATGTCAATATCACATAAAAAATTAAAATTAAAATGACGCCAAAAAAAAATCATTCTTTTTAAAAGGAAAATAATAGCTAAAAATTCTCAATTTAGATAATTTTTGTATAACTTTATCATAAGTATGAAAAGAAAGAATTCACATGGGCTCTCGTAATTATAGCCTCACATTTTTTAAAAGTCCATTATGGTGTAAACAAACGTCAATTATAATACAAATCGTGTCTATCCCATTGATTGTTTTCACTATTTCTTTTTATGTCGGTTTCACCATGCAGATCATGAACCATTTATCTTCTCTATTTGATCTTATCTCTATAATAAGAAACATTGTGTTCTTTCGAGGATTTTTGAGACAGATTTAAAATTTAAAGTTTATAAATTTTTATAGAATTTTATATTGAATTTATTCATAAATCGCGAACTCTTAAGTCTATTTCTTTCTTGCAAGCATCTAGTTCCTTCTGATCACACGATAACAGTATGCATAGACTGAGACTAGGTAATAATTTCTTATAAAATGTTTTATGATAAAAACTAATGATATTCTATCACACAAAAATAAACCATTTACGATTTGTATGTGCATGCAAGTCATCCCTTATGTAAGATCATGCTAATTTTCTCTGTATCATTTCAATTTTATGAGATGCTTCGAAAGAAATACTAATCATTTATAAATAGTACTACTAATTTTAAAGAATAATGCATACCTCCCCAATGAAAAATAATAGTACTATTTATAAATAATTAAAATTATTCTTTTTACGTGTATACAATCTGTTAGTAATGCCGACATCCGGTCTATGGTAAGGTGCATGAAGGGGCTAGGGTGGTCTGGATCGGAGTCACAACCAAACAAGGAGTTTGCATGGTGAATTTAGTTAAGAAATAAAGTTGTGTCTTTGCTATTAGTTATAACTTTTGATATAATGGTAAGCGCTTGATCCTAATACAGATGGTATCAGAGCCAAGACCATGCGTTTGATTCCCACGAGCAACATGCTACATGAGGCAGGTGTTGCGATGGGGATTGTTAGGTAATGCCAACATCCTACTTATGATAAGGCCCGTGAGAGGGATGGGGTGGCACGGACCAAAGTCACGATCAAACATAAAGCTTGCATAGTAGATTTGGTTAAGAAATAAAGTTACACCTTTACTATCAACTATAACTTTTGATATATTTGATAAGCGGTTGATCCCCACAAAAGTTGCGTTGCCATCTCATGAGGCACGATCAAGTCAAAGACGAGCACAAAAATGAGATACATGCATATTAAAGAAAGAGAGGCTGTTACTTTTTGTGTTTTTCTTTTCTTTCATGCTAGATAAAAGACTAGCTTATCTCTCATCCTCTAGTAATTTTGGCAAAAAAAAAAAATCCTGACATCCTTTTGACTTTATTACATATCCTTTACTTTGTTCAAATTAACATGATGTATATTGAGCTATTATAACTTATATGAAGATTAAGAATTGCCTTTCAATTTTGATAATAGAGTACTCATATGTATAATTTCTTAAGTGTTGAAAAACAACTTTGGAAGCAAGAAAACAAATGCATGTGCAATGAACCAGTTTTTTCAACCTTGAAAGGGCTATGTAGGACAATGTTAGGAAGATGACAAGATTTGTACTCTCTCTACTCTATTTTATACGGTATCCTCTGGCTTGACACATACTTTGAAAAACAAAAAGCTTTTAAAACTTAAGATCTACAACAATTCTTAGAAAGTATTTGTAATTATAATAAGATGACATTTTTTTTGAAATGAACTAAAAATATAAGAATATCACATAAAATATGACTAATGGAGTAATTCCTTCGGTGTCTACAAATAAATTATGAGTAATATTTTTGGAATTACACAAATTACGATTTGAAATAAATATGTATAATATTATCATTTTGACGCAAAAAATACCTTAATTAAAAAGGCCTATATATATAAGACAAGGTTAGCAGGGTGACAAAATTTGTAGTTCCTTTTGGTATTTGTAAATGATGCAGGATATGTGACGTCCACGACAAAGGCCAAGTCATTGAAAACAGTTGTTCGTAGATTTATATTTTTATTACACTTTAGGCAAATATAATATTCAAATTGTAGAAGAAAGTTATAAACGTCTTAATAATAAGAATGAGTTCATAATTAACTGCGACTGAGATACTTATTGAATTAAAACTCAAGGGACAAATAATTTGTCCAAAACAAACAATAGCTTAACAATTGGACGAATGCATTACATTTGATATTAGAGTTGGACTCTCTTTCAGTATAAAAAATCTTAGCGAGAACATTAAATCCCAAGGAAAGTGTCATGCGTGGCCCCATAATGATGGCAAGCCTATAAAGAAGATCGACTTGCATGCTACCCCTTGGACGAATGAGTTCAGAGTCAACTATCGAGGGATCTTTGAAGTTATAATACAGGGGATAAATATTTAGGAGTTTAAGTCCAAAACGAACAATACACTAGCAGTTAAATCAGAATCATACAAGTAGATACTAATTTAAGAATAATTTTTTAATTAAACACAAATTAGACTTAAATATAATAATGTAGAAGACATCCCTGAACAATCAGAAATCTCTAAATGCACTCCCTAATTTATAAGTTTACCTAGTATATGTTTATTAAATTTTATCCTGTTAATCAGAAAACCTTAAAAAATGTCTATAGGACAAGGTTAGCAAGATGACAAAAAAATTGTGCAATTTAATTTTAGGGGAAAAAAAAAAAGTAATACCAAAAGGAATTAATTACAAAGGCAAGGAGTGCCATTTACCAAGCCATGCTGAAAATCTAAAAGATATGAAATGGTGCAGAAACACATGGGACATGTCCTAGAATTCTCTTATTCTTATTTATTGTAATATTGTTATATGTATGTATATGAATTCTGTTATAATCAAATTATAAATGTAAGTATGTAAACTATATATTAAATGCTTCACCTTACATGAAGATAGGATTGTTATGAAGGATTTCCAATCACAAGAGAATGAACAACATAAGATCATAAGGAAGATTTTGACACGTTACCTTTGTGTTTGTCATGTGTTTTTGTTTAGTTTTTCGTATCTTCTTGACTTTTAAGTGAACTAAGATTGAATTTGTCTCGCATTTTAATCTTTTAGGAGTAGTATTTTTTTCTATTTTGTTAAAGTATTAATGCATTATTATTTACTTAATTATATTACCAACACGTCATTTCTTGTGTTCTTTTTTCATTGGTCAAATATATAAATATTCTAACCCAAGATCTCTTCTTGCTGTTTTCGTCATTATCTTCTCAAGTTTCATTTATTAAAGAAAAAATCATATCTTAATTTATTAATCCTTTTGTTATAAGAACTCTTTAATTTTATGAAAATATCACGTAGAGTCACTAATTAATCACACACAAGAAGATGTTACGATGCAACCACAATCAATCACTAGTAAGTACTTCCTATGATATTTAGAATAAATTGTGTAGCCTTTTTGTTATGAAGAGTCCAATTGAATTAATTTCTGAATAATCCAGCATAATTGAGTGAATACTTCATCGCTAGAAATTTTTTTTTAGTAACTTCAATGCGGTTTTGATCGACCATCCATACATATGACCAATTGTGGAGTCAGAATTTTTGTCAAGGGATTCAAAATTTTAAAAAGTAGACACACGAACTAAGCAAAGGGATTCAACATCTATTGCAACAACAATAACAATAACATACCTAGTAAAATCACACAAGTGGGGTCTGGGGAAGGTAATTAAAATGTGCGTAGACCTTACCACTACCTCGTAGAGATAGAGAAGTTGTTTTCGGAAAACCCTCGAGTTCAACATTTATTACATATATAAAAGAAATTATTTTTACTATATATAAATTAAATAATATAATTTTTTGCCAAAGGGAGTTCAGATGGAATCCTTAATTCCAATGTGGCTCAACCACTGTATATAACTATCTCATACATAGGGGTAAAATCTGCATATATATAGTACTCTATCATCTCTATAGCTCACTTAAGAAATCTCACTAGAAACATGTTGTTATTGATCGAATTTGAATTCATGCGTAATTTCATATTAACGAGTCAACAATAAAAATCTTAAAACTTTATTAAATGGAACGAATTAAATTCTGAATCCGCCTCATGGGCCCGTGGTGATTGAGAAGTTTAAAGGAAGGGGGAGACATGGGGAGGCCGCCAATATCTTCAAAAATGTAGTGAAAGATGAACATATCCAAGCACCTGCATGTTCTACCTTCATCCTCTTAATTGCAAAACCTGCATTTAATGCCATTCATTGCCTTTTTCCTACTACTTATATGCCCACTAAATTCATTGCCAAATATCACACACAACCCTAGTTAGCTACCATCTTGCAATATTTTCAACAAAATAATACCTTATTGATCATCATAAGCTTGTCCAAAAAGAGAAAAAAGATGTTCAATATGTCTAAGTTTCTTCTTTATCTTTTGGTTTGTCTTTCTCTTCATGCATGCACTGCAAGACCACTAGCAAATAATGATGACAAAGAAAACAAAATGCTACCACCTACCAAGGTTTGCTTTACAAATAGTTCTTTCTTTAAGTTCTTGTTTAAAAAAGGCTTATAGTATCTTTCACCTCTTTTTTTGGAGGGGGAAATTAGAAAATTGATTTGTATTGCTGCCCATCAAAATTATAGTTTGCAATTGTTTGTATTTTTAATGTGATTGTACGGTATACATAAGATATACTCTCCCTGTCTTATTTTATATGTCTTACTTTCCTTTTTAGTCAGTCCTGAAAAGAATTACACGTTTCTTAATTTAGTAACAATCTAATTTTAAAATGTTCATCTATTTTACCCTTAATGAAATGATTTCTAGCCATGCAAATATCTCTGACCTATTTTAAACAAGAAATTTCAAAACTTTTTTCTTTCTTTCTTTGTGCCAAGTCAAAATAACTCTTATATATAATTTGAGAGGACACACTAAATTTATGTATATTTGACTAAAGAATATAATTATTTTGATCGATCGCCAAATTATGTAACTTGTTCTTGTTTATTTGCAGGATGTCACGTATTTGACTAGTGGCACAGCAAAAACAGGAGGAGGAATAATTGGAAAAGATGATGGAAAACTAATTTGGAAAATGAGATCAATTGTTTCACAAAAGGAAAATGATGAGGAAGAAAATAAAGGTAGTTTTGGATAAGAGCTACATTAATAATTGGCATGTTAAAAATTTCCATTCTTGTTGAAACATTTCAATTTTAATAGCTTGTATAGTTTCTCTCAAAACATACTTTTATTTAATATAATTATACCCCAACACGCCACCTCATGATCCAAGCACATAAAAATTCCTTTTCGATAATATATACTTCCTCCGTCCCATATTATAAGGACATTTTCTTATAAATATTTGTCTCATATTATAATGACATTTACTAAATTAGAATAGAATTCATTATGTTTTTCCCATTTTCCCCCACATTAATTAGAGTATTAATAGTTTTTTTCTAACTTAATTTAATGTACATTGATATAAATGAAAGGTAAAATGGTAAAGTCTAGTATTGTATTAATGATTTTTTAATAACCGTGTAAAATGAAAGGTGTCCTTATAATATGAGACGGAGGGAGTATAAAGGTGAGACTCGAACCCATGCAACAAGACCTTTTAACTACTCTGATATCATGTTAAAGTTGTGATTTAAGATATATGGTTGTGCTTTTATATTATTGTTGGCTTAGGTAAACAACATAGTCTTTGTATGCAAAAAAGAACAAAAAAACATTTTATAATATGTACCATCGTTATAATTCTTCCTTTTGTAACTCAGCTAACTAACCTAATTTTTCCATGCTAAGAGTGACAATATTTCAAGAACTAAAAGAGAAAAATAAAATATGTTTTGTTTCCTTTTAAATTCAATGCATTTTTTTTGTTCTTTCCTACGTTTATTTACTCTTAAATAATTGTGTGAATAACAGGAAACAAGGTCAAGATAGTATTGTTTCATGACGGAGCTCATCAAGTAAAGGTAAAGCTCTAATTTTTTTCTCTTTCTAGCTCTACAATATAATTGGTATGTAATTAATTTATGTCATTGATTAATTAAAATTAGTACTATGTTGCAGTCCTTTTGGAAGAGTGCAAGTTTTACACTTATACTCCCTCTATTCACATTTACCCGTCATTATTTCACTTTTTGAGATTAATTTGACTAAATTCCAAAGCTAAATTGAATATTTGAAATCCAAAATTTAGATGGTTGAAAACTATACGAAAACTGCTATAAATAGCAGTCATTTCTCATATTAATATGATGAAAAATACATCTTAAAATATTAGTCAAAATTCATATAGTTTGACCTCGATAAGTGAAATAGTAACAAATAAAAATGAATAGAGAGTATTTTAATTTGAGAAAAAATAGAACTACTTTTATGACCCAATAAATCCTGTCTTTTATTGTTATGTTAAATAAGTGGAGTCCAAGATTTGTGCTATTTCATATTTTCTATCAATTATCGATATCATGTTTGACTGTTTTTGACATGCACATTGTTCTTGATATATAGTCCACATATCTTTAAATTCATCGATATTTTGAAAACTCTTTACATTATGGATGTATACAAGTTAAGTTTTATTAGTTAACATTTTATGCAGATATCGATGAGAGAATCGCGATTGATGCTAGAATCTCGACCATCAACACAACATGAGGAAGAAGCAGTGAACTCCATTGAAAAAGACCCCATGGAAGATGTTGTAGTTATGGACTATGCACAACCCCATAGGAAACCACCTATTCACAACACCAAACACTAAGTATATCGCAGATGAAAACCATCACACTCATACGTATTTGCTTTCGTGTTTATACGTACGTGTATACGTATGTGAGTTATTGTTTACATAAATGAAGGAGAATCCTAGATGGATCATACTCCATGTATGTACAAGTAGAAATGACTAAGAATATCAAAAAGCCGTAGCTGCTAGCAGAAAAATATCAGTGTTATTATTATATGGTCACGTGTTACATTAATGCATATTTATTGAATGAAAAATAGGGGGTGGATGGATATGGCCCTTCATATTATTGTGTTGTTTGTATCAAGTGTACGTTGATATAAAAAAAAGTGCATATAAAAATATAATAAATATATAGGAAAAAAAGACAGCAGTGGTCTCACTGCTGTAAATGTGTTGGTTGGTTTTCTTCTTTAATGATGGAGACAGTTATGTGTTAGTTTCTGTTGTTTGTCCCCTTCTAAAAGTTCCTTGAATTTGCTATACAAGAAACCAAATCTATTTTTGTCATTTATTATGAACACAACCATAAGCAGGCAAACAAATTTGCTATTTGTCACTCTTGTTCTTGAGTTTGGTTAAGATAGTTATAAGGGTGACAAATGGATAGATTGAATCAAATTAATTATAGATGAAAAACCAATTTGTTCAAAATTTAATTGGGTCAAACAACGGGTCATAAGCCAACTTGTCCATCATAGCCCAAACCGATTGAAGGCAACAATAAAAAGATCCCTAATTCAAACATCAATAAAAAGAGAAGAAGCGCTTGCTCTGATCACCAACCGCGCTACAAAAAACAAGGGAAAAAATTAGTTAAAGATGAGTCAACATGCAAATTGTATTTATAAGAACCTGAGCTCAGGACAATTGGATTTGCAGCTGCAGTTCTATCCTTTTGAAATCGGTCAGTATTGACATGTGTCGACTATGTTGATCATTCCACCACCAACGGATGTTGTGGGATGGTTGACATCCCTTTATCTTTAACCAGAGATCACAATGCAAGTGGGATGGACCCAACTATTGATGAATTACAATCATGTCACAACATACTCAGTGAAATTCTACAAGTAAGGTCTAGGAAGGTATGAGATGTGCGCAGACCTAAAAAATACCTTGTAAAGCTAGAGATACTGTTTCTCAAAGCCAGTTACAATCATGTCACAGAACTGGAAACTAATTTTGGAGCAAAAAACAAATTGAAGCATTTTGCAGGTTTCAAGGTGAAAAAGTGCCACTGGCAGTACCCATCCTTTTATCCAATTGAATCTGACTTTGTAAAAATGGGATTTTTACCTATAGTTGACAATGAATGGTTACACCAAAACGATGAATCTGATGTCCTGATCCCCAGTTTAGGATCAATCTTGCCACCTCCAAACCAGAAGAAGTCAGGATTGAGCTTGGTGATTGCTTCATCCAAATCACCTGGTAAAATTAGAACGAATTGCATTGATATAGGAGCAGTACACAACAATTTTCCACAATAGTTACTCCCTCCCTCCCAATTTATGTGACACCCTTTGACTTTAAGAAAAAAAGAAAGACTTTTGAATCTTGTGGTCTAAAATAATTTTTAAATATTTGTGAAGTTGAAAATCATTTCATTAAGGGTAAAAAGGAATTTTAAAAGTTAAATTATTTTCAATTAGAGTAACACGACTTTCCTTTTGGGACGACTAAAAAGGAAAGGATACCACATAAAATGGGACAGGGGTATTAGTTAGGACCTTCCAATAAAACTCAGATATCAGATGAATAGTTATAAGTTTGTGTGGTAAGATATTGCTGTTTAGCTTTAAATGGTGGTATCTACGACTGAAGAATTTAATAAATGTATCCACAAGAGAATAATCAATTAAAGTATTTATTCACCTATTACTTTAAAAGGTTAGCTTTTTCTGCTAAACATAATTCGATAGTGGTTAAACAAGTCGCTGTGGCCTTTCCTCTTTGGCCTATAGAGGCAGAAAAAGAAAGCTTCTCATATGTAATCTGATACTAGGCAAAAGTGTGTTGATGTTACAATAGAGGGGTGCAAAACTCAAGAAGTGGCTTCTAATGTGAGGTAATGAAGAAGTGGGAAAAACTGGTAGGCTGCATTCGTAGATCAACAACATTGACAGATACAGATTTTAGGAACAGGGAGCAGTAGCACAGCTGGCACAATGAATAGCACAGAGTCCATTTATTGAAGAGAATGATGGAGAGTAAAACAGATACCAAATAGTCCACTGTCCATCTAAAAGTGGAAATTCGGGGGACCCCTCAACATGTATCACATATTATTAGCAATTGGTATAAGCAAGAGAGTGACAAGAATCTGACCCTGGCAACTAGACCGCAGGGCCCAATTTGTTCAAGCTACAGAAAACAGCAGTGGACAAGAAGGTTGCACTAGCTAATATACCTTGATGTGATGCAAATAAGTGCAGGAGGCAAGAAAGACAGATATTGCGTGTTCTAACCAACAATACAGAAGAGGAATCAATGATTTGCAATAAAACGTTTTAGTCAAGTTAATGTCTTCATAGCTGTGATTATTTACCTAATCTTGGCTTTCATTAGAGACAACTCAGAAGCTAGCCGATATGGCATTAGCTACCATCAGCTGAAGCATTAGAGAATGTAATGACTTTGATGAGCTGCACAACATTTCAATAGTCACATGGGAACAACTAATATGTTAACTGTAAGCACAATAATCTTGAGAAACATTATGACAATTTCAAAGAAAGAACAAAGAGACAGAGTACCGGTATGTAGGTCTTCATGCCAATAGATGCGACTGCATTGCGTTCATAACCAGCTTTGCTGATATCTCCTCAGAAGCAAGCCTCACTGCATAAAGCATCCAGTTTCTAAACTTATTCTATATGAAGTGCTCAAAGATAAAGAAGATCCCACACAACACAATATTCTATATGAAGTGCTCAAAGATAAAGAAGATCCCACACAACACAACAGACCTCAGAAACTTCGAGCATCCAACTCTGTTTGCTCCCAGTAAAGACATAGTTGGAACAAGTCAACAATCAAAAGGCACATGAATGAAAAAAAAAGAATGCATAATAAAACAAGTCCATAAAACTTCAGCTGTTGAGTAAAAAGTAATGCTTTTTAATTGTTGTGTTTGTAGTAAGGTATTGTATCCGGGGACCAAAAATAGTTAACACATTTATTGCCTTTCTCAAGGAATTACTTTGGAGCTGCTCAGAGAGAATCTAGAACTAAAGTAAGCCATTCATGTAAAAGCGTGTGAGATTTTTTCAGGCCATCCAAGCATTGGAATAACAATTGTCTCTTTGTTCCAGAAGTCCATGCTGCCAGACTCCAACATCTTTAGAGGGGCTGGTGAAGCCATTAACAAGGTTGAGCTTTCTTTAATGCAATAGAGTTCCCAAATTGTTGACAATCTTCAACAAGAACATAAGATTATAAACCTAAAATCAAACTTTAGTGTAGGACAAGCAACATGGATAACCTCTTGCTAAGTTGAACATAAAATAAGAGCCACTCAGATCAAATTTAGCAAAAAAGGCTTCCACGACATAGACGATTTGGAATGGCTAAGACGTCTAGAAATTAGCATGAATATGGTAGACATTTGGAGAACAAAAATAACAAAGAATAAAGTAAACTGAGAACTCCCTTATGCTGAGTTTGAATGGAATGAAAAGAGTGTGTTATAATTCTTGTCAAAAAGACATGAGTGGGTCATAAGTCCTTATTTTTCATTTGATATGGATATTACTTACAGAAAAGGGAAAACGCCCACATAGAAGACATACACATTTCTGAACTTTAAGGTATGTATTCTACCTACAAAGTTCATCCAATTATACAAAGAGGGAATCACTTTTATGCCCCAAAAATTTTGAAAAGAACAATACAAAGTAATTCACAAAGTTCCATTAGAATAGGACTATCATAGCATCTACTCCACTGTCCAGCAATACCAGATGTTCACCATTTTCTTTCTCCTTTCAGTAAGATGTTCAATTTTATGCATTAAAAGAAACAAAAGAAAGTATACCACATCTCCATTATCGGCTGTTTCATTCATTTGAAGATTAGTCTCATAATAGGAGTACCTTCAAATCCTGCACTGCTACTCATGAAAGCTCCATATACATATTTATTGAGCACTAACAGATAAATCAATGCATGAGACATTAACTTTTCACAGTTTTTTCCTTCACATTTTCCCCGTCCCAAGTAACAATACATCATCACAATTTTATCATCCAAAATGCCAGATTTGTCCTGTAAGTTTGCTATTCTAAATTGCTGAAGCAAATAACACGCTTGTACTAAATAGCAAGCAACTTTCTGTTGTTCATTTAATACGTTGAAAAAGACAAGGTTATATTAAGCACACATAAATTGTGCAATTTCACATTGACTAATTTGAAATTGTAGATACAGTAGTAGATAACTATCCGATAAAAAAATAAACGTAGTGCGAAACAAGGAGATACCAGAACGATGCGTTTGCAGAGATAGTGAATGGATGCATCGCTGACGATGTAACGATGAGCTTCGAGCGGCCACTCATCGTAATCCTACGGAACGCGTTTGAAGCTGAAATCGTTCGCGAAGAATGCCGTAAAGGCGATTTTCATGCATAGGTTTTGAGAGGAATGTTGAGAGAGAACTAAAAATTCCAGGTTCGAGATGCGTTGGAGAAGCTGAGTTTGGACTCTCTCCAGCTTTGCCAATGCTTCCATGGCTCCGGCGAAGCTCGAGAGACGGTGAAGTTCGAGTCCACCGTCCACTTCATAAGGTCCGATTCTCAATAGCAAATGCTTGTTCGATTTTTGCAAAATGTACGTTTGGTCCGTAAAGTATAACTTAATTCGAAATTAGTCTCCATGTCACTTGCTACGACTTTTTTTCCCCCCTCCGATAAGATAATAATTTCTCGCAATAATTTCTTGCTTGACTAATTTGAGTTCATATCGTGTGAGCTCATTGTAAGATATAAATAATTCAATGTTTTTTGATATGAGATATTAATAGCAGTTATGTATTATTTATTTATGCATTTTCAAAAGCATTCATTTCTTTCAGCTCATAAGATGTCAATCTCTAAAATTAAGACTCTTGACTTTATATCAAATTAGACCACTTGTTCTATCAAATAAAAACATGTTATAGCTTGTATGGGCTCTGGTGATTTTTTTGAATTTCATTCTTGCTAGCATACTCTATATAGTTAGCTCCAACATAATCGCTTTGATATAGCTAGTTATTTTAGGTACTTAAATATTGTTGAACTCTTTGAATCCCTTTATAATTATTGCTTTTGAGAGTATAACAACTGCATAATTTAACCTAATACTTAAGATAAATATTGTATAATTGTTCAAATTTTTTGTAATTTTTTTTATATTTATAGTTGATAATATATATCTTCATCAGCTAAAATGACAATAAGTCGAAAAAAATCGTGCATTGATAAACGATTAGGCCTTATATTAACTAATAACTATCATGAGTTCTTAAAGGTCCATTAAAAAACAAAATACTTGGCACAAAAAATTTATTCCTTTATTGGGAGTTTATACATGAGAAAATTTTGTAAATGACCATCCTTCAGAGAAGAATTTCTATAAAACGTAATTAAAGTTTGCAAGCAACCAAAGGGGCCACATATTGCTAGAATAAGTGACATAATTTTACATCTCGAAAAGGTGAGAACAATGACCAACCTTTTATGATCTTTTAGTGGAGAAGAGAAGCAAAGGTATCGAGGTCATGAAGAGAGTTAGCTAGTCAGACACATGTTTAAGAAAATGGAGTGGTAAGTTCAAGATCCGAAGATTATTGATCATCATAGAGACAGTGAAATAGATGCACGTTAATGAATCATATTTGAAAATTCTATTAAATTTTCATAGACTGAATGCTCAAACATATTCAATAGCATAATTAGATAAAAATTACCTCATGGATTGATAGTTTTAACACCATTGTACATATATCAGGTTACGTATTAGAAATACACCACATAGAAGTTTTATGCAAGGTGAAAATGATGTAGCAAGTACAAACTCGAATTAGGGTCACATGCCTGTGATCAAGGGGCACACTGACCAAATGATCTAGTCCAACATATACATTATTTGAGAGATACTTTCAAATACATTATTTAAAATAAAGTATAAAAAACGTATATTAGGTATTTTTCTGAAGTTAATGAGTGCATGTGAATCTCAAATTACGCGGTGCCATAACAACCAATCAGTTAACGGTTTCTTCAGGGACCAACCAACTAATTGATTTAATACAAATATACATTAAGGAAAAAAGGATATAATTGAAACAGGCAAGAAAAAGCTTTTGCTTTAGGCTTTTTGTCAAAATATGGAATTAAATTTCTACAAATACCGCTCGCAGAAACAGTGCTA
>JAOTQR010000100.1:21244221-21264968 GCA_025774065.1 Solanum ossicruentum
AACAATCTTAAGGAAATATTGTCACTTCCGGTCTTTTACGTAATTTATAAATATATAAATTTTATTTTAAAATATTTGAAGATTTTATGCGCAAATTTTTGATAATCTTTAAACTATTCGATTCTAAAAAAACAAAAATGCCACATAAATTATTTTGACAGAAGAAATAGGATAATTACAAATAACTTGATAATATGAATTGTCATTACATTATCGATGTACGTTAGTTAAACTCTTGATATCACAAAGATATGAATTACATAACTTGATAATATAAAATAGTCACTATAATATTGATGTATGTCAGTTAAACTCTTGATACGACAAAGACATGAATTAATCAATAATAAATTACTCAATAATAAAGTTTATGAGTCAAATTAATCAAATTCTGTCAAAAACATAACTTTATAAAAGGTCTATCACTTTTTTAAAAGTTTGAAGGTTGGAAAAAAAATTTATAAGGTGAGAAATTAAACTCATTCATAAAATAATCAATCGAACTATTTAGACTTCTCCAAAAGCTCCTCATGTGTGATAAAAAGAGTTAATTTGTAAAACTAATCGTATTTAGACTAATTATCCTTTTTAAAAAAAAATTGGGAGAAAGAGACAAATATTCCAATGAGATAAGTATCAAAAAACACATCTAAGCTATCTTTTTTTTTTTTTGAATTTCATACCTAAACTAATTAAATTTGCATAGAGAAGATCTCGTATAATGGGTACAAATGCGTTTTCTATCGATGACAAAACATATTCGTCAAAAAATTATCTATACACACACATATGTATATATGTTTATACACTCGTTTGTTTGAAAAAAGTAACCTACTTTGATTTGACATGAAGTTTAAGAAAATAAAAGACTATTAAATTTTATGGTTCTAAATTAAAGTTATGTCAAATATATCAATATGTTCTTTAATCTTGTGGCCTTAAACATGCCACATGGAAAGTTAAAAATTAAAATGTTGCACAAAAAGGGGGTCATTCCTTTTGAAACAGACTAAAGAGAGTATGTATATATGTGTTTATATAACGTAGTTTTTTATTTGAATGCACTTAGTAAAATTTCTGGTTCTGCAATTATTTTTTACAAAGAAGTTCTTTATATTTACCTCATCGAATTCGAGATCTTTAATTAAAAATATAACGTATTCCAATCATTTCACAAAGCAGACTCGCTTATTCATTTCCTAAAAATTAAAATTTTCACGATTCTTTTTTTCAGCACTTATAAAGTCTGTTGCCAACAAAGTCACTAATTTCCCCAACCTGTTTTATTTCTTATATATCATTAGAATAATATCTTTCGATTTTTACCCGATCTCAAAATATCTAATGTATATAATCATCGTTTTTCCAAAAAAATCATAGTGAATAACTGAATATCTTGTGAATTGTTTCAATTAACTTTATTTAAAAAGATAGTCCATATATGTTCAATATTTTATCTTAATCTTTTGTGGAAATGACACATGGCTGGTAAAATAGACCACAATTTGAAGTATGTTCTGGATTCAGCTACACTACACAAATGTTTGTTAGTATATTAACATGTAATATAGGACCACAATTTAGTATTGTCTAGTGTTTGTCGATCTATAACGTTCCATGACAATTTTAATTAATGTCTATTGAGACAAAAAATTCCACATTGATAGTAAATGAGATGAGTGGACTCCTTATAAGGCTTAAGCAATCCTCCTCTCAAAAGTTAGTTTTTGGGGTGTGAGTTAAGACTAAAAACCTAATTCATCATGATATCAGAGCAGAGCCCGTCTTACCCAATGTTGGGCTCCCGAAAAAATTGTCCACACATCAGATGCTAAGCACTGAGCGGGATAAATGAACTCTTTAAAAGACTTAGACAATCCTCTTCCATTATAATGTACTAGCAAGAGGCCCAGAAGTAGGAGAAAGGAATATAATGGTTAAGGGAAGGGAATTTAATTCATTTATTTAGTTGGTGTAAAGAACTTTTATATCATCAGATTATTTTACTTATTGTGAAAAGTATTTCTTTTTAAAATAATATTCCATATTATAAATTCCACACTTAATTTTTAAGAGACTTACATAGTAATATCTTTATGCAGGTTAATAACATTTTTGGTCCTTCAATTATTATTAAATTGTAATTTTAGTTCTTGTAATATCTTATTAAAACTTCTAACTTTACGATTAAAATATGCACTTTTAATTTATCATAACCATGAACTATTTCACTACTTGATTTTTCATATGTGTTATGTTAAGTTTGTACATGCTTTAGATTTGGCAGTAACATGTTAAATTGTGACAAGATTCAAAAATTAGTGTGAACATTAGGCGGAATTTTTTTTCACATTGGTATTAAAAATCATGGTAGGTAATTTGTAGTTATATCTACCTTGACATTTTTTACATAGTGATGTCATGGTCCTCATGGATGACATTAAGAGCAAGAATCCACTGCTATAAAAATAGGTGTCTCTTGATTCATTTGTAACACACCTCTCACTTGTCTTCTCATCTTCTAAGACATTTGTTCTTTCTTTTCTGTTATAGTATTTCACTTGTATTCTTTGGAGTGAAATAAATATTGATTGATTGTGTCCAAGGAGTAGGCAAAAGGAAACAAAGCTTTACCGAACCTCGTAAATTTTTGGTTTCCTTTTATTTATCTTCTTTTATTATTTTTTAGCGGTTTTTATTTTTGAGATAGTAATTATAAAATAATCATATTCTGCCCAGTTGCTTCCGCAACATAACATAACTCTAAAAATATCTAAATATAACATATTTCCTTCATTAAGGGAGTACAACAGTACACATTTAATTTAATTAAAGATTAAATGTATTAAAGTCATATATAATCAGGACTTTAATTAAAACTATGTATTAAGTCATATGTAACCAGGACTTTAATTAAAACTATGTATTAAGTCATATATATTCAGGACTTTAATTAAAACTAGTAAATGAGGAATGATAAAAAATATTGTTATATATCCCTCTTTATGCTGAGATCGTATATAATTTAAACTCGAATGAAACTAGACGAACCATGAGAGATGGGCTAAGTAAATACAAGTCTTGAAAGTTTAATTAGATGCCAAAAGAGGAGGATTTTTTTTCTTCAAAAAGAGCAAACACTTGAAACATAATAAGGCAAAATACAATTATAGTTTGTTAATTATGATCCGTGGCTATGTATTATAAAAAAGAGCCAAGCAAGATCGAGAGAGTGAGGAGAAAGGAGGGGCGCGAGCGAAAGAGGACACAGAATGGAGAGAAGCGAGTTGTATAAATATATCTATTAAATTGTATGTGTATATCTGTAAAATAATTGTATATGCATAACTGATATACATATGATTTGTATATCTGACAAGCGAGATTGAGAGAGATTGAGAGAGAGAGGAGAGAAGTGGATGGGATCGAGAAGGGGAGGGGAAAGAGCAGAGAGTGGAGAGAGGCGAATTGTATGTATATATTTATCAAATTCAATATGTATATCTGTCAAATAATTGTATATGCAACTAGTATAGATATGTGTATATCTGGCAAGAGATTGCAAAAAGAGATGAGAGAGGCATGAGAGAGGGAAGAGAAGAGAGAGAAAATAGTAATAAAACCCTAACTATAATTATATATTGTAATTTTTTCAAACTATAGTGATATAATGTAAATACATATCATATGTTTCCTAGTCACGTAATTTACTTGCTAAGATGATTTTTCAAAAAGAGCAAACACTTGAAACATAATAAGACAAAAATAGCTATAGTTTGCTAAAATCATGATTTGTAGCTACACATTATAGGAGAGAGGCGAGCTAGAGAGGACAGAGAGTGGAGAGACGTGAATTGTATGTGTATATTTGTCAAATTGTATGTGTAGCTGTCAAATATTTGTATATGTGTAACTAATATACATATATATATATATATTTGTATATCTGGCAAGCGAAATTGGGAGAGGGTTGTGAGATGCGAGTGATATCGAGAGAGAGAGAGGAGAGACGCGAGCGAGAGAGGACAAAGAGTAGAGAGAGACAAATTGTATATGTATATTTGTCAAATAGTAAGTGTATATCTATCAAATATTTATAAGTGTAACTAATATACATATATATATTTATATATCTGACAAGCGAAATTGTGAGAGAGATGGGAGAGGCGAGCAAACACTTTTAAGATGTGTTTCTCACACTTTCAATAATTTAGGCATGAAATTATTAAAAAAAAAGGTTAGGTGTGCTTCATAGAAAATCAATGGTTTAGGTATAATTTTTTTTTTAAAAAAGATAATTGAGACGTGTTTAATTTGTATATGTTTAGAAAAACAAATTGTATATGTATATCTGTCAAATATTTGTAGGTGTAACTAATATACATATATATTTGTATATCTGGCAAGCGAAATTGGGAGAGAGATGGGAGAGGCGATCGAGAGAGTGCAGAGAGCAGAGAGAGTCAAATTGTATATGTATATTTATCGAATTGTATGTGTATATCTGCAAATATTTATATATATATAGCTAATATACATATATAATTGTATATGTTTACATATAATGTATAAACACATATTATATGTTTGTCCAATTACATAAATTACCCCCCAGAAAAGAAGTGATGATATACCCTTGTGTCCACTAATTAGTTATGTTGGTAGTTTTCAGTATAAATATTCTGTAAACCGCCAATATCAATTTCAATTTTCTACTACTACAAGGCAAAAAAATAATGTCCAAACAAAAATTCCTCCATTTATCCAAGAACTTTAATTTATGGCCATCCTTTAATCCTCCCAAATCTTCTACCAAAGAAAAGATATCCCAGTTTAGCTCTCCAAGCAGAGCAACCAAAAACAAAACAAAAAACAAAAAAAACTTCTTTCAATTTTTCTAACTTTAGCTTGCAATGAATGACACAGTTGACAAGCTAGTAATTTTCTTAGCAAAAAGAGATGGAATCGACAAGCTTGTCAAGACTTTCCAGTACGTCTCTAAGCTCGTAAATTGGCACGTCGAGACGACGTACCCTGACATAGCCACTCGTGCCAAGCAATGTGAAGTAGCCTCTGGCCTCAGCCGAAAGGCCTTTCGGAGTGGTCGATTCCTCACAGGATTCAACGCTCTCCGAAGAAGCCCGGGGACGTCCCCGGGCTTCAGGTTGCTAGCCGTTCTGGCCAATTCAGGGGAAATGGTCTATTTCTTCTTCGACCATTTCCTCTGGCTGGCGAGAATTGGAGTACTAAACGCCAAATATGCAAAAACGATGAGCTTTATTTCGGCGTTTGGTGAGTCTGTTGGATACGTGTTTTTCGTTATATCCGATTTTATTCTCATTACAAGGGGATTGAAAGCAGAGAGGAAGCTATTGATGGAAGAGGAAGAGTCTAAGGAAACAAAGGGGGAAATCAAGAAGATTAGAATGGATAGAATTATGAGATTGATGGGTATGGCTGCTAATATTGCTGATCTTTTAATTGCTTTAGCTGAAATTGAACCAAATCCATTTTGTAACCATACAGTTACTCTAGGCATTAGTGGTTTAGTTTCTGCATGGGCTGGTTGGTATCGAAATTGGCCGTCATGAACATGCGATTGATGAAAATATCATATGAATGTAACAAACTTCAGTTATTATACGATGAAATGTTGCAATTTTTACTATGTACCAAGAGTTGATGAACTTTTTCTTTTCTGTTTCCAACTTGGATTTTGTTGTATGACTTTATATTCATTGCTAAAGATCTTTTACATTATCAGGTCCTTTAAACAATCAAGAAAACAACTTGCTAATGGAATTGTAATGTAAAAGTTAAGATGAATTCATTTGCAGTTACTCAACGAAAGATGATATATTCAGACTTTCAGAAGAAGTCGTTGGATTGCTTCTTTTGCTTTCTTTGTTCCTTTTATAATTCTTGCACTTATCATCATGGGCGACGTTTTTATTGTGGGATGCCAAAATATAAAACACCAAACCTACGAAGAAGTCAATATGTAGTATATATATGCAATGACCTAATATTATCCGCTCTTAGGCCTAGTCCATCACGGACTTGTTCCTTTGGGCTCACCCCAAAAGGCGTCTCACAGCATATAGACCAGTTACATGTGGTATCAGAGCTACCTCTCTACTAGTATGATGGTAGGAAAAACCTCAGCGAGGACGCTAAGTCACTAATGCAGGAATGACGATACGTAACGTGGCTCACTTAGGCAAATCCAAGGGAGAATCCTGGCTATTTAAGTAAAACACTAATCTATCTATTGTCAGACAAATCCATAATGGATTAGACTGAAGAACGAACCATATTTCATAGTGTTGGACCACTTCGTTACAATGTATTATTTAAAAAATATTTTACCTAACTCCGCAATGTAATTGGAAACTCAATTGACACAAATGGGTTATATAACCTAGATCTTTATGACTCTTCTATTCATCTTTAATTTTTATCTGGCAAAAAAACAACAATCGTTGGAAGTTAAAGAGAAAAATTAATCTCAAAGTTCTGTTTTAAACCTTCTATTTTACAAGTCTTTTCATGATTATCTTCACTTCACTCTTCCAATGGAAGACCAAATACATCAAGAGTAGGAAGCATAAAAAGCTAATTTTACATGTTACAAAATTCAACAATAGGCTTAAATCAATTGGATATGGACAAGAATCCTACCAAGTTTCATTGTTGTGAATGAAAATGAGGTTGGTGTTGAGAATATCTGCTTTGTGACCTAGGACTCGTATAATCAATGTTGAAGGATTCATAATGTTGGCTAGGACTATCCGGTGTGACTAATGGATCCCCTGTTTCCATTCCTACATATTGTTGCATCACCAATGCTGATGCTGTCATCGCGAAATCTGAAGAAGCTATTAGATCCCCAATGGGACCAAGCTCTGGGCATTCACTCCAGTCGTTTAGCCCTGATGTTAACGGGGAGCTAGTGCCTTGTCCTCTACCGACTATGAACAAGTCGTGTGAGTTATCTATGGACCTTATTGCTGCTACTGTCTCTTCTCCATGATTCACCACTTTTTCAATGTAAACTATTGATTCATCATTACCTGTTTTTGTCCTGAATTTTGTTACATATTCCTCGTCCAGGTGTTTTTCCCTATCGCGTTCTGTTTCAACTGTAAGTATACTATGGTCATTCATGTTGTTTGATGAGTCTGTTGTTGTTGCGTCCCTTGCTGTTTCTCCAGGGATGAAATGCATAACAGTTAGATTAACGTTGGGATGCTCACTCATTCTCCAAGCATAGGCTAATGCTTCGCGATCATCTGGTCCTCCAAAGAATAACACTGCAACGTGGTGTGCAATTTGGTTTGTTGTTGATCTTGTAGATCCTGTTAAGCCTCTATCTACTAGAATCCCAACGGAGCAAGGTGCGTTTGCTAATACATTCTGGTTAATTGCTCGGAATGATGAGTTTGTAACTTCTAGTCCGCCGTCAACTGCTTGTTGCTTGTGGAAAGGGATGATGATTAGTGCAACGCGTTTTTCCTCAGCTAACACACAGATGTCTTCGTGCATAGTGGAGTAAGGGGAGATGGCTGTGAGAGGCTGCACGTAGACGCATCCTACACTTTTCTCAAAGTTCTCGAATGCATTGATGATGTGATCTGATTGAGCTTGAGTTCTATTCATAGCTGGCCTTCCTCTTTTTCGCATGTTATGGACAATAAGCATTCCAGATGCACGGCCAGTGAGTTCGACAAGGTGTAGGGCATATATGCATATTGGCGATTTCTTGGTAGGACATGATGCTTCAAGAAGACTTATAATTGATGGAACAATTTTAGGTGAATGGATGCTAACAAGAACTCGAAATTCCCTAAACTTTGTTTTTTGAACTGTTCTTCTCTTATATGGGGTGAAATTTCTTGATGGTTTGTAGACTATTGTCACAATAGGAGTGATGATTGCGGTCATGCCTAGTGCTACAATCACCAACATAGCAAAAGATTTTTCATCAAGAACCTGCATTTACATGGAAGTATTTAGTACCGATTTTCGTGTGATGACAAATAGATGAAAGTACTACTCTTTCCGACTGTGATACTGTTTGGCCTGACACAAAGTTTAAGAAAGAAATGTATGTTTGACAGACTAAAAAGGAAAATGTGTCTGGGGAAGAGAGAGTTAAATGTTGATTACCTTTTGGTCTTTACCAACATTGAGGACAATCATCTCAACAAGGCCTTTAGCATTCATGAGGAGACCAATAGAAAGGCCTTCATAAAGTGGCATTTTGTAATAGATAGTTACGACGACTACGCCTATAACTTTGCCAGCACAAGCCAAGACTATAACTACACATAAAATTCCCCATGTTGCAGCACCATCAATAGCAGAAATCTCGGTCTTGAGACCACTAATCGCGAAAAAAAGTGGTAACAAAAGCCCCGAAACAAAGTCCTCTAGCCTTTCTATAAGTGTCAAACCAAGAGGACCACTAGGGATAATCAAACCAAAGATAAAAGCACCAAAAACAGAATGTGTTCCAATAACATCTGTTATGAATCCAGAAATCATAACTCCTGTGAGAATGAGACATATATTGAACTCACTAATCGATTCGCCTTCTGGTGTCTGTCTAATCCTCCTTCCAATCAATGGCTTAACGACAAAAAAACAAACACAAATAAAGGCAATGCTTGAGAGGATCACCCAAAGAGAAGCTAAACTCTTGTCTTTATCCTCAGAAAAGGCAAGTGCAAAAGCTAAGACAATCCATGCTACCATATCATTAATAAGTGAAGCAGACATCGCGATCCTCCCAATTTCAGAGTTAATAAGTTTAAGCTCCGCGAGTATTCTAGCAAGAACAGGAAATGAAGTAACAGAAAGCGCGAGGCCAAGGAAAAGAATGAAAGTTCCTTCTTTTGTGATTTGTGTTCTCTCATGCAACAAGAAGGAGAATGAACTTCCTACTATGCATGGCAATATCATCCCTGCTATTGCTATACTCAATGATTTTTTACTGTTTCGACGAAGCACAGCAATGTCCATTTCTACTCCTATTAGAAATAAAAAGTAAAGAAGCCCAATATTTGCCATTGTTTCAAGTACCATCACACTTCTTTGAGGAAATATTGCATTAGCAAATGTGCTATTTCTTCCCAATACTGATGGACCCAAAATTACACCACCCTGCCACCATTTTGCACAATATTAGTATACAAGTCTAGTATATAAAACAACATTATGCCATTCAATTCCTCCCATACAAATTAATTATGGTCATACAATGTATTACTCATGAGTGAATTCAATCCATCCTGTTTAACAGAAAAACGAGTGAACAATATCAACATGATATATCATTAACTATTTTACCAAAGAAGAAGATTATCTTGACCAATAACAAGTATTCTTTCATTATATTTAATCCTCTTATAGTCGATTTTGCTTCACCATTATTATGTCATGATCAGCTCTTAATCATTTTATCCAACAAGAAAATACAGTTGACATTGGTCAAACAATCATTAAGTAAGAGGTCATTTGGTAGCTAGATAAGAAATCAGTTATTCATGTATTATTAGTGGGTGTTTGTATTGTCGCTTTTAAATACTTTTTAAGTTTTAAAAATGTTTAGGTAACAGAAAAAAATCCTTAAAAGTATTTTTTTAAAGCTGAAAAAGTATAAAAGAGAAAAAGAGGCCAAAAATCAAAAGTAGGAGGTCCTCAACTTATGACGTTTAGCTTTTAACTCAAAAACCACTTTAAAAAAAGTCAATCCAAACACCCCCTTAATTTCTGTATATTTATATGATGTTTGGTCATATATATATATAGAAAATATCTTTGCAAATAAAAAAGGTAGTTTGGTCCTAAGCTCTCGCTCTGCATAGACTCTGAGGAAGAGTTGGACCATATAACCTCTATTATAAGTAGTTTTATCTCGTATTCCTGCTGGAGGTTATCTCTAATTTTTGAATTCATTTCCTTTGGTCATAGGACGACAATTCATACCATTACACCAAGACATCTCCCTTATAACCGATGTACGTTGACAAATAATGAAAAAAATTGAAAATGCAATCATATAGCAATAAAATTTTAGGGAAATTTAATAAATTACTTACAAGAATCTCAGCAATAACACGAGGTTGACGAATAGGTTTCAAGATAACAACAAGAAGTCGAGTAATGGCAACCACCAATGTCAATTGCACTATGAAAAGTGGCAATGAATAATCAAGTGGATTATCACCTTGCCATATCCCATTTGTTGTTATCATTGTTGGTGCATAACATACTATCATCGATTCCTCCCTTTTGTTTTGGGCGTTCGTTACTATTATATCATCCGCCATACTGATTAAATATGATTCAAATATTATCGTTCTTTAAGTTACAGGTTCAAATCACATGTATAGTTACTTTATAACTTTTTGAATTCGCTCATTAAAATTTCTGACTCAGCTACTCCTTGGCGTAAACATTAATGAATGCCATGCATGCATGTTTTCGTGTGCTTGTAAATAAGCTCAACGAGAAAGAGAAATTTGATAAAGTAGAAAATTGTTTAGGATAGAACTTTGAGGGAAGAGAGTTGAAAATTTTCTTATTTTTTTGGATTTGATAAGTTGAGAAAGTATACTTAAAAAATATAGTAACTACAAAAATGGGAACAGCAATAAACATAACCACAGAAATGCATGAAAGTAGCATGATTGTTAAAAGTGAAACACCATTTTGTGACACTAAAAAACTGTAATTTAGACCAAGGGAATTAATAATTTAAATAAACCCAAATATAATTTTAAAAAACACAGTTACTCTTAAGAATTTATGCTCTAATAAATAAATTATCATTCAATAATAAAAATACTTTTAAACATTTTTTTTAAAGACAAAATAACAAAAATAAACTAAAAGTTAGGACTAAAATCACTTCAAAACACTTTTAAAAAACTTGAACCAAACACTAATTACTACTCAAAATGACTTTTTGAATTTATTTTGGCCAAACACAAATTATTTCTTACCAAAGTAGTTTTTTTTTTTTTGGTTGCCTAACTCCCTATAATCAAGGGAATACAGCTGACGATAATTCATGACTTAATTAAAAAAAGAAAATTAGTACTCATATAAACATTCTTACCAAAGCACCTTTGTGTTTATTTTTAGTTATGTTTTGTTAAATGACATAAACATAATTATTGAAAGATATTAAAAGTAGTTATTTAAATTCCTTTGCCTAGTTGTAAAAAATAAAAGTTAACGTATCATTTTGTGTCTATTTTATTCTAGCTCTATATTCAAATGATTTAAAATAATTAATTAGGAGTAATATATAGTATAATCAATTGAAGCAATTAAGGAAGTAACAAACATGCCAATTATCAGTTGCCTGCTTAAGCAGCTGGATCAGGCATGTCCATCATCAGCTTTCTGTTTATGCTCACTTACGTATTGTTTATATATAGTAGTACTTCGTCAGTCTCATTTTAAAAAGTACCCTTTCCTTTTTAGTTCGTTCAAAAAAGAATATGACTTTACTCTAATTGGATACATTGAACTAAAAAGTTTCTTTTTTTTACCCATAATAAAATAATTCTCAATCACACAAACATCTAAGAATTATTTTAGTCCACAAATTCAAAATTTTTTTTTCTTAAACATTATGCCAAGTTAAAGCATATCACTAAAATGAGACAAAGAAAATAATTAATTATATACCTATTTATACACCAATTATACATTGACTGTGGATAGAAACTATTAAGATTATGGAGGTAAATCTATCTTAATTGACTGACTAAAATATGCCGACACATGCACCAAATCATATGCTAAAATGAACTTGAATCAAATGAACAACGGCATTTTACACAAATTTTATACTTTTTGGATCTAATTTCAATTAATATATCAATTTTTTTTAAATTATCAAAAATCTATTCTTTTTATAAAAAAACGAAATCAGTAATACATATCCAAAAGACAGGAGCATTAAAGGATTTTAACTATGATGCATGGAGAAGTAAGGACTGTAATTTATATCAATAAATGTTATAGTTTTATATCATTTAAAAGATTTTTATAATTTTTTAAAAAAAATTAAAATTATATAAACATAAATTGTGTATTTCTATAATTTTTTCGATCAACAATGAATTGGTGCATGCAAACTTAAACGTAGACAAACTTAACAAATAAATGTGTATGTGTTAAACATAAAAGTCAATAATTGGAGTGGTAATTATTGTCATTAATTTTAATGTTTTGGTCCTACTTTTTTGTCTTTTATGTATTTGCCAAAGTAAAAGTTTGTTTGTTCTCTTTGCCAGTCTGAAACCTCGAAGGGAAAGAAATCAACACAAGGTTCACATGATGCCTCGGGGCAGGGGCGGAGCCATCAGTACTGTATAAATTTACGATTAGATATGATTAAAATTATATTTATTTCAAAAAAAGTCATTAAATATATATAAATTATTAATTTAAATTTTTATAATTTTAAAAAAGTAGAGAATTTATTAAATTAAAATTCGGACTTCATCTTTATTTAATTTCCGTGAAATGAACCAGACAAATACTCCAGTATTTACTCTTTGGTTAATTATTTTATTTGTTTATTTTGCCAGCAACCTAACTACAAGACAATTCAATAACAGTTCCAATCAATCTGAGATTTTATGCTAATACTTTTGATTAAAGTTCAATTTAGAATGCAGGCACGGCCGATAAAAAAATAAATTTTTGACCTATAAAAAAGAATAATATACATACTATAAGAAATTTTTACACTTATTAAAACATATCATTTATTGTCTTAGGTAATTAATTATTTTATTTTCAAGATGTAGCAAATTAATTTCACATTTCAAGGGACTTAGCTGTATATATCGTCCAAGTAAATGATGGTGTAAAAAATATTTATTTTTACAATATATACAATCCAAATCCATAAAATTAGATTCTAGGTGTGAATTATACAAAGTAAAGTTTTTCAAATCTTGCATGATAGAAAAGAAGATTGATTTTGTTAAGAATTTCGATCAGATGTATAAGCTCAATTGAATTCGAATGAGACATAATAAGATCTATTTTGAAATGAAATTTTTAATAATTATTTTTTTTAAAAAATTTCAGTACTCAAACTCGAAACCATTTCAACTCATATCACTCATTAACGAAGATCGAATTTTCCCTTTCGAGCTTAGCGTTCTACTAGAAGGATTTAATAAATAAACAAATTATGATAATCTCCAAAATACAATATGTAATCCACAGCTTAAGTAAAATGCCTTAAAATCTGTGTAAAAATGGACACTTGTGAAATAGTACAACAAAAAAGACTATTCACGGAATATATAATCAGAACTCACGGATTGAATATTGAAGTTAGCAAACAAAGATCCAAAATTTCCATTACAATTTTACAGTACACCTAATTACTTTGGAATTCCTCCATCTACGTGTTGCTCTCTCATGAAATTAATTCCTTCACGGGTTACACATACAATACATCTATAAAAACTATAGTCTATATGAAAAACTCAAGAACATAGCACTATAGAATAAATAATGAAATTAAAAAAGAGCTGAACAATAGTTTTTCGTGTTGTAAAAAAAAAAAAAAACTATGGGTTCATCAAAAATTTCAGCAATGTTCTTCATTTGTATGATATTGATGTCAATATGCTTGGTACCACCAGCTTATGCTTCATATGGTCAATGTCCATGTCATCCTCCTTACGAAAGACCTAGTCCACCTGGTGCTACTCCGCGTCCTCCACGTCCTCCTAAATCTCCTGGTCATCATCACCCTCATCCACCTAAGTCTCCCGGTGGGCCCCACCCACCACCATTGACTCCACGTCCGCATCCACCACCAACCACCAAACCGCCACCTCGTGGACCGCCTCCCAAGGTCTTGCCACCTATCGTCTTTCCACCGCCTGTCGTGTCACCCCCTATCACTCATCCACCTGGCGTTTCGCCTCCAATCACTCATCCGCCACCTGGTATTTTGCCACCTATAGTCAATCCACCTGGCATTATTCCACCAATCACAAGGCCACCTGGCATTATCCCACCAATCATAAACCCTCCCGGAACTTTCCCACCAATAACAAATCCACCTGGAGGAGGATTTCCGCCACCATCTGGTGGTGGCGGGTATCCTCCTTACGCACCTGCACCTCCTGGTGGAGGTGCGCCAGGAGGTGGTGGTGGAGGAGGTGGAGGCGTTCCAGGTATTGTGCTGCCCCCACCCGCCACATGTCCAATAGATGCATTGAAACTAGGGCTTTGCCTTGATGTACTTGGAGGATTAGTACATATTGGGATAGGGAATCCAGTGGAACATATATGTTGTCCAGTATTACAAGGATTGCTAGAGCTAGAAGCTGCAGTTTGTCTATGCACAACAATAAGGCTTAAACTTTTAAACCTTAATGTTTTCCTTCCACTAGCACTTTCAGTTCTTGCACAATGTGGTTTAACTCCTCCTCCTGGTTTTATTTGTCCTCCTCTTGTCTGAATTATTTACTAGGGTTTTTAATTATGTTGTTATTTTGTTTGTAATATTATGTAAGAGGTTAAGTGCAAATAATTATGAGTTACGTTCCTAAATATTGTTTTTAATGTGTCTTTTTATGTTTTGGCCGGTACTTTATAATTTGCTCCCACAAATTTGATTTGAGAAACTTGATAATAATAGTATTGGCGTGTGGGTTCTTATATAATACTCCTATGATAAGAGTTTCGATCATTTAAGTTTTTCTAAATCTTATCTGAGCAATAAAGAGATGAATCTCAATTATATCACAATGGTTAAATAATTATAAGAAAATCCTTTTTTTTTTTTGTTATTGTGGAAGTTGCACAGTTAGATTCTTTTTCAATAAAGTACTTATACATGGACTAGTGCAACTTTTTTTAGGGGGGTAATTTTTCACGTTTTGAACTATAAAAACATTGCAAACAAACAAAGTTCCAAAAACTGTAATTCATCACTTTTCCAGCAAAACCCCAATATGTGTCAATTAGATGTCGTTTGGTGAAGTATAAGGTGGAATATTCCAAGACCTCCCATGAGATAAAATTTATATTGCCGCAATATAAATTTAATCTCAGATTTAATCACTGAATAATATCTCACCTTATCCAATGCATTTTGGAATTACTTTTTTTCTATCTCTCAAATGACATAAATTAATTATATCAATTATAATTCCCAAATAATTTACTCAGCATTTTAAGGACCCGTAATCTATAGTAGTAATTTAGCCTACAAGTGGCCAAATTGGCGAACCGCGTAAAAATAAAGTAAACAAAGGTATGATGAAAAAGAATGTTGTTGAATTTTGAGAATGTGGACGTCAATATCAGTTACTCTTTTCGTCTCATTTTATATGATATTTTTTGACTTAACACAGTATTTAAGAAAAAAAACTTTTAAAACCCATGGTCTAAAATCGTTATTCTTAGATATTTGTGTGACTGAGAATCATTTAATCAAAGGTAAACGAGAAATTTTAAAATTAAATTATTTTCAATTAAAACAAAATAATATTTATTTTTGGACAGACCAAAAAAATATATCAGATAAAATAAAATGGAGAGAGTATTGTTTACTAAGTCTAAAGATTAATATCCACCTTTAGTACAACATATATAGAGGTCATGCTTGCATGAACTTATAAATGTGGCTAATTATAATTCTACCAAAACACATTGGTCCCATTTATGAAAATATCACTTTCTTAAGTCTACTCCTCTCTCCACCCCCCAAAAAAGATAAAGAAAACTGAAATGACTTGAATGGACATAAGAGCACAAGCTTGTCAAGTTGAGACCATGCACAACGACTTGTTTAATCCTAGCAGTCGATAATAGATTTAGGATTATATTAAGAGATTTAAAATATAAAAAATAAATATACGAAAAATTTGAAAAAAGTTCACATTTAGTATATATAAATAAAAATTAATTTTAATCATATATAAATATGTATAATAATTTTTTGTCAAAAAACGAATCTTAATTTTACGCCCAACCTAACTTTGCCCCTAATTGTAGCACATAATATACTAGTAAACAGAAAAGCCAATTAAGACTTACGAGTGACTAATCGAAGTTAAGCTGAATATATATACACGTTAAACATTTATTTATTTAGGTTTTAGCATTATATTGTCAGATAATATTGGACATAGCATATTTAAAAGTAAAACTTTTGACTAGGTAATTAATTTGTGCTGCAAATAGATTCATAAATGAAAACATGAAAAAGTATGAGTTTTTAAATTTTATTTGTCTGAGATAATCAATAATAATATGTTAAAGGAATGATTTTATTAGTTTAATTTGGTAATTTATCAAAAAGTATATCTAATCAAAGTATATTGTGACTCATTGTTTAGCTCCAATTATCAGACAATCTTTCGATGGATTAATATTATCCAATCCATTTATAAAATTTTGAGTAAAGTTAACATGCTTGTTCGTTACTATTAATTAATTCAATCCATTTATATGTACCACAGAAAATACACCTAAGAAAAACTATGAACTCCCTAATCCCTTTTTTGCAGAGAGGAATGAATGGATATAGCTCAATATACATAGAAAAAAATAACTTACAAATATTTTTTATATGTTAATTTTTAGATCTTTAAGCTTGACAAATTTTTTTTATAAAAGCAACGTAAATTAAAAGTAATTTTATAAAGGGCGGCCAAAAAATTAATCCTTTTACGGCCTAAGATGTCAATGAGAATAATGAACGATGTGCTTGGTATTTGGTAAGGTTTATATAAGAAATTGAGGAAATTTGTAATTAAAATTTCATCGAGATTAATATAATACTATATGATTATGTCTATCGCGTTGTACATCTGATCGAGATTAAAGTATGATAATGTTGAGACACAAAGTTCCACATTGGTAGTTAATGGGATGGATGGTCTCCTTATAAGGATTAGGCAATTCTCCTCCGTTTGAGCTAGCTTTTTGGGTGTGAGTTAGGCCTAAGACCTGCTATCAAAGCAGGGCCCGTTTCACCCAATGTTGGCCATCGAAAAATTGTCCACGTACCAGATGCTAAGCACTGGGCGTGAGGGGGGTTTTTTGAACAACAATGGAGTCAACTATTGGTTAGGGGTTCATCCAACCCCTTGTGTGGAAAATCATTGCTATTAAATTTACAAGCTAGTTCAAACTTACGTAGTAGGTTGTAGTCATGAAATCTCTTGCAAGTACGTACAATAATCTCCAATAGAGCCAGATGCAGGATAACAATTATTGAGTTCAGGATAGATTATTTATATAAATTAAGTGAATTTTTTTAAATATTTATATTAAAATTATTGAGTTCTACTAAATCGTAACTAATGAGGTAGTTCCACTCATGGCCTTTTAGCTAACTAGCTTTTGTTTATTACTGTACTCATTGAAGTTGGATCTACTCTTCTGCTTGTTTTATTAGTTAAAGTAATTAAGCACTTAAATTCCAATTAGAAATAGAATAGAGTATCCATATACGTATAAAATACGCATGAAAAATACAAACCTTCATGCACAAAACAGACTTCTATATATTGTGAAGTAAAAAAAAGTACATTAGGAAACAGAAAGAGGAAATTATTCCAAGCTACAAAGGAAACGAGGAGTTACCACACATTAGAATTTATCCTTACAGGATAAATTCATAGCTAGGACGTTGATCATCCTAAAAAAATGCAAAAATTCAAATCAATCTATGTAGTATAGTGACGAAATGGAGATTGATATAGTTGATCCCAACTTATTTGAAACTGAGGCATACGTAGTTCTTGTTTGTTTGCTCAATTAGGACATTGAAAGCCAGATGGAACTTTCTTGCCACAAACATTAAGGAGAAGGCTTAGAGAAATAGGGACATTAAGGTTAATCCCAAGAATGTTTGCTTTAAGGGCTGTGCAAAGACAAACAGCAGCCTCAAGATCAACAAGTCCTTCAATGAGAGAACAACAAGGTTTCTTTGGAGGATTTCCAAGTACAAGTCCAAGTAAATTTCCAAGAACATTAGCACAAACACCTAATTTTAGTGCATCAATAGGGCACTTTCCTTTTGAGCTAGGGCTTGGGGTTGGCTTCGGCTTTGGCTTCGGCTTTGGTTTAGGACCCGGGCAAGTGCCACATGCACTCACAAGAGTGAAAAAAAGAAGGTTCACAAGAAGAAAAAGAGCAAGGGAAGCTGTTTTCTTAGAAGCCATAATATTTTCTAAGTTTAGCTGTTTTAAAGTAGATTTCTTTTGGCTTTGGTTGATATTGCAAAAGATTATAGGAAGTGGGTATTTATAGGATCATATTAAGCATCATCGCCATGGAAAATAATACTAAATTAAGTTTTAGCTGGCTTCACATGCAAAGATAATTATTCAAATCTCTTGAAAAAATGTATTATTATAGCCATGAAGTGTTGCAAATTGCCATGTTCCACGCCAGAGTCTACACGTCTAATGTATAAATAAAGACAAGGAAAGGAAATTGCATTGGAAAAGAAATTTGTCTGTTTAAGATGAAAATGTAAGTTTACTAGATCTACCAATAAGCTACCACTTATATCCAAAATCGAATCGTAACCGATAAATCAACTATAAAATTAGCTTATTAGTATTGGATTATTGAATAAATGATTGAGAACATATTAAAATTTTATAATTAATGACTAATTGGTGTGGAGGTGGATTATTCAATTTCCTTATTAGGTAAACCGTTAATCCGTGAAAAATTATTATAATTACACTTTTATTTTAGGTATATTAGCCTCATTTGATATTTTACCATCCTTTATATGAATAATTATATATATTTTTCTTTATTAGTCCTAACTCCTAAAATGAAAACTTATTTATTTTCCTATATATATATATATTGTCTTATCCATTTTATGTAAGACAAGTGCTAAAGTGTTTTTAGTACTATTATTTTTTCTTTCACTACTCATTCTACATTTAAAATAATAAAAAAGAAGCCATCTTTTTTGTAAAGTGTGACTATGTGTTTACCGAAAAAAAGGTATCATATACTTTATAGGTTAGCCAATACACCATTCGATAATTGTTAATCCGTTATCAAACCAACCGATATCTTATACGTCGACTAGCAGATTAGCAAATTTAAAAATTAATATCCGATAATTCAAATCGTTAAATAAAATTATCCGCCCTAACTTACACTCCAAATAAAAAAACAGGGGCGAGGGGGTGGGTTTCCACAAACACCTTCTTCTTTAAATAACAAAATTAATGTATACTGTATAATTCTTTTGTTGGTTTTGTAGTTTTTCTCTTTTAATTTGCCATATATAAGTTAGATGAAGTTCAATTCTTCATTATTATCCATGTACCTTCTACAATATTCTTCTTCCATAAGTACCAAAAGTGGTTAAAACAAATAGTAGTGACATTTGATTAAAGTTAAAGAGATGCATGATTGCATAATTAAAAATAAAGTACGTACGTTTTTTTTTTTTTGGTTTTTTCTGGATTGTATTATTGATAATTGCTTATCTTAAATTCTATAAGATTGTCATTTTTACCTAAAAGGCAAACATGAGGTCAAATCATGCTTAGTCATTTAATTCCCTTGATCTTTATCATCAAATGAGAATAGGTTTAGCAGAATTTATGCTGAATATTTTGACTCTGGTGGCTTCTAATCTTTGGATTTTTGTGTAACTAAATATGGGGGATTATAGATTAAATATATAATTAGTCTAAAGCATGATCATTTCTTTTAGTTGAATTTAGGTCAAGTTGCATCTTTTGATAGGTGTAGTGGGAATCTAAGACTTTAATTTGAGTCACGGGCACAATAGGAAGGTACCAAGGGGTCCCATTATGTAATAAAAGAAAAAACTAAAGGTATTGTGGACAATAAAATTCACTTCGAAAAAATACTAATATATAATTAGGAATGAAATCGTAATATTCATATTTATTTGGTTTAAGCTATGAGTGTTATACTTTTTATGAGTTCTCTAATTTATCTTTTCAAATATAAATTCAAGGGCTTGTAAATTTGATCTTGAATATTTATTTGAACTTGATGGATTTATCTTGATGTGTATTTGAATTTTAAGGAATTTTGAGCTTGATTTTAAATTTTATGGTCTCGTCTTGATTTGTGTATTTGATGAACTTGACCTTTGACTTGTTGTTGAACTTGATCTTGACTTGTAATTCAAGGGCTTTTGAGCTTGTCCGTGAATCTGATGGTCTTGATTTCGAATTGTCCTTGAACTTGAATTCCTAAACTAGTGGCTTGTAAAGAAATTTGTGATGTTTGATCTACGAGCTCTCTGGCCTCTTGTTAGAATTATGGTGTGGTTTTGAATTTTAAGGATCTCTATTTATAATTTTGAAATAGAGTCTCCAACCAATCAAATTTAATGACATGGCGGAAGAGTAGTGATAAAGAACATGTTTTCTTCGATCAATAAGATCTAAGTGACATATCGATATTTGATTGGTCAGAATACGTCACTCGTACACATGTGATATATAACATGATCGTATTGATTTTTCTATTTTACTTGACATGCTATGTCATTTTGATATGTAATATATTTTTATTGACTTTTTTTTTTGATTTGACATGATATGCCATTTGATATGTGACAACAAACGAGCCTCTAAAATGAGATAATTTTATTTAATACTGCTCAATTCTTAACAATCTTTAATAATCAAATAAGGATAGTTTAGTGAGTCATAGTTTGTATTTTT
>JAOTQR010000100.1:21271695-21282482 GCA_025774065.1 Solanum ossicruentum
TTGTGCACTATGAAAGTTTAAGTTCCAACTTACAAATTGGTGCCAAGTTTAGGGTCCAATTTGATGGTTTACCCTATAAAAAAGTTTTAAAAGAAAACAACCCGATGCACTTATAAGAAAGGCCAACCACCAAGGTACACTTGTTGTCTTAATTAAGCTAAAGATATGTGAATGTACCAAGATATCCATTAATTAGAAATTAAAGAGTTGTCAAAAAAAAGAGAAATTATTTTTAAATGAATAATAAAAAAGTAAAATGAACAAACTGAAATAGAGAGTAGAATGATTGTTACATTGGAAAACATGATGAGCTAAGGTGGTATTAATTTTTTTTCTTGGTAAATAAATATTTTATTACCAAAGAAAAGTTTACAGCTCAAGAAAGAAGAAGAAATAGAAAGAAACTAATCTAGTTGGACAACACAATTAACAACTTTCACCTCCTAAACATCTATTGACATCTTTCTAATTAGACCTAAAGATAATTAACTAATCCCGATAAATGTCTTAACGCTATTTGGTGATGTGTATATTTAATTTATAGCCACTAAAAGCTATTTTTGTTATAGTGAAGGAAGACCGAGCTAAAAGTAACTACTTTTTGTTCACCTGGTTAAAGACATAGTAAATAAAAAAGCTATTGATTATTTTACTTTTTAACCTTGAAATACTGCGGAGAAGAATAGTTTTGTTTTCTTTTGCAACCTTCCATGTCAACGACGGTTGAAGGGATTGATCCCCAATCCATTTTGAAGGCGGGTTGGGACTAACCTTCTATTTTGATGAACAATGATCCAATGATTAAATGGGAACAGAATTTGAACATGCAATTTACAGATCATGAACCTAATGAGTTGATCAATTTCTCTACCCCGCTTCTTTTTCTTCTCTTTCAAACTTACAAAATCATCAAGCTAAGGATCAACTTGCATGTGATTGATGGGAAATCTACTTCAAATTTAATAGTATCTATGAGCACATAAAAATACATTGAATGATTCTTTTAATTGAATAGATTCTATATATTGCAAAATTTGAATATGAAATTTAGAAGAATCAAATAAAAAAGATACTCTGAATCATAGAATTATCGAATTTTGAGAAAGGCTCCCTATAAGGCATTCTATGCAGGAGGAAATCCTACTCGAGGGAGGTGTTTTATTAGAAGCTTTAGTTTCGAACTTTATCTAGGTTGGGCTTGTTGGAGTTTTATTTTCTATGTTTTGGATTAGTATAATGGGTCCAAATGAGTTTGTTCTTTTTTAAAATATCAATAATACCTCCTTTATTTTTAAAAAAATAATAATAAAATATACTATTTAAGAATATTCAAGCACATATAGAGAGAGCAAAATCGCAATAAAAAACAAGAATAACGTATCTTCGACAATTATTACGAAAATTGTATTAATCAGTGTCCACTTTTTGATTGATAAGCCTTCTAATAAGTGGAATATTTTGCTTGTTACGAAAACAAGAATACCTATTTTATTTTCATTTTTCAAATCGAGATATCCATGAACCAGAATTTTACACCTACACAGATACACATGATCTAGTGGAATAAAAACACTTTAAACATCATTTGGAACAAGTTTTTTCTGAGCTAAACAATCATTTTGAAATAGTCTTCGCATTTATTATATACTAATCAATGTATATAGTTGACTAGTTGGAGGCTATGGACGAATTTCTTTTGTTCAAGTTATTTTTTTTTTTTACACTTTTATTTTTTGAGAATTGATTCAATTAAACTTTGAATTTAAACTAAATTAGATCAATTTAATATTTTGAATGTAAATATTTAAAAATTGCACAAAGAAAGTTCAAACAAAAGTTTGCGGTACATCATAAGTAGACCGTGATACAAGCTGAAAGTGATACATTTATTTCCAAAGGGCACACAAACAATTGTCTTTCCGACACTTGGCAATCCAAAGCAAATCACAACCTTGCACCTAACTAGATGTTAAGTGCATAGACAAATAGAAGATGAATAGTTTTCTGGCCAATCAAGTAGCAATCAACTGAGCTACTGAGATTTTTCTCGATAAATAAGATATTAAAAACTTTTAAATAAATTTTAAAAAAAATCAAAGACCAAGTTCAAAAGACCAAAAAGAAAAAAAGGCAAAGAACCATTTAGGCACAAGTGAATCCCTTTGGAACCTTCTTGCTACAAACATTAAGAAGTAAGCTTAGTGAAATAGGGAGGTTAAGGTTAATCCCCAAAATATTAGCCTTAAGTGCAGTGCAAAGACAAACAGCAGCCTCCAAATCCACAAGATTTTCAATAAGACTACAGCATGGTTTCACAGGGGGAGTTCCAAGTGTTACATTCAATAAACCATTAAGCACATTAGCACAAACACCTAATTTCAAGGCATCTTTTGGGCATTTGCCTTCTTTTGAAGGTGGAGGAGGGCATGGCTTCGGCTTCGGCTTTGGTTTTGGTTTATGGCAAGTGTTACATGCACTCACCATTGTGAAGAAAAGGATATTGAATAGAAGAAATAGAGCAAGTGACTTAGCCATGTTGTGGACTCTTAAACTTTGTTAGCTAAAGAGAAATGTATTGAATTGTGATGATGAAGAATTAAAATGATGGTTGGCTATTTATAGGTTGCATGAATGAATAAGGGAGGAGATTATAGAAGAATGATGACAAAACATTATTAACTCCATGTGGTAGATCTTGGAGGTATGTATGAAGATGAAATTAATACAGGCTCCCCATGTTCCTTGTTTTAATTAATTCCAATTGTTTTATTTCATCCCTAAGCATCTATCAATGTTATTCTGTACAGTGGGCTACAGTAAAAGAGATATTTAGTATTGTCGTGAAAAACATTTAGTAGCAATTAAGTTAATGTCCTTGTATTTATAGTCTTTAAATTCTTAATTAGCAGTATATATATAAAGAGTATTAGTTATAAATAACATATATTTATTATTGTCACTAAATATAATATAACGATAAATAATTGTTACTAAATCAATCTTTTATTTGTTGTAATGTGGGGTTGGAAAATATGTTATAAGTGTAGTATATAGTAGTAGGTTAAAAACCCATTAATTTAATAGTTTAACCCATTTCAACTCATTAAAAATTGGATTGATATGCCATTCAAATCGACTCGAGAGAAATCTTCTCAAAATATTTTTTTAAAAAAGAAATTCTTTTAATTTGAAATGTTATATATAGTCATATTAAAGAAATATAACTTTATTAAGTGCTAAAATATAGTAAAAAGAATAAATAAAATAAGTAAAACTTAGTGAAAATTGAGTTGGGTTAGGTCTTCACCCATTCTATAACCCATTACCCAATCCCTTTTAACCCAATCTATTTAAACTCAAGTAAATTCGAATCGAATTGAGTATTAACCTTGAGTCCTTGACCTATGGCTATAATGATTCGCCCAAATTTAATTTAACCCGCTCAATTAGAGGAACATTCTATTCATACAGGACTAAAAACACTCCGATACAAATATTTGTGTTTGATCCCACGATTCAGACGTATGACTTATAAATTTTACGATCTTGGCATATTATAGTTTAATAATAGTCACGGACTACGTAAGGACCTTGCAAGTGGGCTTTAGCTGAACATTAATTAGATTAAAGAATATTCTATTCATGAATGTGGCCAAAGATCCCCCAGCTCAAATTATTGTCGTTGTCAATTGGCATAGTGTTTTCTTGTGTAATTTTATACCCACTAAACTACTATAATTAATTTATTAAATTATTTCTATTGGACCTACGTCAATGAAAGAGGATTTGCAATTTCGTGCTATCTTTCAACTTTTCCAAAGGAGAGTTAGGCATGCATCTCGAACGTTAGAATATCAGAGGAGGACGTTGTAGATTTTTGGGATAGACACGATTTCTTCTGAGGCTAGAAGATCACTGGAAGACAGTTAGAACTATAGCATATCATGAAAGAAACACATTAGACGTGTGCTTCGACGTGTCTCTGATGCACAATTGTATATAAATATCATGATCGCGAGGTGCAGGATACCAGATCAAAAAATTCCGACTATCATTTCCCTATATGATTGTTAGTGCAACCAGGGCCCCGACGCCCAACTCAGCTAAAGAGGCCTAGCCTGATTTGAGAAGTGCGCAGAGGGCCTAATTATTATGAGGCCCATTTTAGCAAAAAGGTGAAAGTGGTAAAAAAAATATGGATAATTATCTTTTTTGAATTCGTTTTATAAAACTTTTATTATTTTTTATTTAAAAATATATCATATCTAGAAAATAGTTACTACTTATCGCAAATATACATATTAAAAATAAATTATATATGTATTGTAAATGTATTATACTTGCTTTTATTAAAAAAAATTAGGTATTAAAACAAATTATATAATATAGACATATCACATAATTATATCATGTATAAAAATATGTTTTTATGAAATATAAATGTCATAAATGCATTAAGCTTGTTTCAACAATAATGGACTCAACTACATAGGATTCTCCGGTAAGAATGGTGAATTTGACCCATACTAAATTGGGCTCCATTACTAAATTCCAAATTGGGCCGTAGAAGAAGTTTAGTCATTTAAATTGAATCATTGACAAACATTTTCTTGAATTTAATTTGGAAATATTAGCATTCTTCTATCCAAATATACAAAAAAATAAACATTGGGCCGAACTCAACCCCAAAATTTATTTTGAAAGATGATAACTGTCCAAAAACATATGAAAGAGATCAAATTGTATCCTAAATCCACTAATGTGAGGATCAACCCTCTACACAGTAGCACGTCTAGGATGGATATTTGAAGCGTGAAAAATATAAAATGAAGGTTAAATACTAGACAAAATAATGAATTAGAATGAGATTTGCTCTGATAATATGATAAGAGAATAAATATTAAATCTAACTCAACCTCAAAAATCAACTCTCATATGAGGATCGTCTAAAATATGTTATATAAACAAAAATGTGTAACCCAACACTAACACAGGAAAAATTTAAGGAAACAAATACGAACATAGTTTCTGTTTCTTGTCGAAGCAAACCAGATTTTGAGTATAATGGATTGAAAGGACAGAGCCAACTGTTTGCCAAGGGAAAATAGAGTTGTTATTTTATTATATTAATTTCATTTTTTGCATTTGTTTGGACACGATTTCAAATTATGACTTGAATAAATGCTTTAAAGTTAAATTTTATTTGGATATCAAATTTGAATTTCTTAAGTTATATTTTTTTCTCGTAAATATCGCATAATTATGAAAATTATTAAAAACTTATCAATTCTTGCATAATTTTATCAAATAAGTAAATCATAATTCATAAACAAAGTATCGTAATCTCTTAAGGGGCTGCATTAATAAATCAAATATCTCCATGTTTTTTAAATTAAAAATGTTTCTAGTTATAGGTTATTACAAACTTTCAAATGCACATAAAGATTAATTAGTCAATAATGATAATAACTAATTATTATTTAATATAATCCATCCGCATGGATGTTACAAACAATCATTTCATCATGTTAAGCATGGATTTTTTGACTAAATTTGAAATGACGAATCCTTTGTTATAAAATATAAATTTATGAGTCAAGTTTTACATTTAAAAGACACACGTGTTAATTCTCAAGAGGACAAACTTATAAGAGATGAAAAAGATTACTTCCTCCATTTCAAAAAGAATAATATTTTTTTTTTTATTCTTTTTTAAAAAAAATATATAATTTTTTAATAATATTTTAATTTTAATTTTTCATATGACATATTTAAAATTTCGAAATCAAAACATTGATATGATTGGTTCAAGTGGATCAAATCTGAAGTTTAGAAAGAATGACACGAACTACAAGGCCAATAGGTAGTCACGGGTGTTTTTCTATACCTATTTGTCTGCCTTGTGGCCCTCCAAAAAACCAATAAAATAAACTCCACTAGGAATAACACAATTCAACTTTCAAGAAAAAGATCTACACAAATGTTTGGACTTGTTAATTTGGGCCAGAAATTCTCTACTTTTGCATTGTTCCAGGCTAGCATTAGTTCACATGTCTGCAAACATTGCATGCATGCCAAAATTCTATCCTTCATTTCTCAATTACTCCCTCCGTCCAATAATAATTATTTAGTATTGATTTGACATATAGATTAAAAAGCAGTAAATAATAGAGATAATTTTATCAAATCATCCTTTGAATGTAATAAATGCAAGATCTTAAAAAATGTAATATAGAAATCACTATAATTAACAATAAGGGTAAATTAGAAACTATGTGTAAAATTATCTATTGATTTCATAAACTGAACAAGTATTATTAAACATTTATATTTATTATAGTGGATAAGAGTAAAAATGGACAGAAGAGGTTTTTCATAGGATATAAGTAATTATATATACTGTACGATTTAATTTATATGATATCCTTCAAATTTTAACTATCATAATCACAATTTCTTATCTCGTAACTAAAGTCTATATATAAAGGGTGCATACACAAATGTACCCCGTGTTGTGAGAATAAAGAGGTTGTTTTGAAAGATCTTCGACTCATTTCATAAAGAATTCGCAATCAAAATTATTTAAAAATGAATGGTGAAACATTTCTTACACAAACCATGTATATAACTTTGCCACTAATTTGCCTATAAATACACACCTCATTTTACTATGCCCTAACCTGAAAAACGTAGTAGCAGTACAAAACACAAGTGTTCTTTGCTTTTTGTCATGGATTCAAAAGGATACTTAGTTACACTCTTTTTGTTCTTCAACATTCTTTTCTTCACCTTTGTAAGTGGTTGTTGGAATGGTTGCAATAACCCTCCAATTCCTAAACCAAATCCTAACCCAAACCCGAACCCGAACCCTAACCCTAACCCAAGCCCATCCAAGGGACATTGCCCTAGAGATGCCCTAAAACTAGGGGTATGTGCCAACGTGCTGAACGGTCCGGTCGGAACGGTCATTGGAACCCTACCCGACCCGCATTGTTGTACCGTACTAGGTGGACTTCTGGATCTTGAAGCTGCTATTTGTCTTTGCACTGCATTGAAAGCTAATGTTCTTGGAATCAACATTAATATTCCAATTGCACTAAGCTTGCTTATTAATACTTGTGGCAAAACTCTCCCATCTGATTTCATTTGTGCCTAATTAATAAGCTTCTCTTTTGGGTCGTGACAAAAAAATGAGTTTTATCGACTAGACTATTCTTAGCGACCCTCAAGTCAATTTGTGTGGTGACTAATTAAAGTCGCATTTGTTGTAGTCATGTGTGTTGACGTGAAGTAATTTTTGTTGTTTGTATCATTCTAGAAGTTTATATTTTTGTTTGTTGAAGTTGTATTTTGTGTTGTAGTACTTGTTGTTAGGACTAATTGATTAGCATTGAGCACTTGATGATTTAATTTGTACGAAGGGATTGTTATTCCATCTCTTTTGTAGTTTAACTATAGTGCTTTCTTTGTTGACTTGAATTTCTAATTTACCAATATTTGCTTTTAATGTTTCCTTTACATATCTTCACTTGCTGAATTTTTAAAATAATTTAGGAGTATATATAGTATATGTAAATTATTAGTGCGGTTTGTGCACGTGGTTATTAAGTTAATTTGAGTATTGATGATTTATGATTCCCTGTATAATTGTAGTATGTAATTCCCTTGTTGTATCTCTCTTATCGTATTGTGTTAGTACTCAATGAAACATATTTCTATATGTGTGTGTTTTATATAAATCAGTGTTTGTATTAGTTGTTGCAGCTGGTTTCAAAGCTAAGATGTGTCTACAAAAAAGAACGTTTATATTCCCTTATACCTCAAAACAATCTTTTCACTTCATCAAATTCAAACTAAGTGAATTTTAATTAACATTTAAAGATACGTTTTTTATTATTTTGATGTGATGATGAATATCTAACTTTTAACGATAAAATTGAATAATATAGTCCATTTGATTTTCAAATGATCAATTTGACTCAGGTGAAAAGTACTGATCCCGACCCCTTCAAATACTTGTCATTTTAAAATGTATAAGTTGATATTGAATTTTTTTTATCTAATATCACCTTAATTAACCACAAGAAGATTATAATCAATTAATTACTCATTTAAGGAAGAGATATAAGACAATTTAGTCAAACCACAGATAGAAAGAAAGAAAAACTAGTGGCAAACCAATTAAAGAAAATCCATGGATATTAGATACTCATACTCCCCATACCGCCTATTTTAGTTGATTAATAGGTTAACATGAAGATATATTTAGTTACCAAATACTTTCATCAAAGTCATTATAAAAGCGTTTATATAGAAGCATATTTTTTATAAGTTCAACATTTATAAATGCTTTTGTATACATTTGATCTATATATTTATGTATGTTTTAACTTATATATGAATTTTGTAGTTCATGTTTGTATATTACAAGTATACCTTCAATTCTTATTTGCAATTTCAAATTTGCATATAAGTATTGATTTGTATATTACATAAGTTGTATAAATATTGAATACAATTTTAAATGACTAGATATATCAAAAATTTCAACATATACTAATTACATCAAAAACAAAATGAAATCCTAAATTAACAAATTCAAATTGTATATTGTTTGTATTAACTATACAAATTATATAAATACAAATTACTTGATATATCAATTATACATATCATCTTTAGTCTAGGAATACAAATATAACTCAATCAGATCTTCATATTTTCCAAAAGCACAAAAAATACAAACGAAAAATCAAATGATACAAAAACAAATTAATCAGATCTTAGTGTAATTTTGAAACGCATAAATATATAAACCAAAAATCAATCGACACAAAATAATTCAATCTAATATTCCTGTAGATTAATAAAAAAATAATTGATTTAAATACAATGGATGATTCATGGAATTTCTTCCTTGATTCGTTTTATTATACGTAATTCCTGAAAATTTTTCTTAAATTACTATATGCCTATCACTAATTAATTTAAAGAGTTTAATTTATATAAATATTTAATAGCCATGGGAGATACACAAACCATGACCTAGATAACTATTTAAACTATAGCTACATTATGTAATTAGTTATTTTATCTCATTATATTTTAGATCTCTGCTGAAGAACGTGTTTGGTTCAAGTTGCTTTATTGAGCCCAAATTATTGAAAAGTTTTCTTTATTTCACTATCCCAAGTTTTTCTAATTGTTAAATATTTAAAAAGTTCACTTGGGCCTTGGAACATATAAGGAGCCCAAATTCATATTGTTTTCAAATATATTTGCACTTTTAGCCTCTCTATTATCTGATTTTGCACATTTAACTTCTGATTTGCTAGACTTGCAATTATTTGCCCACATCTTAAACAGAACTATCTCATCTCATACCTCATGTTTACTATTATCACAGTTAGCTGCATGCCATTTTCCAAAGGGCATATTTATTGTTCGGAAAATTACGCATCTGAACAAATTTACACTAGTAAACAACATAATATTTTATAGTTTAATAATATTATGTTCTAGAACTAAAGTTTATTGAATTTGGTTATTAAATTTTGTGGGCCCACTCATAATATGTATATGACCCTTTGTTGACATCCAATTTTGGTCCTGCGTATTTAGTTAGCTAAGCATCCTTAAAAAAAAATCTTTTCTTTTAAAAAATAAATAAAATTTTTATGAAGTACTTTTACTATTACTACTATTGTTATTACTACAATATATACATGTAGCTACATTTTATATAGTTATAAATTGTAATTACCCAAACTTTAGTTATTTGGCTTTATTAAGTTTCAACATTTAGCTATTTATGAAAATTCTTCATTGTTGTTTAATGATCCTTTTCCAAAGGAAAAATCAATAAGGTTATTTAGCTATTATTGGTGACGTATTTAAAATTACTTGCCATTGCTTTTTAAGTGATCAAATGGTGTATTTTTGTGGAGTTTTGAACTCTTATATGTATTTTTTACGATTTAAACATTAATCAATAATCTAATAAATATTGTAATCAACCGACATTAGAACTTCACCTATATGACGTTCAACAAAATCAGTAACTTCGATTTAAACTCCATTTATGTATTTAAGAATCTACTCATAACAATATGTATAAATAATTTATTGAAAACCTAACATACCATATAACTTTATCAAAATTCAAAAATCCTAAACTCAAAATTCTAACTCCGTTTAGCTCTGTTATAAATAGTGCAATCAACTAATTAATATGATTTAAGAAATGAGTAAGTCGGTAATACCTTTATCGTGAAGGCATATATAAATATGGTGAGTTGTATATGGTCAAATATAATACCATCTTTACTACTAATATAATTAATTATGACATTAATTAAATTCTTTTTCCCTACAATTTACACAAAGCAGCAATAATAACATTACTCCAATGCCTCAAAGGCTCCCGCTTATTGCGGGGTAAGGAGGGGTCGGGTGTACGCAATCTAACCCCTATTTTTAAAAACATAGTGCGACTGTTTCCAGATGACCCATGATGAACATTGAAAGTTGCATTGACTAACTGCTACTTTACAATTGAAAAAAACACAGACAGTTTAAAGAGTCATTTTGCTTTATTCCATCATATCCTAAAGCCAAAAAATAATGAATCTTTGATTCAATCAAAGATTGATGAAAAAAATTTAGACAAAGCAATAAAGACAATTATAATCAATAGTATACATAAAACCACTTCCCTCCTTTCTGTTGGCTCTCATGGTTTATACTAATTAATAAATCCTCCCCCACCCCCCACCCCCACACTCCCC
>JAOTQR010000100.1:21283285-21301669 GCA_025774065.1 Solanum ossicruentum
TTTTGTATGTATGTATGTATCACCCGTGAATTAAATCTGCATTAAAATGGATAATATTTTTGTTCTATTATTTGTAAGATTTTTATTTTTCCCATAGCATGTGTAGGGCTTTTTGGTCCCTACTGCAATCTTTAATATTTAGTGGATCATATTTTTCTAGTACAAGCAATTTGTCCACTAAATTACACAATTAAATGAAATTTAATTCATGCCAAACAAAATTATTAAACCCCGTGCCAAAGGTGCCATATTTTTTTTACGTTCTTTAATTGTTAATGATACATGTATAAATTTATCTGAGGTGGAGTTAGAATTTAAAGTTTATATGTTTAAAATTTTAATAAATTAATAATTTATATAAACCCAAAGAACTTTTTAAAAGAAGTATATTAGGTTGAATCCGCTCTAGATCGACCTCTCCCTGATATTCATATTCTTTGGTATTAATTATTTTCTTATATAGTTTGTCGTGCAAAATTTATTACAGTATATAATTGTAACAAAAGGGTTCTTCACCTATTTTTATGGTCAAAGATTATGGCAAAACGTACATCATATATACATGCCTAAGGAATGTAAAAAGGCAATTGGGACTACAACCTTTCAAGATATTTTTAGTTTTTTAACTTTTATATCGTACAGGTGCCAACTGAATACTAATGGACAAATGTATAATATACAAAGATTTAGATAAATTATAGAGAAAAAACTCGACTATGTCATCGACTTTGAGAAAATACTTATTTATATCATTATTCTTTGACTTTTCAATCATTCACTTAATCGCCTCAAATTTCAATAGCATAGTCCTTCCGAGCTAGATGTTAAAACTCAATATCTAGCTCGATGGGAAGCTACTCTTGAAATTTTAGGTAATTTTTTGAAGTATTGAAGAAGTAAAAATTTTGGAGTTTCTGATTGTTTTCATGTGTTCTTAGTATTTTTGAAGAAAAATGAGCAAAAAGAATACATTTGATTCAAAACTCTAATTGAAAAGTATTTAAAAATTATTTGGATGATTTCACAAAAATGGATCAAAATAATGACATAGATGAATCTTTCTCGAACGATAATAATATAGATGAACTAAATTTTAACCCATGATATTAATTTATCTTTTTTGAAAGTTGAATGTTATATTTTGAACTTTTTCCCTTAATTATATTTGACCATCAAATACAATTATTTTGGTCTGATATGTCAAATATGTAAAGATGCCCTTCTTATTCTTTTTTTTTTCCTCCCTCTGTTACACCTTTGTGCCATTTTTATAAATATAGGATCTGATTGAGAAAACAAGACAAAACGATGAAGGAAATGAATGAAATTATTTTGGCTTTTTCGTTTGTTTTCACAACTTTACATTTATTTTTTTATATTAAAACTTTCATTTCAACTTTATATATTTTGCTTTAAATGCTATCATTGACTTTATGGAAGAAGTTTTGTTAATTTGTTGTTGAATTATGTGATATGCAATAATGCATAATTTGTTTTATAAAATTAGTACAGAAAAATTTTATGAGTATGTTTGAGATGTGGAGTCATGCTCCTGGTGGCCCATCATGAGAGTAGGTCCAAGTGTGTATAGGCCCATAAGCAGTGAATTTGGTGCAACTTGGGCTTACACTTAGCTAGCTGGTTATCGCAAAAATAGTGCGCGATGTTTTGATATAATCATTTAATTTAGAATGATTTGTTAAAATAATAAATATTAGATATGTTATTATGGGTTATAACATTAGATACTGAATTGCAAGTTCTAGTGATTACGGGTTTTAACAATTTAATTACAAGTTATAACAAATATATACATTATACCTATTTCATACTAATTACATACTCAAATCTGTTAGGATATATGTTTGAGTATGTGATTGGTATGGATTGGATATGATGTATATATTTGTTATAACTTGTATTTAAATTATTAAAATTCATAATTAATATTATGTAATGTTACAACTCGTAATAACATATCTAATATTTGTCATTTTAGCAAATTTTATTTTAATTTGTGTGCTTGTTTCTCTATGTCATTATTTGTAATAAATTTTAGAATGATTAAAAATAAATTATAGTTATTAGTAAAATATAAAGAAATATAATTTTATTGATGAAATAATATGGATATAGATCTATTTGTTTTCTTGATTCTTCTCTTTAGATTTTGTTGATTTGATCTAGATGAAAGGATGTGTGGATTTTATTGAACTATTTGATTGTCAAAAAGAGTTTGATCACATCTTGATATGATCTTTATGAATATTCTCAGGTTTTATCGAATGTTCAAGATGTCTCTTCAATATGAGTTAGGATTTATGATAGAACAACTAGTTGTAAAGAACGTAATTGGAATCAAACACGTTTTAAAGAGTTCTATAAAATTTTGATGACTATAGATACCTCCGATTTCAAAGCTTGTCGAAATGTAGACTTGATGAGTTCAAAGACGACATTTGAAGTACCCACAAAAAATAGAAGCTCCCACCTACATAGTTTTATGGCATTAGATTTGCAAATTTGATTTACGAGAGTAGAGATGAAAGACATATTTGGCTCCACCGAACGTGTCAATTTATTTGCAAAGAATTTTAAAATAAAATATGAAAAAATATAATTTTATTGTTAAAACAATATGAGTACAAATTGGTTTGTTCCCTTGATTTTTCTCTTTAGATTTTCTCGATTGATCTCTTTAAAAAACTTTTATGGATCTTCTTGAAATATTTGATAGTCAAGATAACTTCAAATATGTTAAAAGATAAAAACTTGAACTAATATGTTTAAAAGAATATGAAAAAGTATAAGAAATATTTATATATTATATCAAAGTAAATATTTCTATGTACAAAATAATTTTTAAAATTTTATATATAATATCGGATTGATTTGATCTCAAATTACGACAACAACATCATACCCAGTGACATCCCATAAGTGGGATCTGAAGAGGGTAGAATGCACGCATACCTTACCACTACCTCATAAAGGCAGAATAAACTAGATGATTTGATCTCGAATTGATTTTCAAAAATTATAACAAAAATCGATCAAAGTCTAGTATTTTTTTTTTCAATACCAAATCGGAAATAAACTTTTTTCCTCAATTTACAATTTTGATATAATTTTTGCTCGATTTATACACTTCTAATTTCCACCTAATATAGGGGTCGATGTATGAAGTGTGAACTATATCAATGTCATGAGAATGACATCAAAATAAAAATGAACATGAAATTGAAAGAAAGGTCCCTGATGTGATTGGATAGATGAAATTTCTTATCTAACAGATCAGATATAGTGCACTAACTATGAGTTCGTCTGAACATAATAATTATGATTAATTTATGTATATATGTTTAAAATTTCAGTAAGTTAATATAAAAATAGATTTCAAATTCACTAAGTCAACTGAATTATGGTCAAATCCGAACTTGAAGTCGTAAATCAAAGTTAAAATCAGAAATCCTCTTTTGTTAACTAGAAGTCTTGAGAGTGAGCAGAATTTTCATCGAGAGATAACTTTTCATCTTTCCATTTATTTTTACTAAGCCGTGTTTGATTTGACACAACTCTTATAGGAAGTAACTAATAAACGATATTATCGCCATTTGAATTTGATAAAGTCAATGTATTAGGAAATGATTATAGCCTATAATGAAGGTAAATTAAGGATAAATTATCTCTTAATTTCCTGGAGTGTACATCTACTTGTAGTATAGTTGACAAGTAAAAATGGACAAAGAAAATACTATATAATAAATAAAATTAAATAAAAACTTTGACCCTATATATAGTGTAATTTTTTAGTGAAGGAGTCTCAGATGGACCCTTTTCTGTGGCTCCATGCTTTTATAAGGAGATCCCTCTTCGCCTAAAAAAAAAACTCTACGCAAAGTAATTTGCATTAGTCGAATCAGTAGATTCTGAATAACATGTATATCATTGGTCATAAGAAAAGAAAGGTCTCTGTAGGCTTTTGTTTGTGAATGGGACATGAAGTTGAAAGATAGAAACCAGATTGACTTATGAAGTAAATAAGCTTTATAAGATGCAAATTGGCAGAAATTGACAAATTATGTAAACACCATTATTGTCTCTCTTTGCTCAAAGTCTCCAGTAACAAGTTGTATGCAGTGAAGGCGACGATGTCAATTTTAGAATCTTAAAATGTCACAATAATTCAATCCAAAGGGCCACATGATATTTTGGTATTTAGCTTATACAACGTCATGTTCTTGAATAGGGGAAGGGGACTATTAATTATTGTATTCCAAAATTCCTGACATGTATATTCTTTTTGGCACTGTATACAATTCGAGACGTTAGATATAACCATAATATCGAAAAAATTATTTTACTAGCTTTATTGTGATAATTAAATAAATTATAAGAAAATAAATAAACTAGTTGAAATTTTGAGGAAAAATAATGTGGATAAGCACACATATACTAGTTAATTAGCTAACATAGCTATAGTTTGAATTAGTTATAACTCGAGGCAAACATCTAGCTATAATTTCAATTTGAGTTTTGTAAAATTCGCGTGATTTATACAAACATTATGCGCAATCATACTTGTATACGAATCAAATTATATAGTGAAATATACAAATACTATGAATTGTATATAGCGAATTATACAAACATTATACATGAACTGTATAGCAAAATATACAAACGCTATACAAAAACTGTGAACTGTATTAGAAAATATACAAATGTATGCAAATGTTGCGCAAATTATACAAACTTTGCTATAACTATAATTACAAAATATAATTACCCAAACTATAATTATAGATTATAATTAAAGTATTTTTGAGTACATGGTTATATGAAAGTTGGGTTGGCTTGGATTTATGATCCATTTATTGAGCTCATCTTGATCCTATCCATTTCAATTGAAGTGACATTTGGGTAGGTTAATATATAATTTATTCATTTATTAGTTTAAGTCATTTTAATTTGCTCAAATTCAATCTAACTCATCGAGTTCACGCTCCTGGCTTACTCCAACTACCCCATTATATTGTTGAATGAAATTTTCTTTTACCACTTGGCTAAAATTTAAGTATTTTGGTGTTCCATATTGATGGCCAGACAAAAAGAATCATGGGAAAGTAAGTATTTGCAATTCATTTTTTGTTTTTCGTAGAATGATATTTCTTTTACTTTGACTAAAAAGATTCTTTTAGTGAACAATTTTGATTTCTATCTTTTAGAATTATTTTTAAAAGGTAAAAATGAGATTCGTTTTATCGTGCTGATGGATCTAGAAGTTTGATGATGAATTTATATATGAACCTGATAACTTTTACTCAGACTCTCTCTCTTCATATATTCGTTAGTAAGTATATTATCATTAAATATTTTTATATACTTATATACTCATAGTGTTGTATCGTATTATATTTTTAAGAAAAGAAGCTCATAACATTTTTGATGAGATGAGGAAAATTGATCACGGGTCACGAATAAAAATAAATAATTGCTACTTATTGAGAAGAGAAAACTCGAACATGCTCATCATTGACTACAAAAGGAAAGCAACAATTGAAAAAATAAAATAAAAGGAAATAAGTTGGACTTTGATTTGGATCAAATTATTGAAATGAAAAAAAAATTGAAATTGTGAAGAGGAAATTCGAACATGTTTCAATGAGGCTAACGTTGAATTACATTATAGACATAAATAAACATAAAAAAGACTAATCATGCACGCAAATCTCTCAATCAGAAATGGTCAAAAGTAATAATTCATAACAGCAAGCTGTTAATTACTAGATTAATCTATGTTTGCTGGATTAATTGAATAAATGGAGAGACAAATTCCAATATTTATGTGTTACAGAATGAAGTTAGAGGCAGACAAGATGCATAGTGCAAGGCTGCAAAGCCAATTATTCTACTAATGACCCTGCCTAAGATGATACTTTCCCATATACAGCAAAAACATTTGTGCCTTCAAGTCCAACATTAATTATTATTTTCAACTAATTCTTTTCTTATCATTAAGTAACTTTATAAAGTAGTGGTCATATTTAACTTTTCAAAATATAATATAAAGAAAAGGACAAGTTTGGTACACTAAATCTTCTGTTATGTGCAAGGTTCAGGTCCATAGTACGTAATTTTATCTTGTATTTTTGAAAAAGGTTGTTTTCTAGGCTTGAACTTATGACCAGATGGCAACAACTTTGCTAGTTACTCCAACGCTCCCTTTTAAAATATAATTAATAAAGTAAATTTAGTAAAACAAATTTCTCATCTAAATAAATATTTTTCGCAAGGGACGTGTCTTGCTTTGTTTTAGTATTCGTTCTTTTATTATATGTTATTTCTTGCACTTTCATTATTACCTTTCTTAAACTGTCCTAGACTGTTTTTCTCGAAGCTAGGATCTGTTGGAAACAACTTCTTTATCCCTGAGATAGAAGAAGTCAGCGTTACGCTCTATAATCCTTACACCTACTATATAAGACTATACTAGATATGTTATTGTTGTACGTGAGTCAAGTAAAATATAACAAGTAGATCAGAGTATTAAAATATCATACTAAGGTTGCCCTTTCAGCTTCTCAAATGGATAGAGTGGACTAATAATTGTTAGAGTTGATACCAATTAATTACTTGTCATTTAATTATGAATCAATTAGTCTCTAGAATATAATTACCATAGAGCTAACTCACGTGGAAGCAACTCTTCTCTCGAAATCTCACGTGTATTAGTTGATAAACCAAAATCTTGATTATTGTGATATACATATAGTTAAAATGGTGATTAAAACCGACCATCAAAAGCAACTTTATACTTAACGAGTTTAACCTTTAAGGGTCGTTTGGTATGAGATATAAGGTATAACATTTTTGAGATAAAATGTAAGATTATTTTATTCAATATTTGGTTGGAGGTATCAAATAGTGTTAGGATTATTTATCCCACCATTTTTATTTAGTGATGGAATAAGTTATCTCATATGTATGATGTTTCTGAGATTAGTTATCCCAAGATAACATGTTACCAACCAAACGACCCCTTAAAATTCTTATAGCTGAATATAAACATTAAAATTCATGTTAAAAAATGTTAAATTTAGTTGAATCAATATTCTATCCGCGTAACTTTGGCCTTAAATTAAATAAAGCAACCTACTGTTATGGAGTTTAGAAAATTATCAAATAGTTATATACTTATATTGCTTTCTGGATAATAATAAATTTAACATGTGGTAATAACATGTATGGCAAAATAGTTTATATATAATTTCAAATAGTTATATTGCTTTCTGCATAATAACAAAATTGAATACTCCTATTAAATATAAACCATTTTGCCAAGTGCCAAACACGACTAATATTAAGACCTAGTTAACAAGTAGTACCACATATTAACAGTGACTATAATTGAGTATGGTCGTCAGCAATTGACTTAAAGTAATCTTATATGACTTTGTAACCACAAGATTGGTTCTAATTGGTCCTACAGATACAAAACAAAAAAATAGAGAGTAATATTTACTAATTTAAATTAAAAATTAAAATCCTTTTGTATGTAAATTGGTTACGCGTGTTGAAATGAAAACTGGACATAATATAATTAAACATGATAAGCAGCTCAATAATGATGACATCTTTAACTTTTCTGATCTTAACCTAATTGCATGACGATCATGTCTTAAATAAGACATCGATTATAATTAAGTATTTCTTTTTTCATGTATAATCAGAGAATTCGAGTTTGAATAGTGAAAATTGAGTAATTTTTATAAGAAAAAGCTTTATCCCTTATGATAAGATATTTTCGACATCAATCAGAATTAGTCGAGTCTGAAATACCAAGTGAAAAATATAACAAAATATTGAGATTGTGATAACTATAAGAGAAAAATGATGTAACTTGATTTCTTGAAAATGAGATATATCGCTTACGCAATTCTTATTTGGAAGCATTCTGTATAGCCTATCAAATTAATAGAATTAATGAGATCATCCTAAAAAAATTAACAAATAAAACAAGTTTTGGGTCCTTATTTTTCTTTGTTCGTAACCTGTTGAGGTCATCAATGAAATAATTGACATGCATGTATTATTACTAGTGGATAAAACATGAAAATATAAACAAAAAATCCTAAAAATAATAAAACTAATATAATTATAGTCAGGTAGCTAGTCCATGGAGGCAACTTCTCTATTCTCTACTCTCTACTCTCTCTCCTCTATTATACATTAAAATATTACTATATAATTTTTTATTTAATATTTAATAACTGCATTAAAACTCAAACTAATTTAGCATCACACCAAATAAAGTTTATCCAGAGGAAACATCACCTACTAAGGACTGGGATTAAAATCGAGATCTCTAATAGTTGAAGAATAATCTCATCCATTATACTATATCGTGGAGCAATATTAAAATACTAATATTATGGAAATTAAACAACTAGAATTATTGGTGTTGACTTCTAGATTCAAGAATTTTATTTCAATTAATTGTTATGATTGGTCCATTTGGCACTTCCTGTCTGCAGGCTGGCTCTTGGAGCTCCTGAAAGAATATGCAAAGAATAATTTTTTTTCCTTTTTCCCTATCTTTGATTCCCCCTTTGAATCTATCTGCAATCATGATTTTTTTTAAATTAAATATTTTTTAAAAAATAAAATAAAATGACTTGTGGTGATGATTCAGAGGAATTGCTAAATATGCACGTACTTCGCACTTATTATAATTCTTTTAAGGAAATCGATAACAAGACATTAATGCCAATATATAAAATATGAATTTATGTTGATATGTGTAATATTATTTTCATTTAAAAGTTTGAGAAATAAATTTAAATATTTTTGATTATATTTATACCATGCTATTCATTTTCACAGGCAAGCACATAAATATTTATTTATTTTTAAATATTTCATATACCACGATTTGACCGTAATAACTCGTAAGACTAGTTAACTCTATCTTTTTTCCGATATCCATCTCTACATTATCTACACTTTAATTTCTATTAGTAGAACTTAAAAATAGTTATCGTTTCTTTAGACTTATAATATTAAACAGAGCTACGTATAATGATTTCGTAAGTGATTAATTAGATAATATAAATAATTTTTATTCAATTAAGAATATACTAATTTATTTGGTTCTGGTAACTTTGACTGGTGATAAAGAATATACTACTAGCAAAAGGGTCGATGAATTCAAATATCGAAATGGGCCCTCTTAGAACCGACCATTAATGTCCTTTTTAAAAACCTAATTTTATCCGTTTTCCTAATTTATTTATTTTTTGTCTAAAAATTTATTAGTCAACTCCTAATATTTAAATCAATTATAAAGATTTATGTCGTTATGAACTTGTAAAATATCCCTACAAATCATAATGATCAAATTTTCGCAATTACCGATATGGATTGTAACATATACTAAATAGTTATGAGTCGTTCTTCTAAATTAAAATTTTTGAATCGAGTTTTTAGGAATAAAAATAATTATATTAAAAGTATTGTAATATTATTTGCATAAATGCTTGTGCTCCAATACGAATATCGAATTAGTAATTAACGTGAGTCAAATTTCATTAACTTTGCTTGCTACGTGAGATTTTTTTTCTACTTGAATTTATATCATATTTGTTTTGATTAATACTTTTGTAGAGCCAAACTAATGGGAGTTAGCTATTTTTAGACAGTTGGCTAAAAAAAATTCACGTGCTTTACCATAAATCCATTATGTATATTTATTGACGATTTATATCCGGTGTAGAATTAATGCATTTATAGATATACAATGATTGTACATTAATTTATATATTGCATATTCACTACAATTTGTGAAAAATAAACATAGAATTATTTTATATTACAAGGTTGATTTATTGGGTTTTGTATAGATTAAAAAATTTCGAAATTTAGACTGACCTTTTATTTTATCATCTTAATTGTTCTACTTATATCTATGAGTTATCTACGTGTTTTCTTTGTTAGATGTTATAGTAATGAACATTAAAGGACAATTAAAGCTTATAAACCCCCACTAGAAAATACTAGTAGAAAACATTTAAAATAAAAATTGGCCTAAAGGTGATGAATGTTAGTTAGACCCCTACCAATATTTCCACTAAAAAGGAAAAAAAGAAAAAGATCGGCTTAAAAAAGGAGTGCAGGTTAAGTCAAACCCATACAAAAATGTTTCTTTCAAATAAAAATTATTTAGTTGTCTATTTTGACTTTCCAGGGAATAAGAAAACCACTAAAATTCAGAAAATAATTTGTACCATAAGTATTGATCCTTTCTTTATAATAGGAAAGTGTCGAAGTGTCTCACTTAGTTGAGGGAATTTGTTGTTGTTTCCTGTGTCTTTCTTACCTTATGAGTCACCTTTGTTTTTATTGAATTATGTTGAAAGTTCTTTTATAGATGAGGACCTGATTTATTTGAATATAAGTTGAGAAATAAACTAAAAATTAAATAACAAAATAAAATAATAGAAAACTCAGGAACCAATGTTGTCCTTCAGTTATATTTCTTAAGAGTGAAAGTGGAAACTCTTTTTGGTTGTGAAAGATGATGCGTATAAGATTAGGTTTTCCAATATTTGATAGGACATGGTATAGCAAAATTACTTTACTTCGGAGTAATTCTACGAGCCAACAGGTCTCTCATAGTATAGCATCTACGCGCCAAAAAAGTGGTTACTGATAATATATTATTTTCGGTTATTACTTTCATTCACGTGCAGACAGTTTTAACATAAGATCAAGTCTCATTTCAGGACTTATCAAATCATCGTAACTACACTTGTACAAATAACATGTTTCCCATAAAATCAAATGAAATATGGATTCAAAAATATCAGATCTTAAAGTTAAAATTCGAAAATTACCTCTGCTTTACCTAATATAAAATATTGTATTCATGCTCCATATGTTCAATCGTGATCGTGCTCAACCCTGTGAGATTCTTATGAGTTGGCTTTTGAAGAAAAAAAAAAGAGATTTTAAAGCAAATAGTGGAAATAACTCAGTTAACACGTGTTCTTATTATATGCTGACACAAAAATAGAAAGGTCATTGTAGTGGTAAACAATAAGATTTGTCGAGCACCAATTGATCTTAGCCACAATATTGTCTATATAGTAATCAGAAATTCCACGTTTTATTTGAGTACTAAAATTATTCTATCTGATAGGTGTAACAAATATATTATTAGACCAAACACTCCTTTTATATATGGTGATTAATGGGAAAAATCACGTTTAATGGGGAGTGTAAATATTAAAATAGGTTAGGGTTGATAAGAGTAAGGAAAAAAATCGAATAATTAGAATGTGAACATAGTAATTATCACACAACACTTATATTTATAATAAGAAATCTATAATATATATATAGATATATTGAAAAATAAAACCTGCTTAAGCTTGAGATTTGATTCCTATCGGACACCTATAATAAAGTATTTTTTTATTTGAAATTATTGAAAATTCATAAATTTTGAATCCTAGATCTATCCCTAAAAACGAAACTAACATATACTAAATATTGATTTCTTCTCCTTATCATCTCTAAAATACTTATTACACAAAACAATTATGTTCTTGTGAAAAAAATTATGTTATTTGCAAAAACTTAAATATTATAGGGATTATAAAATTCACATGTCCTAATTTACCTAATTGGATAAAGACTATATTCTATCAAAGTCAGATGTTTTCGAACTCCATATTCTAACAATAAGTGAAGTTCTAACAAAGGACAAGTCAACTAGAGCATGTCCCGGAGAAGGACTAACAAACTTCTAAATAGATACATGACAAGTTTTTAAATAAAAAGCGTAAAATTATATCCTAAACGAATCTCATATTAAAATGCGAAGATGTATATAATAGATGTAGCAATCTGTATACCTTATTCAATCAGGAGGTGCCATTTATCTAAGATTCTATTCCATTCCACGTCTACGTTTTGACATTTATTTTTTATACATCTGAAACATTATTTCTTGACATCTTATCAAGAGCTGCCTGATATTCAAGTTATAGAATCAATATTAGATAGCTATATATCATTTGCTTTTTTATTCCACTTACTCATAAATTAATTAATTTAATAAAACAGACAGACTTGATCATTATGCTATTTCTTAATTATAATTAGTAGTTAATTTGCTCTTGGGAGAATTTAATCATACGGGGAAAGGGTGTCAGTTTTTTTTTAATAATTAACTAATTACACTCCATTTATCATATTTTCGTTATTTTCACCCATTTTCAAAAATTTCAAAAATTCCTTTTTTCCATCTGGATACATTAATGTAGTAATCCGGAAACATTAGTTCTTATTGTTGAATTATATCTATGTTTAATGTATCATGCTTTAAATGTTACCTGTTGATATTTAACGACTCTAATTTTTGTATTCGAAATTGAATTAACGTAACCGAATTGCCATATTTTTTTAAGGAATTTTTGTAAATTGAAAAAGGGTATGAAAAATGGTAATTAACTCTTTAAACTATGTGATTTTTGCAAACCCTACATTTTTTTTTAATCTCAATTGCATTAAGAGTGTGTAAAGTTAAAATACACTAGTAACAGCTAATATTTAATCTTTCTCATTGTAAAACAAGTTTTTATGCTTAATAATTGAAAACCACAGATTAAGACATTGGATTAATGATTTGTAATTTAGTCAACATGTTATAATCGCAAAAAGAGATCACTTGCGTAACCATTTTTTCTTAAAACTGTCCAATTTTAGCACTAATTCTACAATTAATCTTGATATAAGTTTGGTGAAAAAATAACTAACCTCCGGACAAATCAAGATTTAAGGATATTATCAATTCTATCAAGAAAATTTCTATCTAATCCTAATAATTGATGCGTATAATATCAAGAGACAACTTTAATTTGTTTGTATGTATGAAAAATTGTGTCCCCATAAGTTTGCTTATCCTAAAAGTTGGCTACAATTCTTCAATCAATTTATTAAGTAACATTGATGAAAGAGATCGAAAATGAAAGATCATGTGTTTGTATCCATATATACTGTAGCCTTGGTCCTCAAAGGAAATGGACATGCATGGACCACGTTACGTTGAAAGGACGAGAGTTTTTTCTTATATTCACTGACAGTATAAAACAACTCAGATAACATACAAAATTATACCGACCATCATCAAATTATTGTTGTACAATTAGTAAAGAAACACGCGTGACATGCTAATTGTTGGTACTTAAGTTGTAAAATGGCAACTTTTTTATAGGTCAAAGCACTTAGAAAAGTAAAATTGTCTTTATTAATTTCTTTTTTATATTCTTCTTCTTTTTCTTTAACTGTCCAAATCTGGAAATTTCACATTTCTTCAATTTTATGTTTGTCTTTACTCGTTAATCTTTATTCAGTTCCTCAAGTTTGGCAAAGTTTTTTAATCATGATAATATTCCTTTTGTCAAGGTGCCTTGTCTCTATTGGTAAGTTATAGAAGTGGTGGTGGGTGGAAATTTGAAAAATATCATCAAATAATGGTGGGAAGAAAAGGTGAAAACGGGCGATCGATCTTTTTTCGAATTTATACTACTATTAATAATGCGTTTAGCGATTATAACAAAATAATTTTTTTAATAAAATAAGTACAAAGAAGGGTGGTCAGAGCTTATCTTACCAATTTCAATTCTCAACTAACAACTATGAAAAAAAATAAAAACTAGAAAAAATAAATTGATTCTATCTTGTCAGTGCATCAATATATATATTAACGATTTAAAAGAAGAAAAAACTACAAAAATTCTATAGATAAGTTTTTTTTTTTTCAAATTTATAAATAATAATCTCTTATGATTTTTATCTTTCGGAAACAATTCTCTATAAATTTTATCTTCTCTAAACTTTACTCGTAAAATTCTATTGAATATATTGATATTGTTATTATTGTTTAAAAAAGAAGTTGTAAAAGACTATAAAATCGAATGAACCCCCAAAACCTAGGTACTTAGAATTACTATTGTTTAAATTTTAAAATGATTACTTTTGAAGAAAAAGTGGAAACGTGATTTTCCCCATTTCTTGGGTGTATTCTACCACTTTCCCTATCTTCACTTTTTGAATGTATGGCCACCACAGAAATAGTCTTAGAACTTGATTTTATCTTTTGACGTCCAATATTAAATTTCAGCACAACAACTATAGAACTTTTTTTTTTTTCTTATTTGTTGCTAAGAAACAAAATAGAAACAGTTTCAAAATTCCTGGGCCAGACAAATGATTTGCTTTATTGTTCAGGTAAAATGTAATGGATACTACAAATCCTCAAATTTTCATGTCTATCACCCATTTTTGTAAAGCTATATTTTACTCACAAGATACTTGAGAACTACACAACATCTTGTGATTATTGCACCAAATTGCACTGTCGCACTTTTATTTACATCAATCTAGAATTGTACCATAGGTTAAAACTAATATAACATGTTACATTAAAGTATGTTCTTTCTAATAAGAATGAACTAGAATGTTCACAAAATATCAATTTTCACAAATTTTAGTTTCATCTCTTATACTACTTAAATTCTATATTTATTTGATATTTATAAATAATTTATTCAGAATCTAATGTAAATTTAAATAAATTTTAATTTAGAACTATAAAGATGCGATTTGATCACAACTCATACGCTCGGCAAACACTATAGATTCTTTGTTCTTTCGCCTAGTACAGTTATCATACATCGTTTACTTCGATATGGACAAAACATTGACATAAATGATCTTACATTTGACCTCATTTTTTTGGTTATAGAAATGCTTTCCTCCTTATTATAAGTTGGATTTATACTCTCTCCGTTCACTTTTACTTGTTACTATTTCACTTCTCAAGGTTACCAACATTTTAAAATATATTTTTTCATCATATTAATATGAGAAGGATCGCAACTTATAATATTTTTCGTATAGTTTTCAACCATCAAAATTTAGTTAAGTTGACATTGAAAAGTGAAATAGTGACAATTAAAAGTGAACAGATGAAGTATATTTTATATACTTGTCGGCTAATTATAATTTAAGCGATTATTAGATGAACTCTTGTTCTGATTAAATATGTTTAAAGGGATATCTAAATAATTAATTTTATTTCTTAAATAGAAGTTGTAATTAATCCTTTACTAATTAGGCTTTTTTGTCTTTATATTGCCTTTTAAGTTCATGGGTACAACCATTTAGCATTTCACTGTCAATCATCTTGTGTTCATTTGAAAGTAGCTAGGGACCACGAAATTTCCTCCGAAAAGAAATAAAAAGGAAAATTAAAAAACAAAAAACAATCAAGTGGACTTTACCATTCCACTGATAATGGACCCTATATATGTAAATTAAACAAAATAAAATAAAATCATGGCATTAAAATAATAAAATAAACAAAAGGAATAGCCTCAAATCCACGGCTATAAAAGGGTAATGGAATCAATTGAATCTTACCATAGTCTTGGATACCTTTTCTATCTATCTCTTAATATCTCCAACATCTTTCAACCTTTAATTTCTTCCTCAAAAATAAAAAGCTACAAAAAATGGCACTTCCTGAGACACAACATGACACAAAAACTCTCCCAGATGCCTGGGATTACAAAGGACGACCAGCTCTTCGATCCTCGTCGGGTGGTTGGTCTAGCGCTGCCATGATTTTAGGTAACGATTTTTCCTCATCTCGTTCAATAGGTTGTGTGAGTTCAGCTGAACTTATTGATTTTGGATTTGCGACTCGTTTCTTTATTATGTAGGAATTGAGGCAGTGGAGAGGCTAACAACACTAGGTATAGCTGTAAACTTGGTGACATATTTGACTGGAACAATGCATTTAGGAAATGCAAGTGCAGCCAACAACGTTACAAATTTTCTTGGAACTTCATTTATGTTAACTTTACTTGGTGGTTTTGTAGCCGACACTTTTCTCGGACGGTTCGTAAATTTCTATAATTAAAATTTGGATGTTTCATATAATTATATATTGTCATGACTAACATAGTTACTTTTTATTATTCTTTTTTCAGGTACCTTACAATTGGTATCTTTACTACTATTCAAGCCATGGTACGTGTTAATTTTCTTGAATCTTGATTGGATGATAACTTTTATGAAGTGACTTAGCTTTATTTTACTTTTATAAGTGCCATCATGTTGGAGTTGGACATAACATGGTTATCAAATCAACCTTTTTGTTTTCTTTTTACGTGAGATTGATAATTAAACTTTTTTTAAAAATCTGTGATGAGGAAAATGGAAAGAGTAAGAATGAACAGCCATGAAGAAAGTAAAAGAATCAATATATAAATGAATTCATATTATAATAGGAAAATCGAATGAAAAAGGGAATTAAGATGAGGAAAAATCTAATGTCACTTGGTTTAAATTAAGTTATTTTATATGAAGTTTGAAATGGAGCAAGCAATATGGGCGTTGAATATGGTTGATTATGAAATGAAAAAGTGGAAAGAGAAAAGAAAGAAGAAAAGAAAAACATATGTATTAACTCCCCTAGTTGAATCTTTCAAAAAGAAAATAAAAGATTCTGTTTCATTTCTCTTTCTTCAAATTTAAAATAATAAAATATATTTCTATAATACTTTTGCTTAGTTAACTTACAAGGGTGTCCAAACAGGTTCAATTTTTCTTACTTCTATTCAGTAGATGTTGGATCATGTTTTCCAAGTAGATTCATTTTTTCTTACTTGTAGATGTTGGATCATCTTTTCCAAGTAGGTTCAATTTTTCTTACTTCTATTTAGTAGATGTTGGATCATGTTTTGACTTTTTCGTTTATGTTTTTTACAGGGTGTTACCATCTTAACCATCTCGACCATAATCCCGAGCCTTCGACCACCAAAGTGTGAGCCAGGTAGCTCAAAATGCATCCCGGCAAGTGGCAAACAACTAATGGTCCTATACATCGCCCTATACATGACGGCTCTGGGGACGGGTGGGCTGAAATCCAGTGTGTCCGGGTTTGGGTCGGATCAGTTCGACGAAACGGATAAAAAAGAAAGAGGACAGATGATAAAATTCTTCAATTGGTTTTTTTTCTTCATCAACGTGGGATCACTAGGTGCAGTGACAATATTGGTGTATATTCAAGATAATTTGGGAAGAGAATGGGGTTATGGAATTTGTGCTTGTGCCATCGTTATCGGTTTGGTGATTTTTCTATCGGGGACTAGAAAATATCGATTTAAGAAACTTCTGGGAAGTCCATTGACACAAATTGCTTCCGTTTTTGTGGCTGCTTTGAGAAAAAGACATTTGGGATTGCCTTCTGATCCTTCACTTCTTTTCAATATTGATGACATTCCTGGTGATGGAAATAAGAACGCTAAACAAAGGTTGCCGCATAGCAAAGAATACCGGTAAGTTTTTCTTCCGCATAATGCTTATATAGCTTACATTTTTTTTCTTGTTGTTATCGTCATATTATAACTCTCTCTGTTTTCGATTTGGTTATTTCATTTTGAGACTTGAATGAAATAGGTAAAAGGAGAATTTTTTTATTGATTGTGAAATTAACGATCGAATTATAATAGTAATTTCTTCTACTTTATTAACAAACGTATAGAGAATGAATAGGATCTTTATCATTCTTAATTAAAGGTCTCAAATTTTTATCAGAGAAATGATGCTCGTCGAATCACGTGACATATTTTGAAATCTCTAGATCAAGGAAGAAAAGATCTTAACAATTGGAAAATGAAGTTTTTATTTGCAAGTTATCTTTATTCCTAGCTGGCTTTGCATTATTTGCATTATTTTTCAAGTTCTTTGAACTTATCCCAAAGGTAGGCCAAATCTTTGATAGCAAACCACCACCATCATATAATTAATCAACTTATTTTCAATCAAAACCAACTACAAAAATTCATTTGTCGAAATGTTTTAGCATATGGACAAGATATTCAAGATTTTTTCTATTTTTACTATTTTGCAAGTTGACTTATAATGTATGATTGAATATACAGTTGCCTATATCAAACCATCTGCCACCACCTAAGGTATTTGGAGTAGACCTTTTTTAAACTCTTTAATTAGCTTTTTTTATATATGTGTGGAAAGTATATATAACCTTCCTCATTTATTGCTTGTAGTCTTGTGGTTGTTATATATTGATTATTATTATTTTATTTATATACTAACACGAGCGCACTTGTAATAGCAGCTCAAATACCCTTTTTCTTTCTTTAAATAATAATAACTTTTTTATTTGTTTACAATTCAAAAGGGGGTAATCATACATCTTTTAAATCATTAAAAACCAAAAAAAGGGTGAATAATTCCATCACTGACTTTTCCTTGATAATGATTTGTCCTCAAAGCAAATTTTTAAAC
>JAOTQR010000100.1:21304867-21326771 GCA_025774065.1 Solanum ossicruentum
GCATTGAATAAGTGTTACTATAAATGTATGGAGTGCAACTAATAATTACGGATTCGATGTCATTCACTAAAGTGACAATTGAAGAGGGTAAAGTTTATGTAAACTTTATCTTTATTTAGATAAAGATGTTTTAGTTAAGCCCTCATATCAAAAATAAAAAATAGTCCAAAACATTATAGAAAAAGAAATAACATAGATAAAAAAAATCATAAAAAAATAATATAGATAATCTTTCAAATCAATATAAACAAAAGGCATAGCAAAGTAGAATTATAATTGAAGTCAAAAAAAAAACATATAACACCCAAACTCAAATGATAAGAAACTACGAGGATTAGACTCTGATTAATAGTATGGCTAATAGTACAAATAATGAAGTAGTGAAATAATGCTTAATTGTCTAACCAACATTTTACTCGAACATACGATTTTCATAACTCTCCTATTAGGTTCTCAATATGTTGAAGATGCATGATATTTATCCAATTAGTTCGCTTCAATATTTTTTCATCCTATCTCTACGTCTCTTTAAACTAATCATAGACAACTTATGCACTAAATTACCATATATCTTCTCAGTTTCATTTCCCACGTCTTCTCCTCTATCGAGGCGACTCCTATTTCATCACAGATACCTTTATTCATAATTTTATTTCTAGCTCCTATGCCCATATATACATCTGAACATCTTTATATTCTGCAACTTTCATCCCTGAGCATGAGATTTCTTTAAATGTGTTAAGAGGTGAGAAATCAATAGCTTCTTTTATTAAAAAATATTTCTGCTGATTCTAATCTGAATATATAATTGGTACTCGTGGGATAATCCAGTGTCCATTTTTTCCCTTCTATAATTTTTAACTGTTTTAGTGATGAAAATTGAAAATTAGGATGTACTAAAAGACAATTATTAGTGTCCTCCTTTCAAAACTCCTTGCCAACGAAAGTAAGGAGCTTGTCTTCTGATCAAGCTCGTCCCATCGAACTTATCTCGTGCAGATTACCTTTCTTACGTGGTTTGTAAGCTATTGTATAAAAGCGAGGATTTACCTTGTGCTCAGCCAAAGGATAGCAATTGTGGATTCCCCGTAAAAAGAAAAAAGGAAAAAAAAAAGAGATTACTGGTGTCCTTCTAGATGTAGTCTACTGAAATGCCAACTTGTTAAATTATTTTTGGCATCAGGGAGGTGGGGATAATGAAAAGGGGGAAATAGGGTACCTAGTAATTAAGAGTATAAATTAGAACATTAATCACATTTAAATGACACTTAAAAGTCAAAGTACAAATTAAACAAGTTGCGTAAATATATACTCTTTCTTTTCACAAACATATATTATAGGCCCGCATCCATTTCATATATATAAACATCAAGCCTCAAGGAGATGATGCTTAATTATAAGTAATTAATTAATGAAATGGTTGTATTAGGATCAACCAGTATAGGGGATAGTATTAAAAAGTTGTGAATAGTAAATGATAATATGATGTGGATCAACCAACATTTTTAGATGATATTAAATATATCTATGATAACGATTCTGCTTGGATCGATTTTTCACTATGAAGAAACTAAAGAGCCATTTGGATAAGCTTTAAAGCTCTTTGTGTCTTTGCCAAACATTTCTTAAAGCAATTAAGTCAATTTTTCAAACTTTGGAACCAAAGCAAATTAATAAGTGATTTTTCATCACTTCAATTTTATCAGTTTTTTTTTAAATATATAATAATATATTGTCAAGCACATATTAGCTAACTTGGCTTTATTCAAATATAACAATAAAAAACCAATTACTTTACAAAAGAAGAAAATATGTATATTTAATCGAGTTATACATGTAGTTTCCTCCCAAAATTCGTATGCATTATCCAAAGAATTTAGCCATTTTTTAAAGTAATATAATAAAGTTTCTTACAAAGATTTTTCTACAAAAAATCAAAGATTTAGTGTACAAGAAAAACTTGAAGAATTAAGGTAATTAGCCATCCATCAAATTGTTTAAATTAAAAATAATTGATGCATGTCAAATAAATCATGTATATACCGTATATAATCACTAGAAAAAACATGTTTGGTACACCTTGCATCACGGTTATTTAAACGTATATAAACTTGAACTTACGTAAGAGTCTCTAGGCTATTGTTCCTGATAAATTATAGTTAAATAAGTGAAATTAATAAATTTCGAACTCCACATGTACAAATCAGGCCCTTGGAGACTAAATGGCCCAATACCTTTTTTATTTATTTGATTGAAACTCCAACTAAATTTTAATCGCGCATGGAATATTTAATCCTTCATGCACCATTGAACATTTAACAACATGTTTCAAATGAAAAAATGATAAACCAGGAAGCTAGTTCTTTTGTGTATATCTCAACATGTGTAGCACTAATCTACATTAGGTCTTTACAAAAGCTATTGTACTGGGTTTTTACTTGTTTAGTACATCCACATTTTTTGGGGGGGCTTTCTTATTTTCCACATAAAGAGTACAAATAATAATAATAATAACCTAAACTAATCCTAAGCCAAAGAAAAATGAAGCATAACGAAAATGGGATCAATTTCAACACAAAATATAAGCCTCATCAAAGCATCTTGATGCATAAATCTAGTAAAGGAACTTCTCTAGTTTTTTGCTTCCATCGTTCATCGACTCTTGTCTCTTCATTCTGGAAAAAGCCTTCAGGATTCTGGCTTGACTTTGATCGTTAAACAACTAAAAAATTTGGGTAGTCGCGGACTGACCACATACTCCATCCGTCTATAGAATTCCCCCTCAAGGTCTTTTCTTGAATCTACAAATCTTCAGGTCCCTGAAAAATGTACCACCATTGCCTTTTGATATTCCTTTACAAAGATCAGAAAACAAGGCGGCAGAAAGGATATTTTAGGTGTCATTTGGTGGTATCAAGTCTAAATGGGGGCATATGACGGGAACAAAGATAACGAGGTTACAACAAACATGATATGAATCTGACAAGTATGTTTCAAGAAAGAAATTTGTCAAGATAAGAGTTTTTAAAGAGGTAATAAATAACTAGAAGCGAAGCCTTGTCTTGGCACGAGTTGATCACGTCGTCAGTCAGTTGTTACGTAATAGCTAGGAAGTGGAAGTGTTAAAAGAGTATTATGTAAGTAGAAAAGTAATAGTTTCTCAAAGCTTATACCTTCTAAAACATCAGGATCCTTCAAAGGAGCTGAGGAGATCTTGATCGATCTCACCAAAGATATTTGGGCAGCCATCCCAATTAGCAGTCTCCCTGGCCTCCCAGTAGCCACCAATATACCGGAAAGTCCCATCTTCACCTTCTCTTTGAAACCATCGGGGTTTCCAACCGCTCTCTTGTAATTTCCTGGACTGTAAGGAAAGAGACGTGCTTTGTTTAGACCCAAAAATCAAAGACTCACAAAAATTTGCTATGTTACAATTTGAAGAGTTTAGGGAACTTCGGAGGATTACATGGCCTGAGGATACAACTATGTGATTCACTCATAAGAGTGACAAACCCAACGAGATAGTCAGAAACACAAAAAGTCTGAGTTATCAGATTGGCAACAATTTAGTGGACTAAATAAGAACGATAAACAGTCAAAAAAGAATTGTGTACACAAAAAAATGATGAAGACTCGAGTGGGAGCAGACATACCATTCTCTGTCGTGTCTCTAACCGCAACTTCTCTGCATTTGCCTTATCGTATTCCCCATTCTCCAGATGTCGCTGATCAGGTCTGAGTCTTGAATCTGTAGGTGGGAGAATCTCCTTTATTCGAGATTAAACACACAGATTAGATAGTCTATAAACGACAATTAGCTGAGCATAAAAAGAAGAAACTAATCTTTCATGTGAAGTTTTCATTTACACTCTGTTGTACCTTAAGTCCTGGTGTTAACTCATTTAGTGTAATTGCAAAAGAAGACAAGTTGTATCGAGTGAGATTTGGGGGTGGATTATTCCTTTTCCACAATAAAGTTGAATCAGATAAATCCTTAGGTTTGCTGGCCCATTCTCCATTGATATAGTACATACTCTCGTTCCACTTTCCGAATAATGTAGCAACTTTCTTTCCAGAGACATCTTCAACAAATCCATGAACCTGAAGAGTTCATTTGAATTTTCAATTATCCGGACAATAGTACAACAAAATTAAAATGTGAAGACATATTAGTCTGTGGAGGAATAGACAAAAATAAGACATTGTTAAACTAGTTACATGATTTCTCCTCATTTACCTGATGAGGATTACGCTCAATAATGGATGCCTCTTTGTACTTGAGCTTGCATGAGTACTGACGATTGCCACGAATATGCATTATCCCATGATGATCACAATATATCTTACCAAGGATAAGATTGTATATACTTGTCGTGACCTGCGGATATTAAATTCTCGAATTAAAGAAACAAAATTAGAAATTCAATAGGAACGAAACTATCTTGTGAATGGCTCATTGATCAGCATGAAGTTCTGCCTACCTTGCTCCACTGGAAGATCTCCCCATCGTCGAACTCCAAGGTTAGTGTTCCAACAGGATCTACTTGAATTGATCTCCCCCAAAATTTTGATTTAAGATTACTGTCAGCCCAGAATTTCCATCCTCTACCTTCACAGTGACAGGCAATAAGTGTTGGGTGGTGACTAACCTGTATCAAGAATTGACTAATTACTATCATAAATATCAACTCGTTACAATCAGAGACTTAGGTAAGAAATTCCAGGTTCAAATTTCCATTTTCCAAATTAATTCTTTCTTCAGTAAGTTAAACTACCAAGTGACCCAACTCCCTCAATTAATTTAGAAACGAAGTTCAAAAAGTAAATCCTCAAATTTGCAGAAACTTAACACAAAAAACAAAGTGCAATGGAGTTACGTGATCGACCTAGCGTGTTCACGTATAACCGATACATTCTCTCGACTAACTCTTTTCTGGAAGCATAACCGATACAGGCAGTGTAAGATTTGAACGGGTACATACAGTTTTTGCTAGTTGTTAATGTAACGTGAAGAAGCTGTATAAATAAGCCGTAATCCTATGACTTTTGTTGGTACTAACTGTTTGACAACAAAATAAGGTTTGCTAACCAAAAAGTACTGCGAGGGGAAGTTGCATGCACAGATATAAACTTAGTATTTACAGAATCAATTCAATACATATAAAACAGCACTATATATTCATGATAAAATACCTTCTCTGAGAAAAAGCGGATTCCTCTTTCAGGAAAATCAGCTTCATAGGTTTCTCCAAGCAAAGGATTGAAAGGTTTACAATTCCGGCCTTCAGTTGAAGCATAACCAGATACAGCAAAAGCAGCAACATTTAGAATTCTTAAAAGACTGTTCCCCTGGAAAAGCAAGACAAATCAGATGATGATCAACATAAAGCTAAACATTTAACCAAGAACAGCTCTAAACCATGTTAATATAATTGGAACGAACTTGCCAAAAAAGAAGCCTGCTCCTTGGAAGAGAAAGCAAGTTAATATAAACCTTTAGGGGGAAAGCAAGACAGGAATGAAGGCAACAGCTGTGGATTAGCACTATGTACAAAGTTATAAATTCGGCTCACACACACAATATCAACATTTAAGCTATAGCTGCCATGAGAGAACTATTCCATTATTTTATAAAGGTTATAACTCGTGTTATTCATCAAAACAAAAGATCATGTTTGTGTTTGGAAGCAATTACTCCAAAAAAGGTATGTACTGACAAACAAATTTATACGTAGGAATTAAGAGTTGGATCTTTGCAATCCAGAAGTATACAACCAATGACTTCCCAAACAAAAGAAGATTCACTAATTACATTTCCTTTTTTTTTCTTTTGATATAATGATTAAAAGGGATATAGTATATCGACCTTTTCTGCGCTTCCCAATACGTAAACATTTATTTCATAGGAAAACTCAAGTGTACTTGTTTTACTACTTCAATGAAAGCTTTAGCAAGTAATAAATAAAATGAATAGAATTCAAGAAATATTAACTTCATGTAATCATTAATTCAGAAGAGCCTGATAAGCACCTTCTAAAATAGAAAGCAAGAAAGTAAACATTGCCTAGTCATGTTCTTGTAGTAACAAGAGGTGAAACTATTAAAGATCGTACCGATTTTCCATGTTCATATGCTCTATCTAAAAGATATGAGTACTCTAAATCTTCACAGCACTTTTGCAGGGAGGAAATTGGCTCGTTGAAATACACTGGCAGGCAAACTCGTGTTAGATCTTTTCCGACATTGTCTTTGATCATAGCCCAAAGACTAACCCCTTTTTCTTTTTCAACTGGATCTGGAAGCTTCGTTCTGCGTACAATTTGTGCATGTGCAGATGCATCATTGGTATTATTTTCCATGTTGTCCCCAACTAATGACCCACTATGAAGTTCAGAAAAGCTTTCATTTGCGTCAAGATAGTTGGCTTCCTCTTCATCTGATGCTTCATCAAGCTCTTGTTTCTCAATATCATCAGATGATTCAGTTGTACTATATTCTGAAACGAAATGTATGAGGTCAAATAATGTGCATTAAACCAAACACCTCTTTGACTAAGAAAACATAAATCTTCGAACTGAAAGGTTCTTGGTTGACCAAAGGCAAACAAAAGTTTGCCGGAGTCATATACAGCTTTTAAAGTTCAAACATTTTAAGATATTCAATATTTTACATTTAAGATACTAAGCTCCTTCAGACGAGAGAAATGCTTCTCAATGGTCCACTGAGATAAAGCCCTACGAATTATAGATATATCAACTTAGCCATATTATTACAATTCTTTGGTAGTGCCCATAACTGATTTAGCTGACCAACAGATTGTGAAAATATATTTTGAAAAGCTTTTATATAACCATTCCAACATACAGAATTTATACTTCAAAAACATTGACAAGGAATTTAAAAATATTCAAACATTCAAATTTCAAACTTAAAAGTAACGTTTCGATGTCAAACTAACTTTTCAATCATTACTCTAATATTTATTCCCATATCACTAAATACAATAAATATTTTAAACTACAATTTTACACTATATTTTCGACAAATAATGATATATAAAATGTGATAAGAGCATAAATCAGCTCCAAAAAGAGCTTATGTCAGCATAATGACATGAAATAGAGCTGATAAAAAGGCCATAAATCAGAAAGTATTAGCAGAGCAACTAGTATTTCAGCTACAATATACTTTGGGAAATGGAATATTAGTGGAAGATAACCTTTTCCCTCATACAAATAAGTTCATCCGATATCATAATGTACAACGATTTGTTAAAAGTTGAAGAAACTTTTAAAGGAAAGATATTTGTCTGTGTGTTTTGCTTACATAACTGTATTTGTACAGGTAGAAGTAGATGAAGTATATGTATAACATAGTAACATACCACTGTACTTGCCACGTCCTAAACTGGAGAATTGCTTCATCAATTGGTATTGACCATCATGAACCCCAGAAGCCGCACCTTCGTCATTAGCTGCCTTCAGAAACAAAACTTACGCAATTTAGAGATAGTGGCTCATTTTTTACATTAATATGCAAATCATTGAAACAAAGTTAACTCATGTACCATGACTGCATCAAAATTCATATGGATCATATAGCCAACCCTACTTGATTGGAATTGAAGCGTAACTATTATTGGCTATTTGCAGTGAATAGGAGCACATCTAGTGGTGTTCACGGGTTGGTTCGGGTCGGTTATTGGTCAAAATAAAAACCAAACCAACTTTATCGGATTTTAAATTCTCAAAACCAAACCAAACCAATTATAATATGCATTTACTAGTTTAACTGTTACCGGTTTCAATTTGGTTTTGTTCGATTATTCAGTTACTAATCATACACAAAATTAAAAGCAATGATACATTCAAAACGAAGAAAGAGTGACACTAATTCATTCAAAACCAAAAATTGTTAGAAAGACTGCTATTATAGAAGTTTCAATCTCTAAATTTATTATGAATAAAGTTTCAAAATTCACCATTTTGGCGTAGAAGTAAGAGATAGTGAATTTCTAGTCCCACCACGAATGGTCACAAATTTATATACATGAAATTAATAAGATAATTCTTCTCGTCTTGAGCATGTTTGCTTTCATAAATAGATCAATAATAAAATTTGATTAAAACGTATATAAGATCTTTAAAGCAATTTTTACAAATAGTGTATTGTGTATGTATAATTATAAAATATATGTATATGATTTGTCGGTTCAGTTTGATTATTTCTTCGGTTTTTCAAATAAATCCAAATCCAAACCAAACACTATCAATTTTTAAAAATTAAAACCAAACCAAACCCAAATAAAATCGATTTATTTAATAGGTTGATTCGGTTTTGCGGTTTGGATTGATTTTTATCCAAACAGTGAACACCCCTAGGAGCAACCTAAGTGCAATCGGCATTCATCTTGAGAAGACACAACCGTTATAATGGCTAATGAGGAAATAAAGAGTATCACAACTATAGTTAAAAGTCACAAAAACATGTTTTGAAACCGTCAACTCCAATCTGACCGGAGAATTCTAAACATTATAATCTACTAAGGATATTCTCAGATGATCCAGAAAGCATAATACCAAGATAATGCACACAGGACTTTCTCATGACATTACCTTAGCTTTTGCTGCAAATAACTGAAAAATCAAATTTCTATGTTACTTCAGATAGTTTCAGAATATTTGGTCATAGATTCAAATCCAAAGGTACTTAGAGAAATGGACATTCCTAGTAAAATCGAATCAAATGCATACTCTTTATTAATTTGCATGAACTTGTTCCAGTCACTTCATGTGTAAATTATGAAGAGAATATATTAAAGTTACCTCCAACTGTCTCAACGTGTCTATCAAATTGGAGCGCTCCTCACAAAGACTTTTAAGTTGTCCTTTTATTTCTGAAAACTCCGATAGCATTATCTGTTCACAGTCCTGGACAAGTCCCTCACCGATTCCCTCTTCAAGCAACCGGTTTTTCAATCTTTCAGTAGATATAGATACTTCATTTTGCAAAAGGTTGAGATTATCATTCAAAGGTCTCAATTGAAAAAGATTTCTTGTTGATATCAAAGCTTCTATCCAAGCGGCCCGTTCTTTCTTTGAATGTGTCCTCAAATGAAGAGATTTGGTAGCTGTAAATATGTAGAATCGCCTATTATCAGACCTGCTCTCACGGAACGATGACACCTGTAAGGAATCCACCCAATCATCTCAAGGTTAACGGAAGAACATTTATTACATTGAATGTGTTTGGTATGACGGAAATCATTTTCCATGGACAAAAAATCTTGGAAATGTTTTGTCATTGAGTGAAAAATATTATTACCAAATCAGAAAGTGCTTTGGTGAAACAATTTTGTGCTAAACATTAATAACTGTGGTTAGATCAAGTGCTATAAAGTTAAAAAGCAAGAATGTTTTATAGAAAATGACTTATATCAATAAGTGGAGGAAGTCATTTTCCTCAATTTGATAGATAAGTATTTTCCTTCGAAAATATCTTCCATCAACGACAATAACATACCTAGTATAATCTCACAAGTAGGGTTCAAGGAGAATAGAGTATATAGAAACCTTACCCCTACCTTGAAAGGTAGAGAGATTATTTCTGATACACCCTTAGCTCATTGAAGAGCATGTCAAGGTAGATCAAAAAAGAAATGACGAAAGTGAAGAAATCACAGTAAAAATACACCAAAAAAAAAATTGAAAAAAAAATTTAATGGGGCTATGAACTAAAAAGTCGAAAAAATGACTTTTGTCTTAGCAAACTGAAAGACAAACTCATTATACTATCTATTTGATCTCCTGCTCCAATATAAGTCAAAATATCCAGGCAATTAAGAAAAAAGAGGCCACTGTTAGTCTAGTAGACAACTGGCAATGTCATTATACGAGAGAACACATTGACATAAGATAAAAATACATGAAGACAACCTAAAACAAACATCATAAGAACTGACAGATCAAGACACCAGAGAAGCCAAGTTCTACAACATAGAATAAAAGTGAGGTCATAATTCCACCAGCAATTGTAGAAGAAGAATATCCTTTCCCAGTTTCCCTTATTCTCTCCTTAAAATAATGAAGATTTCAATGAATTCTTAAGTCATACTAAACCTCTAAGAAAAGGGGTAAAATGCAAACTTGATAACTACTAATACACCAAAGAAATAAGTTAGACATAGAAAGAGAATTCACTGTTCTTTTGGTTGTTTGCTACTATTACAACTAATATTTTTAATGAAGAAAATAATACAACTTTCAACTCCACTTCCCCACAACCATTCATCTTGTAACAGCAAAGAAAAAGGACAGAAACTCATCAAGGAAGATGACAAATGGATCACTTCCAAGTTAATGCTATGACAAAGATGATGAAAAAGTTTCTGATTTTTCGAGGAAGAAACAAGAAAACTCCCAAAAAAGTGACAATGTTTGTCATAGTTTTTTTACCATAAACGTAGGTCTACTAGAAAGAAGCATCTTTTTAGCCTTATTGATATTGAAGCCTATAACTCTCTCCCATTTTCTTTCACCTGCTGATGTGACCTACTATGATTAACAACCAGTCAAATTGCACTGTAAAAACTTCCAACTATGAGTAAAACAAACGAAACAGTTCATTAACCGTCGGACAATTGGAAAAAATGGATCAAAAATGGCTCAGATATCTAAACAATCAAATAAATTATCTGAAATTGAAGATTTTGCCGATTGAAGAACCCCAAAGCCCAAAAACGCCATTTTTTTCCTTTTATACCTTAAGATGAACAATGCCGACGGATTTTCCATGTTTCCGGCGGGTGGGGTTACCGGCGGGGATACTACCGATGAGCCTGATATCATCTCCGGCAAGATGGTCCGGTCGGCGACTCTTGGAGTAAGAAAGTACACCGTTCCGGAGAGTAAACCACCGGGATCTCCACCCCTTATGGTAATTCGTCCACTTGTACAAGATTCCAGCGACTCCAGCAACATCGGATCCTCCAGCATTAATGTCAGATCCAGAGTAAACTACAGCAGAGCCAGTCCGTAACAACGTCGGCTCCGGCGACTGATCTCCGATCTCCGGGGTCTCTAATGTTATACAACAGAGTGGATGCATTTCCCTTACGCGCATTTTGATCCACTCCCAATTTTTTTCAATTGAACTAAAGATCAATTCACATTTGAAAATTCAAAGCAAAATTACAGTAAAATAAACAACACCCACATAGTACTTTACATGTATCTATACAGAGGATGTGTTGTATAAACATGTAAGTAAAGAAAAAAAAATTGATGTGGGGTTTTGGAGAAGGACCTGAAAATGGCTTGAAACCAAGGGAATATTCTTAAAAATTTTGTAATAGCCAAAAAAAATTGAGTCTTTATGGTATTATAAAATAAATAGAGTTATGGGGAAAGTAGGGAACTATATAATAATGGTGAAAACAAGGGGTATTAAGGAAGTGGCAGAATGGTCATTTCCATTAACACCATTGAAGTAATATTACTATGCAGAAGAAAGAAGAGCTGTGAATTTTTGACCGGTCGCGGCAATGTAAGGAGGCGGAGGACGGCGGCGGGGTGAACGGAGAAGGGGAAGATCAATGTGGATGATGGAGAAATAGAAGTTTGATGGGGGTTTTTAAATGCCACTTTCAGTCCTTTGCAATCATCTGTCTTGTCTAAAAATATATTTTTCAGCTGAATTTTTCATATTTTTTCTTTTTTTTTTTTTGCAATTTTTTCACAAATTAATAATGACATCACAAAAAAGAATTTTTACCTAATCAATAATTAGATGTGTCAAGCGAACAATTCACAAAAAAAAATAATTTTTCCAATTTATGTAATTCAAATTAAAATTTTAAAAATTATCTTATCATTTTTACTTCACTTCGATACTGATATTGATATAATTTGATTTAATTATTTTATTTTATATAATTTAAATTAATTATTTTTAAAATTATCTTTTCATTTTGATTTCGCTTCGATGCTAATATTAATATAATTTGATTTGATTATTTTCAAGTCTGTCTATATATATAGTTAGAATATGCTATCAATTTATCATATTTACTTGTATGACTTCAAGCAAAAACTCTATAGACATTTTTATTATCTAAAAGATGATGTATTAAAAAACAAATTTTTAATTATTATCTAAAAGATGATGTATTATTTTAATTATTTTGTTATAGTATAAAATAATATTAAATAAAAAAAATTACAGTTTAGAACATATGATGGGAAAAAATTCAATTAGGGTGAAACTCAATGAGTTTACTTAAATTAATTATTCAATGGGAAAAATTTAGATCATGACTTGGAAAAAACACAAATGCTTTAATAATTGGACTGTGCTTCTAAAATTATGAACGACAATAATGACGGAATACAAATTAATTGAAAGTTGCAAAAAAAGAGAGTAAATTGTGACTTTCACGTATCATTATTATTTATTATTCATAAATACAATCGATTACATTTTGTGAGTTCTAAATTAAGAAAAGGTCGATTAAATTTGAGTTTCTTTTGTTTTTATCTTTCTAGTTTTGAGAAAAATAATGGAGTGGTTTGAGTTTTAAAATAGAAATAAAAATCTTCTTCAAGAATAGATTTTCCAAAGAAACATAGAACAATGAGTACACGTAGCTATGTTGCCGATTCAACAATAATAAATTAACAAATTCATGGGATCTCAACGACCAGAGTTACGTGGATATTAATAAAATTACTTGATATAAAAAATTATATGTTATTTTATATATGAATTAATTATATAAATTTTAAATTGTAAATAAAATATCATATAAGTACTTACTTTCAAATTATTTACTCAAATTGTTACGTTCGGGATGGATTTTTATAAAAAAAAATAATAATAAATTTTAATAGAGTTTACATAAATCACATAGTGTGAAAAGTTAATTATCTTTTTTTTTCTACCTTCTTTTCAATGTACAGAAATCCCTTAAAAAATATAGCAATGCAGATATATTAATTCAGTAATTCGAATGCATTAATTCAATTTTGAATACAAAAATTATGATTTTTAAATATCAGCGAGTAACATTTAAAGCATGATCTATTAAACATAAATATAATTTAAGAATCAGAATTAATTATCTAGATTACAACATTAATGTATCTGAATTACTGAATTAACGTACTTAGATGAAAATAAGAGTTTTTTGAAATTTTTGGGAATGGGTGAGAATAATAAAAATAAAAATATGCTAAATGAAAGAGTATAGTTAGATACTTTTGCTAAATTTTATGGTGCTTTTAGTTTATTTCTATTGTAAAACAAGAAATTACTTTTCAGTTGAATATTATAATTTCAATTCAGCAAAAGCATACTAATTATAGTATGCTTAATTTGTACTAATTGGTATGATTCCATAATCTATAAGCAATTAAGCACGACCATTTTGAAACCTAAATATAATGATCCTTAAGCTTATTATAATGTTGGTTCAAAGAAAGCATACTATTAATAAGAAAAATTTTCAGTTATCGGATTAATATTAAAATAATGTTTAAAAATAATAAGTTAATTAGGACGAAACAGCCAACGAACAACTTTCTACAATATGGTTTTAATGTAACTCGTTGAAATTTGTATACATCCAAAATTCTTTTTTGTCAACAAACCCGTTATAAATCGTGAAGTAAGATAATTATTAATTCTAATAATAATAATAATAATAATATATGCATGTTTCACAACAGAAAATAGATAAAATTTTAATATACAACAGCTAAAACAAATTTTAAAATATATATAATATTCATTTAAAAAATAAATCGAATAGCATCTGTTGAGAATCTTTAAAAGTGTGTCAGACACAAAACGATTTTTGAATACATAGGAAGAGAAAAATATTAGTCCTTTTTGTCAAATTGTAATTGTTTAAAACATTTGACTTAGTCATTTATTACTTATTCAAATCTACTTTTACTGATTGAATTTGTAATGAGTTAATTAAGCATGATGTCTAAGGAAAAAAACCGTAAACAATATTTTTAAGATTAAGTTGTTAAATGTATTTCTTTTCCTTGACATGTGAAAAATTCAAAAGGTAAATAGTAGTGAATCATTGAAGTTATAGATACTAAATTGTCAATGAAAAATTAATTTGTAATTAGTTGATCAAGCAAGGCGTTTAAGAAACTTTTAAGATTAAATGTTAGACGTATTTCTTTTCTTTAAGGCGTGAAAATTAAAAGATAAAATAAATAGTAGAGAATCATCGAAGTCTTAAATATTGAATTGCCAAGGAAAATTTTAACTATAAATTTTATACATTATCTTCTGGTTTTTCATCTAATGTTCGATATATATAATCAAATTCAATTATATTTAAATCATGGAGTATGTGGCAAAGTCTATGTTAAAGATATAGCTTCCAATAAAAAAAATCATATAAAAAATTTAAATTCGAGATTAAATTGTATATAAAAAAATTTTCCTTTCATTTCCACTTGGTTGGATGAACACGCAAGCTGATACAGCACTTTGAATGGTTCTCAGTTCTCACTTCAAAGTCTAGAAAAGACTAGAAAATATACGGATTATATCTTTTTTGATATTTTTTATGTCATTTGATATTAGTATGAGATCTTATTAAATTTAAATTTATATTAAAAAAATTAGAGATAAAATATTTTCTATCAAAAATAATTTTGTATTTATGATTTGAACATAAAATTTTTCTCTATCAGAAGTTAATTACTATTGACCAATTTTAAAATTTGTAGTATTTTAATTGGATATTTTAAAACAGTTCGAAAAGTACTGTGCAATTCTTATCATATTTGGATAATATAATTTAAAATTTTATTCAAAATTCACATAGTTTCGATACATTAAGAATTAGGATGAAGCTGGTATCAATTTTTGGCAAATTTTTTCGTCCAACTTAACGAGGAAATAGGAAAGGGATTATAAGGTGAAGAATCGAATCTTCACCAACAAAGTGAAAAATCAGATAGTCAACTAATTGAGCTGCTAAAATTCTCCAATCTTAATTATCATAAAGTTTTTAATGCCAAAGTTCTAATTAAAGAAGGTTGAATCCCAACATATTCCCGTATCTACTATTTTGGTTGCGGAAAGACGTTATATTTAATAACATTTTCAATTTAACATATTGTTTTTAAAGTTCAAAGACTATTTACAGTGTATCTGAATTCACCATTTTTTTATGTGAGAAGTCAGCTTAGGATACCTAAAGTCATGAGCTGAAGAAGTTAAATAGAAGGATCCAAATAGACTTTTCTTTTTCCTTCTGATTTTACAAGAAATATTAATATTTATTTTTTCCTTTATTCCTTCCATTCTACTCTATGTCGACTAGGAAACTATTATCTTGCATAATGGGCACAAAAAATTAATTTAGTGCGATTTTTTAATTTTATTTTTTCATTTGCCTCACAGTGCTTAGCATCTGGTGCGTGTACATTTTTTTCGGGGCTCAACATTGGGTGAGACGGGATACCATGTTGAAGAAGGTCTTACACCTAACTCACACTCCAAAAGCTAGCTCAAATGGAGAAGGATTGCTTAAACCTTATAAGAAGTCCACCCATCCTATTAAGGACCAATGTGAGACTTTTGTGTCTCAACAATTCTAGATACTAGTAAAGTAGTGGTAGTAATAATAATAATAATAATAATAATAATAATAATAATAATAATAATAATAATAATAATAGATACTAAGAATGCTGAAACGTGAAAAAAATAGATGCCATATAGAAAAAAAGAGGATTAAACTTTGACATTGTATTCATCGATGGAAATTAGTTGAAAGAATTAATAAATGATGAATTGTTGTGATCTTATTATATGCTTTCAAATAATGCGTATCTTATAAAGGTATATGATAAATCATTGGTTTATATTTTTTTTAATGAAAATAACATATTATTATAGCAGCAAATGATAAATCTGGTTGAAAATGATAACTTGTAATAACAATACTCAATTGTTATTATTATGATAACTATTTTTATAAGGATAAAGATAGATGTAACCCTAGCTATTAATGAATGGTAAATGTGAATGGAGTGTTTTGTTTGTAAAGTTAAAATGTAAACTTAAATATTTTCCTTTTTAAAGAAAAGAATAAAACTAGAGAAGGAACTTAAATGGGCATAGTAAAAGGTTAGGCATAACTTGGAAGCAGAGCATCATAGGTAGCATAAGAATCCGACACGTGCACATATGGCCCCAAATGTAGTACCCATGGCTCCTTTACTTTTTCTTTTCTTTAATTACCAGACATCCCCGCTTTACCAGCAAAGACCTAATATATGTTATTTTTTAAATTTTAATTTAGATTATAATAGAAAAATCATAAAAAATTATAAATATACCTTCAGAATGTCTATGTAGGTATGTTAATTTGAAGTCTATTTGAATAGCTTTAATTATCATGATCAATAATTTTTCTTGAAAAGACAAATAAATTACAACGAAAGAATCATAAAATATTACGATTATATCCATTAAGTTGTTCGACCTGCTAAATGTTTGAGCAGCTTTAATTGTTCTGGTTAGCAATATTTTTTAACGCTAAAAATAAGGCATAACAAATTACAACGAAAAAATTATAAAAAATTACGAATATATGCTCAAGTTGTTCGACCTGCTACCTGCTTAATTACCATGATTAGCAACATCTTTTAACAATAAAATAAGCCATATAAATTACGGTGAGAGAACCATGTAAAATTAAAGATATACCCTCGAGCTGCTTAAGCAGGCATATCGACATGCTGTCTGTTTGAGCTACTTCAACTCCCTTTTATAAGATAGTTAATTTATTAATTTTCGTATCCAATATCCATATTAAAATTCAATTATATCAAATTTACATCGAAAAGTTTCACATTTTTAACTCTAATTTTCTTTATTCCTTTCGTTTTCTTACTTTTTTTCCTATCTTCAAACTTGATACAAACTATTTTTTAATTTCTCTTTCGATGTTGAATTATCTGAATCAAAATTCGACTGTTATGTTGTGAATTCATAATTTTATTAATTATTTCATTTTCATTTCAAATATTACCTCGTATGTTCTTAAGAGAAAACTAAACAAAATTATTTATTTAAGTTTTTTTTTCCTGCTCATTAGCTAGCCGTCCAATCAACTTAGGTACTTCCCTGTTTAAATCGTTTTTTCGATATTATATGAATGGCAGAAGGAGACAGTATTAATGAAGTTGCCCAAAAACTTAATGAAGTGATTTACGTTAATATAAGTTTTTAATTCAAATATGATATTATTACTAAAATATTATCGAGCGGTTTTTTATATATATTTTACATAAAAGATAATACTATATACATCTTCTACTCACTTTTATTTGTCATTATTTAATTTATCAAGGTTAAATTACGTGAATCAATATTTTAAGATGTATTCTGTCATCGTATTAATATAAAAAGGATTACAAGCTATAACATTTTTCGTATAACTTTCAACTATTAAATTTAGCTACTTTAATTTTCTTTGAAGTATAGTTAAATTGATCTAAAAATACAATAATAAATAAAAATAAATAAAAAATGTACATTATCGATTTAGTTTATACTATTTTCCTTTTTGGAATTTCAACAACTCGGATATTCGTGCCATATGATGAGGTAAATAGCGGTAGCTTCAAGTTTACACAAGTGCTCTTTTGAAGATCCCCATTTCCTGTCTCCTCACAGATATTTTTTTTTAAAAAAATAGTAAATAAATTATTTTTAAAAGAAAAGACATGAAGAATTAAAAGATCCCCTTCCATGGACCAACCATTTTCTTGGCAAATCTATAATTTTTTAGTGTTTGGAGAATTTTTACTAATAATAAAATAAAATAATTTCAACGTGAGTAAATTAATAGAAGGGGACCATATCTTATCTTCATAGGCTTCAGTAGGCGTTTGAACAAAGTTTGAGTCAAAATATTAATAATTGAAGTTAAAATGAGGTTCACAATTTTTATATTCATATTAATATTTCATTTGATTAAAAACTACAACTTTATTTATGAATTAAGTCATAGCAATCCCATTTGGGGGCCATATGATCAAGTTTTAAAAAATGAAAATATCTTTTTAAAATTAAAATTTTATTCAAATGAAATATTGAAAATTTGGGACCACGTGAAGCGAAGACAAAATTGCAGGTAGCAGCACCTGCTCGGAAACTGAGGCATATATAGCGACCATAGTCATGAGTATGAGCTTTCGTAACTGCACATACCAGACTCATCATCTTTTGTTGACCAAGACCACAATATTACTAGGATTCTCTTTCAATTTACACAAATGAAAAGGCTCTGTTTGGTTCCGACAAAAATGTTTTCCACCTAAAATATTTCCTTTGAGAACTTTATCAACTTAGAATAACTGATAAAGTTGTTGTCACGTGATCAGAATATCATTGGTTCAAATCTTAAAAATACTCTTTCATAAAAATACAAGATAATACTGCATATAATAAATCCTTGTGGTCAAGCCTTTTCCTAGACTGCTTTGGGCCCATTATCCATCGAGTTTAGAAGGTTGCGGTAGGTCTAAAGGGCAAGTCACAGACAAATTCCTCGATTTAAAAAAAATCTCAAAAATATCGATATAAATCATTGTGGAGAAGATAATAAATTTGAAAATTACTTGTGATATTTATTTTGGCTATTTTTTTTATTAGAAAAGTCTTTTTTCTCTGTATCAAATATATTCTTAAATATGAGACAATTCCAACTTTCTATTTCAAATTAAATAAATACATATATATTCATGTAGCCTCCCGCGTCATTTGATGTCAATATTAGTTAATATCATCAATTAATTATGCAATAATAATTAATAAATTCTAATAAATATGGTCAATCACACACTATATTATATTGTCTTATGGGGGATTTTATCCTAAGATTACACATTAGTATTCCACCTCGTAGGAACCAACATAAGTTATGATGCACTGTCGAGAGTGCTTCACTCTTAATCGACGATCTTGTGTTTGAGCCTTGGGAATAAAAAAAATCATATTAGGAGCACCACTTCTTAAATGGACCTTACAATGTACAATTCAAATTTATGGAGCCCAAATTTAGTCAGGGCTCCATAAATTCCAAACACCAAGTGAAAAGAAAAAAAAAACGAGCCTCTAGTACAACATATGAGATAGGACATGTTTTTTTTAATAGCTTTGCAGAGGTGGGGAAATGTTGAATCAACCACCCACTATAATGGCTCGTGATCAAACAAAAATTAATTAATTAGATCTTTTTTCTTTATTTTTTTCCTGTGAAAGATTGATGAATATACTTCCTCTGTCCCATATTAATTGAATTTGTGAGATAATATACATATATTGAGAAAAGCAATCAAATATAAAATTTACATCATACTTTTCACTATTGCCCTTTTAAACTCATAAATATGTAATGTAGTTTATCTCCTAGAAAATATAAGACTTCAATAAATGAAAGAGCAAATATGAAAAAAATTTCAAACATTATTCTTGAACTTTGAACAATTCAACTATTTTGAACATTGAAAAAAGTCTAAAAAATTCAATTAATTTGAGACGGAAGGAATATTATATATGCAATAAGCATTTGGCATAAGATCAATATATGGACCATTTCAAATTTATTATATCCTATTTAGGACCGTACAGAGGGTCAAGCCATTAAAAGCAAGCGCTTTTTACATCTTTAAATTTTGAGGAATTTAATTTTTTTATTTAATATTTAATAATTAAAAATAAAAATTTATGATTAATTTAATTTTGAGACACGCAAAATTGATTAAATAGAAAAACGCTCTCTAATAAAACTTTTTCTCTTTTTAAATTTGGAGGTGATCACTAGTAAAAAAAAAAAAGGATGAGAATAAGATTTACAGGTTAACCTTTTATAAAATTTTGAACGGAAAAACTAAAAGTCTTTTATTAAATTGACTTAGAGCATCAATAATATTGAGGCAGCTCCAATCCACACGCCATAAAGAGAAATGGGAAAATTTTAGGTTTATCTAAAAACTTCTATTGTACTTTGTCATAAAATATAAAGTGGAGTGATATTAGTTGTTTTTAGTTACATAATAAAGTTCATTTGACAGTAACAACCTTCTATTTAATAAAAGGCAAAACTATACTCCTTTAATCTATTTTTACTTGTCCTTCATATTATTTTGAGATATCCAGTATTTTTATTTATTTTATGAAATCAAACGATAATTTATATTTAATTTCTAATTTATACTTATAATTAATTATAGTTATTTTCCTCTTATATTTTCTAAGAAATTGTATTTGTTATATTCAAATGATAATTTAATAAAATTACTCATTATTTCTTAATCTTTATACTAAGTCAATAGAAAACAAATAAAAATGACAGAAAAATTAACATAAAAGGAAAACAAAAGAAAAAAATTTATTAGGTAACCTTGTTAGGCTTCACAATTTGATGCCTTATATTTTTATTTTTCAGTTTTGCTTCTTTTCGTTCTACTCACGTAGAGTAATTTAAATTCCCTGTAAATCAGTGACGTATGAATAATTTTTTTAAGCGATATTAGTATTTTATATAAATATAAAACAAGTATATAAACCATATTATTATAATATCAAATTACGATATTACGACTCCCCTTGACATGGTCCCTAGCTAGTCTCGTAGAACTTCATATGTCACTGGTTCCATTCTCAACAACACATATTTTATTGAGAAATAACTGTCAAAAATATAATTTAATTTTCTTTTATTTTCATAGTTGATTTATTAGGATCGTGAATTTTACTATTACTTACTAATTTTGAAAAACACATCTTAGTAGTGTGTGTGACACACTCTTTCTTTTATTTGAAAAAAAAACTTGCCATAGATATTTCATATGGATAAAAAAATTTAGTTTGACAAAATTAAATAAACTATTAATATTAGTTAAAAAAATAAAATTAAAGTATTAGTATACCCTAAAAAATATTTTTTTATTTTTTTTTTTGTATTCAGTTTAAGGTATTAGATAGTCTTGAATTATTTATCTCATAGTGATGAAATAAATCCATCCCATGTAATTGATGGGATAACTTATCTCAAAATAATTAATTTTGAGATAATTTTTTCCCAACCAAATGACCGCTTAATTTTTACATAGAAAAGTTAATAATATGTTTCACCAAGCTTTTGAAAGGGCAAAAATATTTATTGTTCTCGAAAAATTGCAGCTCACTAGTTGAACGCGGTATTTTTCTCATTAAAATCAATATGATATATATAGTCTATTTGGTCAAGCTTCTAAGATCAACTAAATTTGAAACAATTGTCTTTTTTCAATGAAGTTTTTTTTGCTAAGAAACTACTTATATTTGGTCAATAAATTATCAAAATACTTTTGAGCAACAATTAGTGTTTGACCAAATTTTATGAAGTATTTCTTAATATATTTTTCACAAAAGTGATTTTTTGAAAAACAAATTACTTCTGAAAAAAATAATTTTTTTTAACTTGTACTACTCTCCAAGTAATTCACTGTTTTTTTATTTTGGGTATGATGGAATAAAACAAAATGACTCTTTAAACTGTCTGCGCTTCGTTCAATTGTAAAGTAGCAGTTAGTTTATGCAACTTTCGACACTCATCCGGAAACAATCGCTCTATGTTTTAAACATAAAAATCAGGCTGCGTACATCCAACCCCCTCTTATCCCGCAGTGAACGGAAGCCTTTGAGGCAATGGATAATGTTGTTGTAGTACTACTCTCCAAAAACTTGGCTAAACACCTCAACATTTGATAATTACATATCACATAGTTTTATTTGTACTTATCATCAACATACCCCAGTGCCTCAAAAGGCTCCCGCTCATTGCGGGGTGAGGGGGGTCGGATGTACTTATGTGTAC
>JAOTQR010000100.1:21326871-21350328 GCA_025774065.1 Solanum ossicruentum
GCCCCTTTACAGGTCAATTTTGTCAAAAGCGCTGCAATCGAAGCAAATCCCTCCACGAACCTCCTGTACAGATATATAGGCCATCTTAAACAATAGTGCTAAATGTTAAGGCTTTGTGAGACCAAAGTTGCTGTGTTATCTCCAATCCCATGTGTCTCACTAATAAATGAAAAAAAAAAATGTGTTAATCCCTTACCAATAAAGGGTCCACAAAATTAACTTAGTCAACATCTTAAATGTCTCTTCCAACAAATAATTATCTTCACAAGAAAAGATTGTATATAACAATAAACAAAATCTCACTTCATAACCACATGCCTCATAAATCATAATACTACAATAAAACAAGAAATTAGTTCGGACAAAATTTTATAGCTAAATAATAAAAATTTTATGATAAATTTCTTGTGTTTTACTTTTTTTTGTCAGTATTTTAGTTATCAAAGTCAAATTATATGAACTTTAACTAATTTTTTAACATGTATTTTTCATCATATTAATATTAGAAGGATTGCAACTTATAATATTTTTCGTATAGTTTTTAACCATATAAATTTTAGATTTCAAATATTAAATTTAACCACTTCAATTTAGTTTTGAAGTATAGTCAAATTAACCTCAAAAAGTAAAACAGTGACAAGTAAAAGTGAATCGAAAGAGTATCATTAATTAATTATAAATTGACAATGAATGATATGAAAGTCTAATTAATTAAGAGCTATTTAGCGATGAACTAACTATAATAAAAAGTTGTCGATAAATTTCGTACTAAATTCCATACTTTTTAATAATAATTAAAAAAATAAAATGACTTAAGAAAACTTTTCAATCATTTTTTCTCTTTATCCAAACCCTACTCCATTTTCTATTTTTCAATCTACATGCAACGACTAAGACGGGCATAAATTAATGTTTCTTATCTTGTCAATTTGACACTACTTATTTATTGTACTTAAGAAGATTAAGTCAAAGATTATTTTGTGAAATTGCACAACGAGGATGAAAATAAAACTTTTAGACATAATTATTCCTTCAAAAAATTAATTACTTTAATATTTGTGGAAACTATAGTTTCCCTTTCCAATAATTTTTGTAATTATTTTGAGGGTTCACCACATGGACACGTGTTAAAAGGAGAGATGGGTGCCTTAACTCAAGCCTTTTCTAATTTTACAAGCCGTCTCCATATTTAATAAATGAGGACTTTAATTAATTATATACACAGCTTAATATAAAATACTTTTCATACTATAAAGGCACCACACCAAAATAATATTTACTCCCTCTCCATGTGTTCGATAATAGTTATCTATTATATTAAAATAAATATTTAATAATATTTATTCACTTTACGAATAGAAAGATAATTTTATATTTAATTTTTAATTTACTTTTATTGTTAATTATTTTTTATTATATTTTTTAAAATATTATATTTAAAAAATAATCTTGACATATTTATTCCTATCATTTATTATCTTTTAATTCTTAATCAAATCAATAATAGTAAACAATTATTACTTGACCAAGGAAAATGTACATAAAAATACAGAACTATACTAATGCTCATATAGAAAAAGGAAACAGAAATGGATTAATAGTTTCATTTTGTCATATTTTAATTAAATTTGAAATCTTAAATTGCTTATTAATTAATTCAGCATTTAAAAGTAGATAATCTTTAATTGTTAGGATTGGGAAGACAAAAATCTGCAAAAGAAACGTGAAGGGGCTGGTCACTGTTCAGAATTGATAAACAAATAATTTATTTTATTTAACAGGCCTCTTGCATTAATCTCCCAAAAAATAAAATAACAAGATAATATATATATATTATCGTGTTTTATTTAAGCATGGGTTTGAAAGTTGTCTTTTCTTTTACTTCATTTCTTTGGGTTTATTTGGATTAATTATCTGCTTGAAGGGGCAATTTAATGCACTAAATATTTTGTATTCACGTAAAATTTTAATGTGTTCGATTAATATTCTGTGTTTAATATAATAATTATTTTGGTCAATCAGATTATTTCTGCAGTGATATTTATTAATTTACATTTGCTTTTTCTTGTTTTTTTCTCTCCAATGATGAGGTATTTAAATTACTTTAATCACAGAGTATCTTTAAAATCACTCAGAAAAGAAATTATTCTGAAATATTAATGATGGGAGAATAAATTCATTGTACTGCTATTGGAAAGATATATCAAAGCAAAAAATGAATAAAAAATAATTCCTAGCTTCCCAACCAACATGAAAAAAACATGCGTGAGGAACTACATGGAGAATATTTTCTAACAAAATATTTCATGAGAAAATGAATAGTTGAATTTTTCGCTCATTTTAAATATTTGGAGATTACTCAAAAAAAATATTATCTCATATTTATATATTCCTCCTGTCCCATATTAACTGAATTTATAAGTTACTGCACATATATTAAGAAAAATATTCAAAAGCAAACTTTACACCATACTTTCCACTATTGTCCTTTGTAAAATCATAAATATATAGTGTGATTTATTTCCTAGAAAATGTAAAAGTTCAATAAATGAAAGGACAAATATGAAAAAAGTTTCAAACATTCATCTTGAACTTTGAAAAATTCAACTATTTTGAACCTTAAAAAAAATCTCAAAAATTCAATTAGTTTGAGACGAAGAGAGTATAATCTAGCAACACACTATAAGGGTGGAATAAGATCGGGTGTGGAATTAGGGAATGGCCCCCCGGGGGGTGGGCTAGGGGAGAAGTATAAAATTTGTTTTTTCTAATTATTTTACTTATTTTTCAGAGAAAATATTTTCAAAACATTTTGAGCAATCAAATATGAAAAATTGAAAAATATCTTATGAAATATGTTTTCATCCTACGAAACACCCCCTACTTTTTTTTTTAATTTAAAAAATGGGAAAGAAACTATTTGTTCCATTTAAGTTGGCAACTAATCTTTGAGATAATTAATGATTAATTAAGATCAGCCTTATGATGATGAGACAGCTAAGTAAGTTTGACTAGTCATAATGTTACTAATCTAGAATGACAATTATGATCTACACTTTTAAATCTCTTGATTAATTAACAAACATTAATTTGTTGCCCCTTTTTCTTCTTCTTTATTAATTTTTCTAAATAAAATCCATCATCCTGGATCTAGAAAAAATAATATCACAATCAGAAGAAGCGGATCTTCCAAAAAAAAATTTTATATCGAATAAAGTATATAGTTCGACTTTCTTGTGTTAGAATTTTATTTTGAAAACACAAAAATACTGTACGCACTTTTTTAAAAAGATCGAACTCAAAATTGTGGGTCTCTTTATAAGCTCTTATTTGTGGTGCATGATTTTCTAAAATGTATGTAGTGATTATGATCGATTCGATAAAAAAGAAGGAATAATATGTATTTTTCTTTGGGGATTTTCCAAATTAAGAAAAAGTAAAAATATATTTGGGATAAACTCTCGTAAAAATTGATTTAATTTGGGACAAATATGGCAAAATAGAATTGCAAAAAAAGAAAGAACAAAGAATAAACAGGTAATGGAAACAACTAATTTGATCCTCTTATCTTTTTTTTTTTAAACAGAAAATATATTTTTAAAAAAAGAAAAGAATTTATTGCATACATTTTTGGAGGACAGCTTAGAGGAATTTGTTCTTAGGGTTGTTGAGTTGTAAGATCATGACTTTTTTTTAAAGGTGGATTACACAGAAAATGTACTATTATATGAATGACCATTTTATATATTAGTATTATTTTTTTACTATATACTACATATCATATAATTAAAAATGAAAATTGACATTATTTTAGAAAAAAGAACCAGCTTTTTGTCGTAATTTTGAGAACAAGGGGTAATGGACCTAGTTGCCAAAATCATTTCCAAGCTTTAAGGGCTGTCTCTTACTTGATTATTAATTGGTTTGTTATAATCTTGGATTATTGACATGTTATAATGAAGCCCATTTTTTGTTCGCTTTTAATGAGTAGGGTTTGCATTGTTTCCGGAAAAAAAATACACGGATAAGTAAATATATACTAGTTAATTAACTAACATAGTTATAGTTTGAATTAATTACAGTTCACGACAAACATCTAGTTGTAATAACAGTATGAGTTTTGTATAATCCGCATGATTTATACAAACGTTGTGCGTTTATAGCGAAATATACAAACACCTCGAATTATATAGGGAATTATACAAACACTATGCAAAAACTGCGAATTATACAAACATATACAAACGTTGTGCGAATTATACAAACATATACAAATATTGTACGAATTATACAAACACATCTATAATTATAACGACGAAGAAATGTGATCACTCAAACTATAATTATAGAACATAATTAAGATATTTTAAAGTGATTATACGTTAAATTTTTATTTTTTTTTACACTCAAATATGTGTAGGGTGTACCCAAGACACTAACAACGTTTTATATGTGCAAGCACGTTCAATTCTCCCATAATACTAGCAAAACAAAAAAGGAAAAAAAAAAAAACTGAATTCATTCTTAAGAATATTATACATAACAACGTGCTAGCAACCAAAATAAAGTGCAGGTGAATCATGAAAGTGTATACTAGTATACAGTATATTATATGAATTTAAGAGAAATTAATATACAAGTAAAATCAATTTTTAAAAAGAATAGAAAAATAGAAACATAGAAATTAATTTGTTACACCAACTTCCAGTTGGGAAACAACTCAATGAAGCACTAAATATAGGCCCCCACTGCATCATATGTCCTCTATCTATGAGGCATTTTTCATGTAAGTTCAGTTCAATATACATATAATACACCTACCCTATCCCCCCACCCCAACCAAATAATAATAATTAATTAAAAAATACATCAATTCAAAATTCATCTCAATTCAAGATTTATATCATTTCAAGAAAATGTGTCCCTTCCAGCATAACATGTGCTTAGCCATTCCATCAATCCTTTTAAAGTTCAGTAGATAGAACCTTTTGTTGTTCTTGTTCCCACGAACCATCTTCCAAATTATCATAACTTTCTTTTTTGTTTTTTTTTTTTATGAAAAGTGTTTTCTTCATGCAACCTTTCATTTCATTTTGTCATATCTAGTCTTTCTGCTTATGGGTTTTGAGCTGAGGGTTTTAGGAAACAACCTCTCTACTTCTATGGGATAGCAATAAGGTTTGCCTATAATCTACCATCTCCAGACCCCACTTGTGAGATATCACTGGATATGTTATTGTTTTCTTCATGCAAGCCAAAAATTAAATAAAATTTGTAAGACAAATTTTGGTGAGTTTATATATGTAAGGGAGGGGCTACTAAACATATTAGGTGCACCCACTAATAATTGGGACTTTAGTGAGCCATTTCCTCAAAATGTCACAACTAAATAGGCACAACATTCGTACCGATCATGTCATTCATGCTTTAACAAGTTTTATGCTGGTTGTCATCGTATTATAACTCTCTTTCTTTATTTAAATTGGAGATCAACAATATTAGCAAGTTCATATAAATGACACATTTTTTTCTCTCCTTTATAATACTTTCCTCAAAATATCACAAAAGAAAAAACGAACAAATTATAAAATTCTCCCATCTTCGCTCTCTCTTTTTTCCTATTTGTTTTATTAATATCAATCAACCTTTATAGGGATTGTGATTGCAAAAGTTTAAAAGACATGTACCATGTGGACAAGACTAAAAATCATATCTAAAACATAATGGTCCTAGTTGTGTTAATTCTTCTATAAAAGTGCAATTTCATGAGTTTAATTTTACTTGTAATAAAGCACTAAATTTAGGTGACATGTCTCTTTTGGCAACTCCGTTCAAACCTTGTACTTTAACTATACTATTAATTAAGATGTCTCTTCACTTCACACCAAAGAATCTAACAACCAATTAAACTAACTAGTACCACGTTTGGTGCTTCACCAAACAGGGTCCAATTTCAATTCAATTATTATTTGCATTATGGTATACGTATATAAAATCGCAAGCCATAACTTGAACAAAGATGGATAATAGTAGCACTTTTGGTTTTTAAATTTTTTTTTAAAAAGTATTTTTAGTTCATATGATATTTGACTGTGAATCTTCAATTAATTAAAATGCATATGTTATATTGACTACCTTACAGCAAATATATTACTGTCAAATATGAAGTAAACGTACACATCAAATACATCACATAAATAAATGATGGAATGAAGTGACTAGTAGTTATATTACATTTTTGAACTAAAGTGAAATTCAATAGATCGCTAACCACATATGAGAGGTAATCCGCATTAGGTAAATTTGGCGTGAAGAGCTATATGAGAGGTAATCCGCATTAGGTAAATTTGGCGTGAAAAGCTTGACTCAGAAGACAAATCTCTTGCTTTTGGTAGCAAAAGATTTCAGCTTGATACATCCAACATGAAAATCCCAAGCCCAAATACTGAACCATCCCGGAGGATATGCTATAACATATATTAAAGATTCGAATAAAAATTTATTGATAAATAAAAAAAATAAATATGCTTTTAATAAAAAAAATAAAATAAAAACACAATAGACAAATAAATTACTATTTGATTTCAAAGTAGGGTGTTGATAGCGTCCCCACCCTCCCAGGACCACTGCCCCATCAGACACTGAAAAAAATAAAAGTATTAAAATCGAAATAAACAAGTTTCATGCAAAAGCTAATAAAATAAATATAGATAGATGTACGTTATATGATTGATTGTAAGTTATCTCCTCAAGTATTACTAATTTTAATATACACATTTAGTTTAATTATAAACAAATTTTATAGTGCTAAAAAAAATAATACAAATAAAACAAACTTGAAAATTTAAAAGATTAAAGCAAAAATAAAAAACTTGAACTTGGTGATCACCCTCTACATACACTCCTACGAAGGAGAGGGGATTTCATGGAGTGATCAAATGTACATTTTGATGAAAATTTATCTTCTAAAATTTATCGATCATAAAATTTGATTAATTTTTTAAAATTTAATCTTTAAATATTTTCAAGTCAAATCGATATTTGAATTTTTGAGATTTTCACTCACAAATCATTAATTTTTTCTAAAGTACAATGCAAGTTCAAACTATAACTCCAAATCCAAAAACTTAAATTTTTAAATTTCAACATTAAAATATATGACTAAACTGGATGGATCTTAGACCCTCAAATTTGAGGGACCTCATTTCTAAATAATAATAGATTATAAAAAAAAATTTAAAAATAATCTTAAGCACTATATAATAAGTAAACTTTTCATATAAAATGAAAGAATTATTCGAACTAGTTAACGTGTGACAGAGGCCTATAGTATTTTGGGATTTGAGAAAGTGATGTACGTTTTCTTAATCTTGAAGCAACTATACGTATTTGCTTATACACAAGAAAATATACTTTCAGTTGAGGAATGGATCCATTCTTGAAATTAGAGGAAATTGTCAGAAAAAAAGTACATTTTTTCCTTAACAAATTGAAAAAATCGCCTTTTTCTTATGTTTGTTGTTGAATATGTGCTTTTTTTTTCCTCCTTTTTTTGGTTTAAAAGCATCTTCAATATGTAACCTTTCAACTTTGGTACTAATTTGATGAAATATGTATATAGGATACAACAACAATAACATACCCAATGATATCGTACAAGTGAGGTCCGCAATATATAGGATACACAAAACATTATAAATAAACAAAATAATGACTACCTGACATAAGATGCTTAACTAGTCGATTGGTCAAACATCTGTCTATCCTTTAAAATATTTTTTTCAGAATTAAATCAATTCATATTTCACGTCCAAAATTAAAAATTTCAAACCTATACAATAAGCACTATAGGTTGAAATTTTTTCCATATTCATTTGATGAAAAATATTTTGTAAAATGTTAATGAAAATTCATATAGTTTAATTCTCATGAAATAAAATAGGATGATATATTGAGAGTACAATATTTCTTTGGTATGATCGAAATATAACCTTAAAAATTAAAGGAAGTTGCTAACAATATACAACTTTGAAAAGTTAAATATGGTTTTTGTAAAGCATGAAGTAATTAATCATAGTTAACAGAGAGAATTTTTTAGCTTGATTGTGTGTGGACCTAGCTTGACTATAGATATTTTCTATCAACACAAGTATCGAAAATTAAGGATTCATAGCAAAGCTTAAAGTAGCGAAAATAATCTTTCTATCTCTGTGTTCTAAAATTCTTTTATAATCACATAAATATTCAAATTTTATGTCACGTCAGGGGATAGGTGGTAATGATAAAAATGTTGTGTCCAAGAGATAAAGTTTTCACCTGCCAGAGGGATTTCATTGATTGTAAATGCTCACCGCTGGACTTGTACGTATTGCCTAAATTTCCCTGCACATATGCCAGTTCCAGAACCTTTCTTTTCACTTTTCACACCATACACACTTACTACTATTCAATAAATAGCTTTTTCCTCTGCAAGAAAAACAAAATCAGTTTATGCACATAAACAGTGTTTTACATTCATTGCTAGAAGTAATTCAAACTCATGCACTATACTAGTAATGATCGTTCAAGAGAATATTAAAATTGTTGCGACGTTGCTATTCACTTGAAATTCCCCCTCCCAAACTCTCCTCCAGTTGGATCCAATGGCATGTATCTAACATACAAATCACATTTTGTATCCATGTAAACATTACAACTAGTTGGTAAATGAGAAAATAGAGGAAAAGAGAGGACAAGTAACAGGAAACAAAAGTAAAAGACTGACATATAACAAAGAAAACAGGAAACAAAAGTAGAATCCCATAATAACAAAGAAAATACAGCCACATGGGTCAACACTGCAAAAGCCCCTCGTGTGTTTGTGTCATTGTTTTGTGGGGTTAGAAACTTTAAAAGTGTGACAGTGGTGGATCCACTCTTTCTTTTCCTTCCAACTACAGACACATCCATGTCAGTCTCTACCTTATGCCCACTATTTCTGCAATAAAATCACCCCACCCCCACCCCCCAAGTTCCTCATCATATCGATTGCCTCATTTAATATTTTATAACACACCCATTAAAGAAATTACAGAGACAGCTATATCTATTTCAACTGATGACCAAATATTAGTGCAATATCTTTTACTTTCTGAGGCATTGTACCATTCTTCTTTTGTCCTGTTTCAGGAATGACCAAAATACACATCTAGCAATATAATGGACAGAGCATGTCAACTTCACAGCGTATATTTTACTGCAGGCAGAGGTCTGAAAGTGAAAAACCATTGTATAAATCATCCTAGAGTTCAGCCTTGTATCAATGTTAGGTCATTATCAAATTCAGCCACAATGTTTGACCATGACCAAGGTCTAGATTCCATGTCCAAATGACTCGGAAGGCAGGGCTTTGGACTTTGGTGACATCTGTCATTTTCTAAAGTTGCATTATAAAACTTGAGAATACTATTCTAAATACACGCCTTGATGGGCAGCGTTAGTGTGAAATAGCAAGTGCCTAGTGACATAGTCGGAGTGCGAACAAACTAGCATGGATGTCATTGTTATCGAAGAAAAGTATAGACAGATAAGTTCTGATGTGTATCCTTTGTATGTATCAATATACACTAAGCACGCATACTTTTGGAAGAGAATACCTTTTAGTGCTTTTACAAGTTCTTGTTCTTCAGTTCCATGCACCAATGGCAATAGAGAAGCACAGATACCCATGTCAAGGCAAAGCTGGTCAGTGAACTTTTAGCTAACCTTTTGAACATATCAGAAGGCATAAAAGTTCCAAATAACAATAGTAAACCAGCCAACTTTTGACTAACTTAACATGAATAATAGCAACTAAGTATCTAGGGAGTGTGTTTGAAATATGGCAGGACCACCACATGGATATGTTGTAGAAAAGCTTAAGGAAAACAACAAATAGAATGCTATCTCTTGGAGTGACCCAGAGTGTAATATGCCTAGCTTATCATGAAGTTTCAAAGAAAGTTAACATGACAGGACCACATATAATTTTGCAGAACAACGTGATAATAAAATTGCTACAGAAAAATCAATCATGCTTCATGTGAACACAGAAATCTGACAAAAACAATTATGGGACTCTTCACTGAAGGACAATTAAGTGAAAGGAAGTTACAGAATTCATTTATTCAACAACTAAGGATACAGTGAACTGTGATCCTTTTTTTCTATGGAGGGCATATGATTCAGCCCCAGATGTCACCTCAACTATGAAAAGGAAGAATTCGGTTCATTTATGTCTTTCATGCTCTACACTTTGTAAAAGATAAAATCCCAGATCAATGTCAAATGTTGCAACCTATAAACATCGAACTTAATTGGGAATTTCAGAGTAAAAGCAACTCTTGAGTAGTAGAGGAACTCAGGACATCTCAATCATGAGGAGGGAACAACAATTCCAACAAGGATATATTTCACTAGCACACATGATGAAAGATGCCTGAATCTCTAAATAGCTCTCAACACATCCAGAAATCAAGAATTGCCATGAGAGTTGTCAACAATACATTATATGACAACATCACATGGTTCAATTAGGCAACCAGCTAGTCCATCAAGTAGAAATTCCAAGATAACATACGTGCAAGAAACTCGAAGGTGGATAGATATTTTTACAAACATGATGCAAACCACAAAACTTTCACATGGGAACCAAAAGGAGATGGTCAATAACATAGGCCAAAGACTGGACCAACTAAAACAGATGCAAACTCCAAGATATGTTTAATTTAATGCACTACTGAACCAGCAATATAAGAATGGAGCCCAAGTGTGTTCTATGGTCAAGATATTTCAGCTAATATAATTTTATGACGCAATATAGTAAGTTTTGTAGTTGTTTCATTTTCTTAAAGACAAATAGTTTTAAGTTTCAAATAAATCTTGTAATGGTTGCATTCTAGAACAGTCCTTAGCTCAAAATAGTTTTTTTTTAAAAACGAGTTGATTATTTAGCAACCAAACATCTCCAACCCTTCGGGGTGGCCCAATGATTTAGGCTTGGGACTTCCATGTTGGAGGTCTCAAGTTCAAAACCCTTGCTAAGGATTTGCCTTTTGAGTTGAGCTCGTCGCACCAGCTTGCCTAGCACGAGTTACCTCTTCTATGTAGTTTGTGAGTTATTGTATACGAGTAGAGGTTTTATCCTCTGTGCACCCAAAGGATAGCGGCTGCGCGTTTCGCTTGTCATTGGAAAAAAAAAGAAGATAGTTTCCAAACATCTCCAAGAATCAAGATAATTGGACATATCCATACAAGTGAGTGGACAAATGTTTCATGTCTAGTAGAACTAGCATCAAGAGCTTCAGCCCATAGATAATTGTCAAGCAAATGATCTTTAGTCTACATAAAATTCATTGCGCTAGGGCAATGACACAAGCTAGTGATGTTCTAATCAAGACATGTCTATAGATGGTTGAAAACTATTTCCAGTCTACACAAAGGTCAGACATCATTACTCTGGGGATTCATAAATTAATGAACATGAACAGTTGATCCTGCTAGAAAACTTTGGAGCAAGTCTTTGATCTAATATTTGAATTCAAGGAAAAACCATACACCTCATGTTCCAATTTATGTTACTCTATTTTCTTTTTAATCTGTTTAAGAAAGAGCAATCTTTCCACATTTGAAGCAATTTAATTTAATCATCTCATTTTACCCTTAAGGACAACTTTCATCTTTCATAGTCACACAAATTTTATGGTATATTTCATACCACAAGTTTCAAAAGGCTTATAGCCACTTATGGCATATTTAAGACCCTTGGTTACAAAAATCTTCCTTTGTTTCATAAACTCCATCCCTAGTCTAATAGGTTTACATAAATTGAAATGAAGAAAATAATTTTTTTTCTTGATAAGTAGGAAAAAATAATATATACACCCTTCCTTCTCATCAAAGAATCTGCAAATTCCATGACATATAGGTCTATGTCTCTCCTTTTCAACACTTCCAATCAACCTATATCATACAAACGGACCATGGGGCTCAAAGCACTGTCATGAATCTAAGCTGGGTTTCTATCACCTTCATAATGTCCTGAAGCGTTTGCTCTATCATTCATTCCAAAACTTTCATCATACAATTTATATGTTTTATACCACAACAGTCCATATAATATTGATCATCTCCTTTGAATTTATATATTTAGACGTGCCCTGAGTGTGCATTCGCCACCCAATTGATTGAATAAATAAAAGAGAAACAATGAGATGCCAATATGGAAAGGAGAATTACTTAACCAATGATGGTTCAACATTGAGTTGATCCAATTACGGATATAGATGTAAGTGAAATACCTCTTGAGTAAAATTTGTTAGAACCACCACAATCCATTTAGAAGAAAATTTACATGTTAGGGTAATATGGCCGTCCATAGGGATCAGGAACGTAAGTATAGACCTTTCTAGTCCTTGCCTCTCCTTCGAATGGACAACCTTCCCTTCACCCTCTCTCAATCAGAAAACACAACAAATAGAGGCAAAACAGTTAACACTATAAAAGAAGAAGGCACCAGGATATAACAAATAGAGAAAGTGACAGATTTAATTGGTTTATAAAAGCTCTTATTATCTTGTATATTGTTTTTAAGACCCTAAGTTGTCAATAACTCATCGATAGTAACAGGAAAGCACAAGAAAAAAGAAAGAGAAATTCCTTACTCCTGCTACTGAGATGCTTTCCAGTGACAACTAAAAGCCTAAAACCCATACACACTATATTTAATTACTAGAACTTCGTTTCCGTAACCTAAACCTCACAAAATTTTCTTAGATGGCAGCTTAATTTGTTCATTAAATTTCTTTTTGAAAAAGTACACATTTTTATTGATATGGGAAAAGACCCGTACACAAGCTGTATGCCAGAAAGTAGAGAACCTAATTTGACACTATTATTTAGAAAATATATGCATGTATCACATTCTTGCAGATAATTATATTTCTGCGAGCATATTTCTAGAACATGTTAATATCAGGCGGTAAAGTACTTAATCTGATAATCGAACCAATCACGACAGAAGCTATTATCAACTAGTTTATCATCTATGCAATAAGTATCATATACAAATGTCAATCCATATATGTCATCTTTTGCTTTTGTAAAACAAAAGTATAATGTAGTTATATAGATATAAGCAAACTAAAAGAAGAGTGCAGTAACAATCATAATTCACCAATAGATTCTGGTTCCTTTCATCCATATATAGAGTTCGCAAGAACACATGCATGACGTGCACTATCTGAATGCAAGTGAATTGATTCCAAAAGGCATGAATCAATCACACTATTGAAGCTAATTGTCTTAATGATAATTTCGGACAACTCAGTAAAGCTTAACATGACATTAAAAATGAAACGAATTGCTAAAATTCATCTTAATTTTACATCTACAATCACAAACCAGAAAAAAATAAAGCTTACAACTTTGCCAACTCAAGACTGAGGCCACCGTCACTGGTAGTTCTAGTAACCACAGCAAAGCAATACACAACAAAATCAACCACTATTTCACCTCAATCCCTAACTAGTCGGCGCCAGCTATATGAATGTTACATCCATTTTGTTCTTTCATCTTTGAACCTGTCTCATTCTAATACTCAATAATTTGACTTTTAACATAGTAAAGCAAGGAGTGGGTTCGAGAACGTAGTCTGAAAGAATCCTTCCTCAACTGTATGCTATAGCTTTGCAAGAGGAAGCCTGTGTGGCTCAGGTATGGAGTCCACAGGGTTGGGATTTAATTTTCAGAAGAGCTCTAAATGATTGGGAGATTGGGGAAGTTGCAAGTTTACTGGAAGTACTTCATAAACATCCAGGTCTATCTTTGAGGGCAGATAGTATGAGATGGAAAATTCAGGCAAAGGGTGTGTTTACAGTAAAGTCATGTTACTGGAAACACAACACTTTGCAGCATACAACAGACAAATGGCCCTGGAAGCTGAACTGGAAGACTAGGAGTCCACCAAAAACTGCCTGTTTTACTTGGTTGGTTTGTAGGAATGCTTGTCTGAATCCTGAAGTTCTTCAGAAAAAAGGGATGGCAGATTAGCTCTAGATGTGTCATGTGTGAAAAGGAAACTGAAACAAATGATCATCGATTCCTCCATTGCAAAGCAGCAATGGTCTTATGGAACATGTTTCTTGCTGTAATGGGAGTTAAATGGATGATGCCAGGCACAACAAAGGAATTACTGAGCAGCTGGACAGGGATTGGGAGCAGACAAACAGAAGGCCACTGGTGGAAAACAATTCCTATTTGCATTTGGTGGACACTCTGGAAAGAACGGAACTCAAGATGCTTTGAAGGGGAGAATACAAATCTGCAGAGAATTAAAATGAATTGTATAAGTCTTTTGTATTTTGGGTGTAAAGGTAGCCTGATAGGGGAGATATTGGATTTAGTAGATTTCATAGGAAACTTGTAATGCACTCTTGGAGTGGGATGTAAGTTTCCATTCATCATCTGTTGGATGATGAATTTTATGAAATGAAACACAAGTTACCATTTTCTCAAAAAAAAAACATAGTAAAGCACAATCATATCATTATAATAGTCAATAATTTGTGTTTTTTTTAACACAATAAAGCATTAAGAGAGATACATACCGAAATGAATTTCATTCATATCAATAAGTAATAAAGCTTACAACTTTGTCATGTGAAGAATGAGGTCAATGTCACATAATTGAAAATCCGAAACACAAACAATCCTTCCAGAATACCCAACAATACACCAGCAATAACATCGAACACGAAATGCCGTCCAAGAAGTACCCTAGAACACGACGTCGTTATGGCCCATCCGATCACAATGAGCATCAAATAATCCACAAATAAATCATATTTGAGCTGAATCAAAACTTCCCGAATGAAATCGAAGTAGAGATAAAACAGAGTAGCTATCATGGAAACTCTGGATGAATGTCCACTGGGAAAGGACCAATGGTCAACGGCAAAGGAGAGAAACATGTTTTTGTTGTATACGGGTCGGGGCCTCCGAATAAGGTGTTTTAGGGGTCCGATTACGATAATGTCAACGATGCCGCCGAGGAGTAAATTGATTAGGAAGATGTTGGCAGTGGTGCTTTCGGAGAAAGCGAGAGGATAGAGGAGTAGTGAGAGGACTAAAGGGAAGAATAGGAAACCGTCGCCGGAGATTTCTAGGGTTTTGAGGAAGTAGTAAGGAAGGACAGGGTGAGTTAGAGTGTAAAGACGAAGGGAAATGGCGGTATCAAAATCGACGATGCGGCGGAGCAAAGACGGCGACGGCGGTGCCGACTTGGATACCATTGTTCCGGTTTGTGGAGCTGAAACCAACTGATTTGTGGAAATGTCAGAAATTCGTTAAATTTGAAGCCCAACAGTGTTGGCCCATTCCATAAGGAATAAAATTCACAAAATAGCCATTTTTCAATCTTTATGATTGGAAAAAAAACACACCCCCACCAGTTTTACTTATCATCATGTTTCTAATTTAATTAACTTTGAAATTAAATTGAATAAAATTAGTTTTGATATTTTAAAATTTTAATTTGGATATTAAAAAATTATGTAAAAATTACTATAGCTCATAATATAATTTAAAAAAGCATATTATAATATAGGTCAAAATTCCTATAATTTGACTTTTGAAATTAATAACCTGACAAATAAAAATAAATAACGATAATAATTATTATTATGAAGTTCAAACTTTAAGATGTAAAATTCAAACAAGACAAAATATGATTTTTTTTTAAATGCATGAGATAATTTATTTACTTTATATTGTTCAAAACTTTACATTTTAGCAACTTATGTATATCTTTAAATTGATGAAATAAATAATTTTGAGTTGGACCAATTTGATTTTGACTAATTCCACAACTTGCCTAAAAGGGTCAAAGCCATTTTAACTAGAATTGTTCGTGTATTGGGTCTAAGATTGGGTTATGATCCAAACAACAAGACCATTAATAGCTCAATTTTCTAGTACAAATGGGCTGATCCATAATGAGGCAAAGAAATTATGAAAAGCCCAAAATTTTCCAACAGAACTCTCATATATATCCTGATGTCGATCGAACTTTGTGATTTTGATTCAAATTCTATATTTACTTAAAAATTCATTATATATATACAAAACTATAAATTATTAAGTAATTTAGAATCTAATAATTTGAAAAGATTAGAATTCAGAACACGTAAACTTCAAATCATTGGTTTGTGCTTTAAATGGTGTGAAAAATGCTTACACCAACGTTGGGGTATAAACTTAATAACATTTTCTTTCAAAATATAAGCTGAAAAATACTTTCATGTTTATGGTCAGAAGCAAAATGATTAGAGATGATCATTATTCATTAAACTGTCCAAAATAAAAAAGTTAATCTCCCACTAGCAGAAAAATAAATACTATTTATATAGAAAGAGAAATCAAAGAATAGTTATAATGATTGTTGACCATATAATAAGAAACAAATACATCACACATGGTATCAATAATTCATCTTGTAACTTTAGAAGGTGGAAACATTTAATCGTGCCTACAAAAAGTTTACAAAGAGGGAAAAAAAATGTTAAGACACAAAGTCCCACATTGGTGGTTATTGGGATGGATAGTCTCCTCACAAGGTTTAGGCAATCCTCCTCCCTTTGAGTTAGCTTTTGGGGTGTGAGTTAGGACTAAGACCTTCTTCAACATGGTATCAGAGCAGGGCCCGTTTCACCTAATGTTGGGCCCCCGAAAAAAAATTGTCCATGATGTAGGCAATCCTCCTCTTTTTGAGCTGGCTTTTGGGGTGTGAGTTAGGCCTAAGACCTTATTCAACAAAAAATAATTCAAAACAGTTTAAGTGATGATTTGTTTCTCATTATAGGTAAATGACAAGGGCCAACACTCACTTTTTCTTTGATCCAAATGACCAAATCTAACAAATTCTGAAAAGTTTTCAAACTTATAGATACTACAATCATATTGTTGAAAATAGTAATACTAACATTATATTCTGGGATGTCTTTATTTATTTTTGGTACACGATAATATAGCAAGTCTCTAAAGGTTTCAAACTTGTAGACACTATAATCATGTTGTCGAAAATAATGTATTGTTGTGAACCAAGCTAACTTTGTAAGGATCCATAGGCTAAAAATGGTGAATGAGACTGACTTAATTATAACTATTGGTTCGAGTAAAATATTAGAGAGTTTTATTTGGGATCCAAACTCAATTACTATTCATTAAATAGGATGAGGGGTTTGATGAACAGTTATGCAAATTATTTGACGCTTTGTCTATGGTTATTTCTCTATTATAGTATCTCATCTCCTTCCAGTCACCTTATTACGATATTATTATGTTTCTTAGTTATGGTTGCTGTCACTTTGTTGATCGAATTCTAAGTTGTAATTTGAGTTTAGTGTCTATCAATATAATCTGTATTTGTATTGAAAAATTGGTTTGTTCATAACTCCTACGGTATTTAGACTATAGTTACAAAATGTAGCTAGAGTTGATGTATTAAATGGAAAATACGTGTATTAGATCAATCAAAGAGTTCTATTCAGGAAGTAATATTTACTGAATTAACAAAAAAATTGTATTTAAGAAAGAGATATCAACGTATGTTATATCAATCTGCATGTATATTATGATTTTCTTACAAAATTTAAAATATAATTACATTTTATAATTTTTTTAAAATAATAACTATAAATATATCGATTCGACAAATTGTATAATCCAAGGTAGTCCAAAAATAACCGATCAGAAAAGATCTTGACAGTTGGGTTTGAAGCATTACTAACAAAAATAACTCACGAGTTGTGACGTTGGTTACATTTTTTGGGGTTGGGAGATTATTTTCTTGTATTTATTTCTCGCAAATAATATAATTCACAAAAAGAAGGAAATAGCTTCTCTTATTATTTTTCTAATAACTATCTTATTTTGAATATGAAATTGTCTTTCATTATGAAATCGTTTATCCCTCTCGCAAAGTGAGAGTACTTCTCGATGCGAGATCAGATTTACTCCTAATTCAGATTTAATTAAGTTTTAATATGAATACTGAATATCGAGTGAGAAATTGAAATTAAATAAAAAAGAGTCTTTTCCACTATTCATTTCTTAGCTTGAGGATGATCAAAAAGTCTAGGCAAGCTATTAATGAGAAAACCAGCTGCTTTGATGTTGAGTTAATTTCTGTGACAGTGAAAATTAAATTATTGCTGCAAATTAAATTTCTTTAATATAAGTTGACTGCACGCCATACTGTCCAATTTATTAATGAAGCAACAATTAATTAAATTAAAATAATAGGAGCATTTAATAGAGAAAGGTGGTAAGTGTTTGGTGACATTTAAGTTCACATTTGAAAAACTAGTCCAAAAAAATATTGGGTGACAACGCCGTCGCACTTAGGTTGTCTACAAATTTGAACTTGAATTAAATTAAATTATCATTAATAAATTAATGATAAGTCCATAAACATAATTAAATAAGTTATCAAGAATCAAATTAGCCTTTTCTCAGCCCATAAAAAATCCTAAATACTAATCTGCATTCAATCCGAAAACAGTCGCGCTATGTTTTTAAACATAGAGACCAGACTGCGTACATCCGACTCCCCTTTACCCCGCAATGGACGGGAGCCTTTTGAGACATTAGGATAATGTTATTGTTACTAATCTGCATTCAATATTTATATTCAATTAAAAATAATTTAATCTTAACAATTAAGAATTAATGTGATGATACATACTATTCTACTTTTCGATATGTAGGCTATGTTATGCTCGGATTATGATGTTTTGACTATATTTTTGAGAAATTTAGCTGAGAAATTGTTGTAGTACATGTTTTCGATAAGAAATGTTGTGTAATTTTTAGGTTGTTTTTTATTGTTCCGAGTATGGTGTTGAGCCCAATTTTTGGGTTATAGGCTCGGGGTGACATAACTATCATTTTTTGGGGGTTGATTCGATATTTCGGACATGGACTCCATTTTTTTCCACTTTAGTCACATTTAACATACTTTCTCCCGTTTCTTAAGATATTATAGCTGAAACAACTGTATTGATATTGTGACTCATATTTTGATAGCTGAGTGACATATGGAGGCCACCAAGAAGAAAAAAGCTCACGTGAATTGATCTAAGGCATGTGGTTCATCTTTCAGGTAGGCTACACTTTTCTCACCTGATTAAACAATAAATATGTATAAAAAAGAAAAATTAATAAAATACGAATACATTTATTGATTTAACATAATTATCATAACAGATAATTGATTTATGTTTGGTACCGGTACTAATACAAGTGTCATGTTCATACCACTAATTCGTTCTTGGCTATAAATAAAACCTACAAATAACTTTCCCACCTCGAAAATAGTGCAAAATTTCAAAAGAAATTGATGCATTGTCTTTGATATAACATGCACTCATTTAATTCAATTTGGAATGGGGAAATTATTTTCCTTTAATATAAAAACAAGCTACTGCTATCGTTGCACAGTTATACTATACATTTGTCTCAAATATATATATAAAAACAGAAATAATTAAATGAAGGATATAATACACAAGTCACAAGTTGCAAATGAGATAAATTTCTGCAATATACAATCAACAATTATTAATTATTGCAGGTGCCTGGATATTTATTTTTTTTAATTAAAAAAAAGGATCATAATATGATGACTTTTAGCACATTTTGTGATACTGCCAAGGAACAATTATATTGCAGGTTAATTAAAAACATGAAGAAGGAAACAAATATTATGAGAAAGTACTTGGGTCAGGGTGAGAGGGAGGACACAGCCTCTAGATTCTGATGTGAGGTGGGTTCGGTGGCAGAGAAGGTGAGGGAAGCGAGACTGCAATGATTCGGACATGTGCAGAGAAGGAGTATCGATGCTCCTGATAGGAGGTGCGAGAAGCTGGCTGTGGAAGCTACTCGGAGGGATAGAGGTAGACCGAAAAAGAACTGAGGAGAGGTGAGTAGATAGGATATGGCGGAACTTGATCTCATTAAGGACATGACCCTAGATAAAAAGAAGTGGAGGGCGCGTATCAGAAGAACGGGTTAATTGATAGGGTTAGGTGGATGTTTGGCTTCGGGGTATAGTAGAGTTAGTTGGACAGGAGTTCTTTTGGGCTCTCAGTTAAGTTTGTATTGTATGATTCTTGTACTTTTTTTAATCATATTTATAATTTGCCAGGTTCATTTCATTAGTAATCAAATATTCTTTTCGTTCCCTTCCCCTTTATTTTATCATATCTAGTTCATTTCTGCGTATATGTTTTGAGATGAGGGTCACAGAAAACAATCTCTCTACTTCTATGAGCTAGCGGTAAAGTCTGTGTACATTATACCTTCTCCAGACTCCACTTGTGGAATTCGACTGGGTATGTTGTTGTTGTACTAGGGTCAGGGAGGTGAAGCAAATCATTTTTTTAAACAAAGTGAGAAAATAAATTAAATAAATGCATTGTTTTTTGTAAAATATAAATTTATATGCATTAAAGTGTTGTACTGAAGTGCAGTTGTGGAAGTTGTTGTTTAGTCAATTTCAACATGAAGGCTGGTTGAGGCTTACAATATCATATGATTACTACTCTACTTCTAGTAACCCTAGCTACATCTATAAAATTTAATTCGTTTACTCCTACCGATGAATATATGTTCGGTTGATTGTTGTATCAAACTCGATCTTAGAATTTAAAATTTACGTATTCAAACTAGTAACCATATGTAGCATTAGCTGATCCGTGACTTGTACCATGTAATATTATTAATGCCTCAAGTTGATTCTATAAGCTAGATGTTTTGTGGCAAGAAGAATTATTTTCGATTTTTTATATAAATCACTGTGTGCAAGTTATGGTAGCATTTAATTCCTTGTGCTGCCTTCTATAAAGGTAGATGAGACCTACTCTTTAGTGAGCTATATATATAATGCAAATAGCAATGGTTGAACAATGTTCAAAGTATACCAATTATTCACTAGTTGTACTAGTAAGAAGTCTGCTAATCAAGAAAGAAATAAAAGATCAATTATATATGCTTCGAGAGAAAAGAAGTTTCATAAATAGCATTTTACGATGATTGTTCTTCTTTATTATCTAATGACTTGCTTGAATATCTTCTCACATCCTTTATTTTGATCTAGCGATCCCGACTTTGATTTTTATTAGATGTGTGAATAAAGTATCACACGCATGAGGCAACAATATATACCAGATTATTAATATTGAATTTCTTCAATCAAAAATTATCCTTTCTTTCATTAATACGACTTTTCTTTTTTCACTAAAAAGAAAAAGAAGCTACATATAAAATGCAATATTAAAACTTGTAATGATGTGAGATCTTTTTAGAAAAATCATGCTGATTTGGCTCAAAGCAAACACGTATCACATACGATAAAAATATTTTCAAACAAATATAACCAAACAACGTACTTATCACACTACATCTTATTTGTATATATTAAAAAGAATAACATTTGGAATATTTACTGCTTGCTTGTCAAACAAACAAACAAAAAAATTCAAAAATAATCATTTTCCGTTCCATTCAAATAATACACATGCACCCTCTACGTAACTTATTATCTCATGTTTCAGCTAATCCTTTTTTATTCTATTACGTAATTAACTAAGTGTCAAGTTTAAATTTTGAAATATATAACTTTAATTTATGGTGAAAATAGAAACTTTATCATCTTTTGTGGTAAAACTGTTGGTCATTTCAACGCAATCATATACGTACTACACTTGGAAAAAACATAGAATATATCCAACAAAGTTATTGGGGTTCCAAAAATATTTGCATTGGTGATTGAAGAGTACTCAGAAATTTGAGCAAAATGGGAAAAAAAGATGAAAGTAAAGGTTCGAAAAGGGAAAAAGTGAAAGTATAGGGGGTTGAAATAGAAGCACGCGGCCAAGTTTCATTTTACTAATTTTAACACTATTCCCAATCGATTCTGCAAGCGTGAGCACAAAGGCTGGCAGATTATATACGTACAACAAATCTCTTAAAGACTCTTTTGTCTATATACTATAAATTCAAATTCACTTAAATTCTTGTTCAGATTTGACACAAAGATTAAAAAATAATAAATAATCATTATGAATATAATAAATGTAATATTTTAAAAAATATAATTGAGAAATAATTATAATTAATAATAAAGGTAAATTAAGAAATAAATATAAAATTATCTCTTGTAGATTTAGATTTTTATAAAAAATTATAAATTTTAAATTTTTTGGAGAATGTATGATTGAAGTTGATAAGGGAAAGAGTCTGACTACAAGAGTTTATTGTACATAAGTCTTACGTTGCATATTTGCTAGAGACTATTTCCGAAGCTTGAATCCGATGTAACAACAACTTTACCCGTTATTCCAAGACTCCCCTTCAGATAGCCAAGAGAGAAATTAAGTGTATTTTTTTTCTAACTTTGCCCTTATTATAAGGGCCTTATCATTAATTATTTTAAAATTAAGAAGCACATGTATATTTAAAAGTTTAATTAGTTAAAAGAGATATATTTGTTAAACAACACTTTTAATTAATTTTTTCTTTAAGATCGCGTCAAAATCTTATCATAACAACTAAAATAGAATAGACAAAAATATTATTTCTCTCGTTTACTTTTAATTTCCACTATTAAAATAAAACTCTCATTTTTACTTATCCATTTAAAAATGCAAAATATAACTTGAGAATCATTTTCTCCTTTTCATCCTGAAAATTTTCTTCAAAGACAAGAAACTTTTCTTTTAGGAAAATATAAAGAAAAAGTCCAAGATTCCATAAACTAAAGATATATATTCTAACTTTCCAGAAAATTATAAGGAAAATGAGTATAAGATAGGGTGAAAAAGAGAACACGATGCATTTTCCAACAATAGATAATAGCAAAATTTTCAATTTTCCTGTGGTTCTCATATTGTTCTGCTGATTCAGATTTTAATTAATTGCTGTGTGAATTTGTCATAGATTATTTTATCAGAAAAAATGTTGATATTGTCGTTTGAGGAATTGTATAAATCAATGTTGTCCCCCCTTTAAGTGAAAAACTATGGACCACTTTCTCAATAAAACACCAAACTCCTTGTACAGTGACATGTTACCTTACGGTTATACGTGACAGAATCAGAATTTTTATGATGGAGTTTAAAATTTAAATAAGTAGACACGTAAACTAATTAAAGAAGATTTGACATCTACTATATATACATAAAAAAAATTATTTTAACCATATATAAATAGTATAGTTTTCTCACAAAGGGGTTACATAGCGTAACTCCACCCCTGTATGCAAGTTACGATTCGACATATTCGATAGTTTTTAGCTAAATTTTATATTTATATTTAAATAAAAGAAAGTAATTACTTTTATTTTAAAGTCTAAAAATTCATTGTATTTTAAATTCGCCTTCG
>JAOTQR010000100.1:21352494-21364932 GCA_025774065.1 Solanum ossicruentum
GCGCCCACCCGCGAGTGTAATACACTCACTGTGCCACGTCAGCACCAAGTGCCTATTTGTTCAGAAATTGCCAAGTTAAGGGTCATATTTGTGCACTATCAAACTTTAATGTCCAATTTAAAAAAGTATGCCAAGTTCAGGGTCATGTTTGTGTATTCTCCCTTAAATTTATGCTTTGGAAATTTGAAAGAGAGGACCCCAAATATGATTACATGGCAAGTAGTTTGAGAACATCTAAATCAAATGGATTTGAAAGATATCATATGATTACATGTTAATTATTACCATTATAGTATAAATTAGTGTACAATGTATATCATTATGATTAATGCGTGATTTTCGTGGCTCAAAATCTTCAAATTAGCGGTTTCAGCTAATCATTTAATTCTTTTGAATATGTTAAATCTTTCTATAGTTTTGACGACATCAATCGTCATTACTAATAATTCCTTGTCTTTATAAAAAGAAATTATAATCTGATCTTTAAATATTCAAAATATTGTGTATTAGAAACGTTTTAAAATTAATGTATCATTCTTGGATCAAATTATTTTTGCTACATTTCGTCGATTCAAATTTAGTGAAGTCTTGATGACAAAAATTGAAGACAAATTATACATTTTGTTGGTAGATCAAAAAATAATTACATTTATCAGTCACTAGCAATTTAATCTAATTATTTATTATACATTTATTATAATCAAGCAATATATTTTTCCTATAATTCAATTGTCATGAAAACAAACTCGCACCCAAAATATAAAAATATGAAAATCTCTTTCATTGAATTGAATTTCTTTCTATTAAGGTAAAATGATGGGAATTTTCGTATTTAGCCGCTCAAAAATATCTTAACTATGCTCCATAGTTATTATTTAGATGATTATATTTTGTAATACTTATATCAACGTTTGTATAATTCACATAACATTTGTATAATTCGCGATACGATTCATAGTTTTTGTATAACATTTATATATTTCGTTATACAATTCATTCACAGAGTTTGTATAATTCGTTGTGTTTGTATATTTCATTTTACAATTTGATTCGTACACAATTTTTTTATTAATCGTGAGAATTTTACAAAATTCAAACTGTATTCATGTACAATCTTTGTATATATCGTACAAATTATACAAAATTTAAACTATAATTACAACTAGATAATTGTGCGAGATGTAATTAATTCAAATTATAATTATATTAATTAATTAACTAGTATATATTCGTTTTTCGCTTAATTTTTCCTAAAATGAAATAGTAATATTGTCTGAAATGTCATTATGCAATAGTGAATGAAACAAGTAGAACAATTAAAAATATATATTTTTTTTCTATGGAAGGTGGAAAGTACAAATTTATCTATTTTTTTCAAATAAAATAAAAATAAGACGACCAAGAGAAACAATTTGATGATATGACAAATAACATGTTCCTACTTTTTATCAAAATCAAATCTTTCTCAATATCACAACTCATTCATGAATTCTTGTTTTCTCTATTTATGAATTTTGTTCTTTCTCTTCTGCCACCATGATGAAATATAATTATATACAGACACAAATAGTATCCCACTTGTGTAATTCTACTCACTCACCAGGGTATTTTCGTCATTGCATCCATCCCCTTGACCGTCTCAGTACTCTCTCTGTCATTTTTATATCGCGCCATGTCCCTTCCATTTCCATTTTGCTTCTTCTCACACAAACACAGAGAAAAAAATAATTTTTTTTAATTTGTATGTAAAAATGTACTATTTATTTTTGCGTACGGATATAATATAGTTTCGAGATTGAACAGAGGAGATTGAGAACAGAGAAGGTGAAGTTTTTTTTTTTTTTTTGGGAGTTTCTGTGTCTTTGTCGTCGTTAATGGCGACTGGTTGGGTGAAATCATGGCAATGTAAGTCAAGAGCTTTAGACGACGTCGTTAACAATCACCACCATCAATATCACATCTTACCCAACTCAGCTAGTTGCAAAAATGGAGTCAAAAGCCTCAAAGATGTAGTGGAGAACACCAAAAATGGAAAACCACCCAGAAAGAAAAAACCGTCGCGGCAGTCGGAGCAGCAGCCATTCACGAAGCGGTCCGGACCCGGTTCGAGAGGACCGGAACCCGGTTTGAATAAGGAGAAGTCTCGACCTAGTACCTCTACGAGACTTTCACGTGCCGCGACGGATTCGTTTTTCCCGGCGTTGACGGAGTTACCGGAGGGTCATCCATCGCGTAATGTGGTTGGGATAATTTTTCAGACGAGTTGGTCGCCGAAGGCTTTTTCGGGTCTGGTTGAAATGGTCTTTAAAGTTCAGAATCTGCCCCGGACTGTGACCCGGTTTGAAGAGTATAGAGAGTTCGTGAAGTCTAGAGCCGGAGACGGCGGGGACGCGGTGGCGGTGAAGGGTGGCGACGACCATGCACGTTGCGTTGCGGATGGGAATGAGGTGATGAGGTTTTACTGCCTTGGACCCACCAACAGCGGCTCGTACGAAACTGGAAACAGCGCGTGGACATTCTCCTCCGGTAAAGGCGCGGCGGTGTGTACGTACTCCGGCAGTGGCTTGGCTCACGAGAATGCCGGTGGTGGGAGAGGTAGACGGGCGATGCTGGTGTGTCGGGTCATTGCGGGTCGGGTCTGCAAGCAACTCGGATTCGATTCGTTAATTGAAGGCCGGGTCGGGTATGACTCAGTGAGTGGGGATAATGGGGAGTTACTAGTATTTGATTCACGTGCCGTATTACCATGTTTTCTTATTATCTATAAATTGTAAAAAAAGATATTTCAAAAAATTAAGACGTATTTGGCATTAAAAATCTCCAATATTTCTTTCATTTTTCTACTTACCTTGTAGTTATATCTTTTTTATTTTAAATTTTTGAGGCTTTGTAATTATGCTATATTGGGTATAAACACTTTGATCTTTGTTGTGCATGTCCACATATATTTCACTCTTGATGTTGTTTTTCATTTCACTTCGTAATGAAAGCTGATATGCCTTTGCTTCGCTCTTTCCTAAAGTAACTCGATTTGTGAACATAAATTGTAGGAAGTCTAAATCTGTTGTCATAGAGCTGTACTTTCTATTCAAATTTGAAAAAAAGAATTTGTACATATTTTCAAGTATTCATGACACGTCATTTAAGAAAAATGTCATATTTAGTGAACTATAGTCAATTGAAAACAGTGAAGTTTCAAAATTTGAAACAGAAAGTGTCTAAGAGAAACTCTTTGTTCAAGTATAACGAGTATCGGTTATTAAGCCAATATATATAGTTAAACATGCGCTTAGTCATAATGATTAAGACATAAGACAAATGGACTCTGGTTGAGACACAAAGTCCCACATTGATGGTTAATGGGACGAGTAATCCTCCTTATAAGGATTAGACAATCCTACTCCTTTGAGCTATCTTTTAGGTTGTGAATTAGGCCTAATACCTAATTTCATCGTGATATCTTTTAGAGATCTGTTTCTTTTTTAAAAAAATAAATAAATTGTAACCAAGTTTATGCTTTCTACGACTAATAATAAGTAATGAAAGCAAATGGATGTCAAGTAATTTTCAAGGAACAATGTTTGCTTGTTGACCAAAGTTGTTAATATTACGAAATTGAATTGATTGCTTCTAAGGATGTTGTTTGGTGGCCTTAATGAAAACAATGTGCAATTTACTATAAATGAGACATTTCAACTACAAGGAAAGATGATAGCACGAGAAGAAAAAGATACAAATTCATATAATTTAGTTAATTTTCTTACATAAATAGAACCAAAATAGTCGGTTGCTTCTTGTCAATAAAGATTGAGAAGAGTGGCGCAACAACCTAATAATTAAGATGTTATGGGAGCGATGAATAAAAGATTTTATTACGAAAATGAATTTATTTTAAAAAAGAAGTTGCACTTAAATATATTTATTTTTATAAGGAAAAAAACGATACTTAATTTTTTTAGTGATTAACGATCAAAAGAAATATATATGCGCACGTTATAAAGTGAGAATATACATCATGCAATTGATTATATGATACTAAATGTTACTTAAAAAGACAAATGTTATGGATTTATTAGGTAGACATGCATGTACCTTTTAGTAAAATGTCTTTCTTAAGACATTCTAATGTGGAATCTTTCTAATATAATATATTATTCTTTGAGTTTATTTTCAACAAAGTGGAGAAGCAAAATATGAGTTGTTAGCTTCTCTTTTTTCCAATATGATGTTAATTGAATTTATTACATATGGTTGAATACTAGTTCATTTTTCGGGTCTCAAAGGAACGTGGAAACGCATAAGAACTCTTGAATGGAAAAGGAAAAATGAATAAAAAATTTCGACTGCTACTTAGTATTGGCAATAGGTCTGAAAAAGTATCTAAAAATATCAAGATTCACTAATCTTCTTCACCATAGGAGGTGATGAACTAACCTGTCTTTTCTCTAGGAAAGATTATGGGTAACCGCGCAAGGGGCCTCAGGCTACCGGATAAAGCAAATCTTGGTTTTCGTTTTCCAAACCCGTATAACCCCTTTCATCCAGAAGTACCAGCTGAGGACCAAGAAAGTACTCGACCCCGTACATCTGTAAGAGTGAGAATGGTCTTATTTCAACTTGCTTGAACTAGCTAACTCGATGGGACGTCAACAACGAGAATGCTAAAAGCAAGACCTGGACCATAAACTAAATAAAGGTTAGAGTCACTCAGTTGGTTGAGGGACTTTGTTAAATAAAGGTTAGAGTCACGTAGCTAAAATTTTCATTTACCGAACAAGGTCAACTTTTACATAGATCTTACTCCTACTCTCTAAATTAACTATCATAAAAAGATTTACACCATCAATTATCAAATCACTTGATAGATAACTACAATTTACAAGTAATTCTTTACATAATCGTCAATCGATAATCTTAAAAAATATAACAGGTTAAAATACTTAAATAAGCATTTACATATATATGTATTGCGCCAGTTGCGCCTTAAATAATACAGAGGCAGGAAATGAAAGCTACAACTTTAGTTAAGAATGGTCGTTTTCTTCCCTTCCTACTTTGACCAGTTTCCCAATTAATCTCTTGTTTAGTTTTCAAAATTTTAGGAAAAAAATTGTAGGTGCCATAAATTCTAAATATGACTAATGTAATTGTTTAGTTGAGAGGTGAAATAAATTTGTAATTTTAAAATAAGATCAGTACCATGAATAACTGGTCCAGACGACATTATGGTATACAACATTTAAACAATTTTTTAAGTATTAAAATATGCACTTGACAAAAGCATGCAACACAACCATGGGGGGACAAAATGGGTTCTAGAATTACCTAATCACAACTTGCATTTGTCCTTTTTCTTTTTGTTTCATTTCAAGATTCATCAAATTGACCAAATTTTCATTCCTTTTTTTGGTCATAGAGTTTCAAAAAGAAATTTGAAAATATCATATGTTGATGAAATTTGATTAACTTTTGAAGGTTTATCTTTAAAAAAAATCGAGACCAGATTAATTTTTAGGTGAAATTTTACTTCAACTCGCGAAACTTCAAAACAAATTCCTAGTAAAAAGCTTGTTCAAATACAAATTCAAATTTCAAAACTATTGTTCAAGTTTCAGAAATAGTCCCGTTATATTTTTTCCTTTCTAGACCCCACTTGTGATATTTTCACTAGATATGTTGGTATATTATTCAACAAACTTCAAAAACTCTTTTTTTTTCTTTTTTTTTTTTTTCAAATTCCACCTATATCTAGAGCAAAGGCATTTGTTTCAAGGGTGCAAAACAGAAAGAAACCAGGCAAAAGGGATCTATCAAAAATAACCTCTACCTGAAAGGTAAAGCTATGATGTCTAGTCTCCTCAGACCCTATTTTGTAAGATTACACAACCAAAGGCTCTACTTCAAGGAATTGGAGGAGCATGAATAAGATGATAAATCTCCAATGAACAATATCCATTGTGCATAATTTTTTCTACTTTAGTTCATGAATGAGTTCTCCAAATGCCAGAAGGCCTTTTCAAAATTCACTACTAACAGAAATCAAGAATGAAAAAAGATAATGACGCGGACAAGTTGGCCAATAATAGAGCCCTCTAATGTACAGTTTTACATGACAATAAAGATTATTCGTCTGCAGATACTACCGATACTCCACCAGCACATACAATGGCTTGCCATTCAACTTCTCCTTACCCTGCAACAAGTAGAAAATCATCTCAAAGAAGACACAAGGCAGAAACAAAGACAATCGTTAAGGCAAAATATGCTTCTTTAGCTTGCCAGGTATAAAAAAAACACGAGGATAAATCATGCATCAGGACATTACATAACTTTAGTTCTCAATTTGTAGAAAGATCAGCTTTGGTACTAAAGTTCAACTATTCACAAAATTGACAAGGAGTATGAAAAGACGGGCAGCTAGTTCACGAGTAATTCTGATCATTTCTTTACCAAGATCATTCCTTAAAGCAAATTTGGCAGGAAAATCTACCCTCACTAGATGGTAATACTATTTCACATTGTAACCTGATGACCATGCAAGTTAACCATATATTGCGGATCAGAAGAAGAGCAGAAAGAGCATAAGATGCACCTTTAATTCTGGTATTTCAATCACACAAGCACATTCAACCACTTCTGCGCCAGCACGCTCTGAGAAAGAAACAACTTTATTTAACAAGTTGCATAGAGAGTAATATTCATAAAAATAGAGCACAGAAATTTGTTAATGCTAATCATAGGGCATTGTTGCTGGTGATGATATGAATCCCACAGAGTACTTATCATGAATAGACAAACATATTATATGATATCAAACCCTTTAGAATGTGCACGTGGTTTGGCTGTTTGGGTTAATAGGCACATACCTTTACCAACAGGTTGCGCCAGAACAAATAGTATATTAAAGAGAAAGCAGAGCTGGGGATGTCATAGTGTAGCTTTGCGGAAGCTCTGGACGAATTATTATATTATATAATGTCATCTCCCTATGTCAAAATCACTTATTTCTCTATGTTAATCCCAACAGAAAATACAATCTTTAATTTGATACACAAAGTATTAAAATAGATGTCAAATTTCTTAGTAATTAAACTCATATTTCTACAACAGTTCGGAAACATGCTATGCGAATGAACGTCAACCATTTTTGTGCTCTATGCCTTTCTTAAGGAATGCAAAACAAAAACTGACCACAAAGTTAACCTACTCTCCTCCTAGCTATGATGCCATTATTTGATGCAAATTCCAGATCACAGCATAGGATGTTACTGTCAACGTAAGCCCCACCCCGGAATAAAGCAGCTGAGGCTCCTCGTAGACCCTATTGAAAACTGCCTAACGATATCTTGCTCTGGTGTAATTGCATTATTCACTTGCATACTTTGGAGCATGCATATCTATGAATTGTTGTTCTATTGTGCACATTCATTTGAATTTAGTCATATGCCATTCAAAGTTTCCTGGACTAGGTTCTATCCACATGAAGAGAATCATAAAAAGATTTACCGAGTAAATTCATAGCTGCACAGAGAGTGCCACCAGTAGCAATCAGATCATCAACCACCAAAGCTCGTTCACCAGCTTCTACTGCTCCAATATGCATCTCAAGACAATCACTTCCATATTCCAAGTCATACTCTTGTTTGAAAACTTCACCTGCAGTCAATTAAAATCACAATAACATTCAGAAACTGAGATAATAATCAGTGGTGTCAATAGAATGGTACACATACTGAACGAACGTGATGACCTTACAGTTTTCAGACACATGATTCACTAATGTGGCATGCATTTTAGAACTATATTATAGCTTTATGACAGTACATCAAAGAGAAGCTTAATGAACATTGCACAAGCTAAGGCTTTGGTCTGGTGGTTAGGACGTAACAGCTGATAGGGTTAGGCTCATGCCATGGATTCAAAACCTACTGCACACTAAAGCTTGGTATTTATGTAGGATGGATAGACAAGCAGATAATTATCAACCGAGTTTCAAATCTTGCACCACTAGTCCTTGTGGATTTCTCGGTTATCAAAAAATAAAAAATAAGCACCGCACAGGCTGAACAGGGAATCACACCTTTATTGAAAAAAGTAAAGTGCACGGATTACAAGTTAAAATATGTACAAAGTAAAAAGTGGAGTTCTTCCTCCTTTTGCCCCCTAGATGGGGCATCGTATGAATCAAACAACAGGATTTAAATACTTCCATAGCAGGATTCCAACTCTCAGAAATGTGTCGAGTTACCTCATTACAGGGAAGGAAAAGCAGATATCATCAATGTATTTCCAGAAACTTTTGTGTGCAGAAACTTTTGAGCAGTCACAATAGACAAAAGGTCAAGATTGTTTCACAATAACGTACTGATCAGTGTGACCAACAAACTTGGCCATCCAATGCAGCCAACTCATTTAAGTGAAAAGACGCACATGACAAAGGGAGGTCATAATTCCAAGAAGGTTGTAGCAAAAATGAAAATGTACCTGGCAATTTTTTTGGTTTTCTCAAAGGGACAAATTTTGCCCCTATCGCCAAAGCAATTGGTGGACCAAATATAAATCCTCGAGCCTCAATTCCTATAGATATTGAAACAATAAAGTTGAGATCAAGTCCGCTAAAAGATGATAAAGAAATAAATGTTTGCAAGTTACTCACTATAGCAGGATTGATCATAATAGCATGGAAATACAACATGACAAAGGGCTACATCATTAGGCCATTCAAAGATAAACAACATATTAAAAGAAAAGCTTCAGATTGAGGAATAGAAGCCCACAAGGAAAAGACACAACAATAATTCAATAACATGAAAGAGCAATTAAACATATGACCAATAGTCAGAATCATCTATGGGAATTAATTATTCAGGAAAGACATGTATAACATCTGAACAAGCACAACGTGCAAGTCGAGAATAAACAACCAGTAAACCTTTAAACAAGAAGTACAGAAGGTCATAAAGCAGCCATATGATCGTTGGTAGTCATTATCCCTCTGCAGATCTGGTTTTCTTTTCCCCACATGCTAGTACTTGCATATATATGAAAAACTTGTATGGCAGAAACTGCAAGAGGGGATGCTCATGTAAGTCATGAGGCTCTCCGTGTCCATAGAACATTAACGCAAAGTCTTTATGTACCTTATACCTTCAGATCTTTTCCATTTTTATGCCAGCAAAACCACCTATTCACATACCTAATCTGTTGGAAACTACAACTTCTTTGATGCAATATACTGTTCTAAACTAGCCAACCTGCCATTTTATAAAGTTCAAATGCATGATTTCAGCTTATTGGTCCCTACTTCAACTATAATCCATTTCTCATACTTGTTTTCATCTTTTTACAAGACACTCTATTGCTCTGATTAGGACAACAGCAGTTTTTACACATTGCAGTTGCAGTCCACTATTTGGATCCACATGGAACTCCTTCTGACTATAGGCTAACTTGATCCTATCTCTTCAGTCTCTTTCATCTTCTCTCTAATAAGGCCATACACAACCAGAAAAAAGAGAAGAGGAATGAGATTTATAACAGTCTTAATACATGTGGTGGCAAGAAAAAGAAGCAAATGCAGAAAAATCAAATGCCAGTAATCACCATCACCATCGGAAGAAATGGCAGGTGGAACCAGAAAAAAAGCCAGACCAGAGATTTCAAACGAGATGGGTAATAAACAGAAATAAATAGAAAGAGAAGGCAAAGAAAGATGGTAGAATGATAGACAACTCCCATATAATAACAGGATGCTATAACTGGGGAACAAGCATAAAAAACACTACAGCTCCATCGATTGATTGACTGTCAACCCTGCCTTGAATATACTAATTAATAAAACCTTCATCTTTGGTGAATTTCCTCACATTTTGTTCACTAGTAAGCATTCAACCCCTTATTAAGTTATCCAACAACTCTAATATCACTTTAGAGTGTCAGAATCATTCACCAGATATTTCATAAAAGGTCTGTTTTTTAATAATAGTATAGGGAAAGGTGGCCTGGAAATATATGAAAAAAGAATTATGAAAAAGAAGCACACTGCTCCTTTCCCATTTTATAAAGTTCATGAAGTCTTCAGTATATTATAGTATAGCTCAAGACAATCACTATACATCATGCACCAATCACAGTAAAAAGGACAAAGAACCTACTCATTGTAGTGGACTCTGTCCTCAATAATCATTCCACCAAACAATATCTCTAGCCATAGTTTATAGCACACGAAAAAGAGAGTACATTGCATCATCCATTAACAACAACAACATAGCAGTGGAATCCCACAAGTGGGATTTGGGGAAGGTAGAATGTACAGACCTTACCACTACATCATAGAAGTAGAGAGACTGTTCGTGGAACCCTCGTCTCAAAAACCCATATACAAAATAATTGCATCATCCATTGAGAGGAAAAAACAATTCAGCTTCTCTGTACAAACACAAGGGATGAAGAAAAAGGAACAGGAAACACCAAAAGCTAATGGGTCCACATCCATATTTCAATGTTACTATCCATTACCAACCACCACCACCACCACCTAGGCCACCCCTAACCCAAAATCCAAATGGGACTCCAGCACATGCCCCCATTGAACTCTCTGAATGATTAATTTTTGTTCTTCACACAAAGTCATCAATAACATTACCCACTAGTAGTTAAATAACTCAATACTAATGACTTCAATAAAGAAAAGTGTAAACAGTAAACTCCCACATTTCCCACAAAAGCATTTCAGAGGTCCCACAACACTTTAAACACCACCACCCTACACCCCCACCTCCATCCCCCACCAACTCCAGACACAAACAAGAACAACTAAAAAAACCTTTGCAAAAGACAACATATATACATATATAAATACATGCATTACAAGTTCTTGAGTTATATGAGGACCACAAGAAATGCTTATATATATATTTTGAAAAGGATGGGCTTTTTTTTTAAAATCTATTTTTATAATCCCATTTTTCTGGTTGTTGAAAGCAATCTGCAGCTAAGAATGCGGAGTGCTTACCAGCAACAACTGAGATGTTTTTGTCTTTGTACCGTTCCACAAATAAATCAATTGTGTCTTTGAAGGCTTTTGGATCCAGCAACAGAGTAGTGATGTCTTGAAACATTATCCCTGTAAAAATTTAAAAACCCCCAAAAGGAAAAAAAATCAACTAACATACAAAGTTAACAACAAATATTAAAACTTTATCAATTTGGGGGTCGTTTATATCTATCCTGAAAATCTATTTCAACCCATTTTCCAGACCCATTTAACATACATTAAAGAAAAAGAAAAAGATAGAACAAAAACCTGGTTTGGGAAAATTAGGGACAACACGAATTCTCGATTGTATATCAGGGATACGTGGATCTTGAGCTTTGTGAGCTGACATTGCCCTTTTGGATACAGATAAATCCCCAAAAGAAAATGAAACCTTTGTTTCTGGGCTGTATATAAAGCTCCTGTGCACTGAAGATTTTTGAGTTTTGGCTGAAAAATAACAGTGAAAGTGAAGTACAGAGCAGGAGAGGGGAGTGAGTAAAGAGGGAAAAGGGTATATATAGGAAGTGGCTTTTCAGTTCTTTTTGGGGATAAAAAGTTGCGTCTCTTTTTTCAATATTTTCTCAGTTTTAAATTAATTAAATTTTTAAAATTTTTTTCAATTTTTAAAATAAATGAATTATTAAAATTCAATGTGAATATTTAAGAAAATTTTCATATGTATCTTTTTATTTATGGAAAAAATTTGAAATATCCACAAATATAGTATAAATTTTGTCTTTGAATATTTTTTTAATATGTGTACACATTACCTCATAAATTAAATTAAAATGGGACAAAGAGAGTAATAGACTTGAGTCTTGACATCGTGATTACAACAGTAACATATTCGGTGGAATCTCATAAGTAGGGTCTTGGAAGGGTAAAATATATACAGATCTTATCGTTACTTCATAAAGATAGAGAGATTGATTTTGAAAAATTTTCATCTAAAAATCAAGCCCGAAGATATTATTTATGAAAAATATGAAAACAAAAAGAAAAAAAGAGAAAACGACTAATAATGAAAAGCAAATATAGTATGTAAATATGAAAAAAGTAACAAATATAAGATGAATAATGATAACATATGATATAAAGACATACTAATTCTACTAACCTACTAGTCATATATCAACATATCCCTAATAGTCTATTAGTCTTCTATCCTAATATGCAACCTCTACTTCTTTCGATCTAAGATCATATCCTCAGCGAGATGAAATTTCGCTTTATCTTATCAAATCACCCTCTAACAGGAGCATCGATACTTTTTCTTTATACATATCCAAATTCTACTTGACATTAAGATTAAAAAATAATAAGAATAATTTTATTAAATCATCTTTTAAATATATAATAAATATAATATTTTATAAAATATAATAAAAATAATTATAATT
>JAOTQR010000100.1:21369945-21380373 GCA_025774065.1 Solanum ossicruentum
CGAAGAGCATACATAAAATTTAATAAACAACATTGAACCAGAAAAATAATCCTGAAGAAAGTTTTTTTTAAAAAAAGGAGAGAGATTTGAAACTTAGATTAATAATTATGGAACATCTGGAAAAAATGCTCTCTACCTAAGGTTAGGACTCAGTCTTTCCTCTTACGTCTCAAGCAGTCACTGAAATGTGAATGAATCATAATTTTTTATTTGAACCCTCTCGCCACTATACCTAAAGAAAGTAATTGATAGTTATTCTAAGACACAAAAAGCTATGAAAATACATCACATAGTCATCATAATCTAGATCTATAAATGAAATAGTTCACATTATTAGAAAATTTAGATGTCAATATTGTGAGCCAATAGCATTACACTCAACTAGATTCAGTTATACTATGCAGGAACAGAAAAATATCAAATCTCTGTTCACATTGGAGAAGATAAGAAATGAAGTTATAAGCAATCATAGAATATCTAGTGAGCTTAGTGAAATAAGAAAAATAAAATGCAATCACAAAGAGAGAATCTTTCTTACTTGCAAAGATCAAGGCGAGGCAAAGTGAAACTGAAAGCGTAAAATTTTCACTTCGATCGCTATTTATAGCTAGTTATATAGGAACAAGGAGAAGAAATTGAAAACTAATTACAGGGGAAAATTTCACTTCAATTACCATGACACCATCAATGGCAGCTTCAGATTCTTGAAATCTTTCCGTAGCAAGAGCAAACTCAAGCTCCAAGATGATCAGGGGATGGGAGGGGAGTTTTTGGCCTATGTAGGTGAAAAAGTGGTGTTTTTAAGACACTCAGTGAAATGTTTGGTGTATAAAAGTTCTCCGTTGAACTGGGGCGTATAGAAGGATTTGGCTACTTGCTAGGGAGTGTAACTATTTTCAATGTAGCTCGGTGTTCAGTGAAGTAATTATTCTGAAAACACATTATCCACCCTAACCTACTTCAAAGTTACCCTCATACCATCTCTGTATGCCCCTGAGGCCTGAGATCATAATCTTTTTGCTTTAAAAACATATCTGTGTCTTCTCATTTCTGCTACTATAAATATATATAACATGACAATATGATTCTTTCAGGGCAAACAAAAATGTGCACTCAAAAGACAAAATGTCACTCAGTACAATTACTGCAGCATGTGTTGAAAAAGAATAAATTTAATAGTACAACTCACACAACATGTTGTACAATTAAGCACTGCAGTATTGTTGGTCCTTTTGTTGTTGGCGCCACTTCAATGATAGCATCCAAGAATAAGATGTTTCAAGTAAACTCCATTGCACCTATGTATCAATGATGTATGTGCATATCAAATAAATCATTTACATGTATATAGGATAATCAGAAATCCGCAAGAAACAATTCAAAAGAATAGACAAATTAAGGAATCCCGAAAGGAGGAACTAACATATACCTTGCCAATGGAGAACTACCTGAGTACAGTAACCAGTGAAAGATTGCGAAAAAAATCTCTGCAAAACAAAGCTACTTTAAAGACAACCACCACAGAGTTAATATATTCTTATGAAAAATATAATGCAAATCTTTTGTTAGCGAGGTTGCTCAAAGTAAAGGAATGAAGATCTTTTATTACCATGAACGCACAGGTAGAATCCAGAGCAGAGATTACCTCATGAGGAACGGGATAATCAGACCATAGATAATATCAATTCTAATTAGAACTCACCGTCTTTCACCACCAGAGACTCCATAGTGGCTTTCATTATCAATTACAATTTTGGTAGCATTTCGGAGGCCCAATTGATGAAAGTTTGAACTCTAGCATTCATGTTTGTCATAAATATAGTATCGCCAGATTAAAAAATTTATGGACAGAAAAAGATAGATACAGAATTGAAAATCAAAATTGATGAGAAAAGCGAAAGCAGATGTTTCAGAGTTACTAGGAAAAATCAGACTAATGTATGAACTTTCAATTCTAAGTGAAACTCACCTTGGAGATTCCGCCGATTACAATTAGAAAGCGTTTCGACGATTACAATTATGGCTTCTTCGATTTTGAAAAGCCCAAATCATACTGCGAGACAGAGCGTCTCTTCCACTGTCAGGAAGAACAATGAAATTGGTATAGAAACTGTTGGAATTCAGTGGGGTATAGAAGGTGGAATACAGTTGTTAGAAAGGTAATATGGGTTGCTAAAAAGGTACCATTTACACTACTATTTGTACAATCCAACAGTGCAGTGTTGGTCCCTTTCTTGTTGACTTATAAATAAGGGTAATGTAATAGATATGAGCCCAATAAGTCCTTTTTGAATCGTGGTATATCAAAAACATTATAAGCAAATACTTTGTTCAAGGAAATAAACACGTTTTTAGAACTATCTAATACAAAATGCAACAATTCATATTTTGAGACGCCCTTCCCTTGGTGAAAATTCTGATTCCGTCGCTAAATATAACTGAGGTATCCTACACATTTAGCAAAACTAAGCGTGGAAATGAACATGATCTTACAGAATCATATGTAATCTCCAATTCATTATTGATACATAATGTTTGGATTTATCTCTTTTTATGTTATATTCTTCAAATAGTAGGTGGTATAATGCCAAACAAAACTCCTACTTTAGATTGCATGTCTGATTTTTTCCAGATAAAATGTTCTTTTACCTCCTTGTTATAAGGTAGAGATTTTGTTCACTTTCTTAGATATGCAAGGCATGATAGGAAAATGAACTGCAAAACATAGACGCGCTGCACAAATTAAGTACGATCCGAAATTGAACTCTTAGCATAGACGTCAAAAAATAGCATCAGGGTCAAGACTCAAGAGTTACAAGGTCCATAACAACTCCTTGATCCTATCTTTGCTAAATTTGTCACTATTTTATCCTATCAATGATGAAATCAGTAATTCATGAATAATACTTGCGGCCGACATAGTTGAGTCTGGATCTCCTATTTCGCACAGGATTGAACCACTTGTTTCCATCAGTCATTTTGGACCTAAGTTTCTTGTATTCTCTTGATCTAAGTGCTGTCTCCATAATCTTCATATCCTCACAAATCTCATATCTAGAAAGTGTTGCCAAGGTTGGCATGATATCCCTCTGAAAATCTTTCATTCTCCTTCCCCGTTTCAATGTTATTCCGTTGTCCTTTCTCTCTGTGGCATCAAATTCAAATGCATTTGAGGTCACACAACAGTCGTCAATGGAACTTTCAGGTTGTTTGAGCACCATTTCTTCAAAAGTGTCTGAAGAACACTGTGGTTGTTCCTTATATTGATCACATTCAATCTTGTTCGTGCTATTAGCAACGCTTGGTTCAGAACATTCCAGGGCAAGATAGAAGAGGGACACTGCTCCTCTTATGATCTGACCATCGACTTCTGATGTTTCTCCCATCTGGTTATCAATGTTACTGAAAGAGTCAATATCCTCTTGGCATGGAGATACATTTGTCTGAAGTGTTTCAGATTTTTTGTTACTTGAAGTTTTCAACTGAGTTCCAGATTGCACTGTCTCTATGCCACTTGAGATGTCCTCAAAACGAGAAGATTTGCATGACGCGAGAGATCCATCAGGACCACCATCCTTGACAAAATCTTGAGTCTTACATTCAGCAGAAGATAATGGCTCATGCTTGGCTTTCTTACTTTTGTTTTCTGGTGTACTTGGAACTTGATCATCACTGTCCAGAAATTTGATGGTCAAGTCATCTTTTTGGTATTCAGTAGTGACACTGCCAGAATTTTCACTACTGTTTGAAAGTGGCTGATTGAGGTTTATCGAGAACTTTTTAACTCCAACATTTTCCGTTCTTTCAAAACTGTGGTTGCTGCCAGTCACAGAATTAAGGACCCTTTGGGGAACTATAGCAGAGGTCTCATTCGGACAGCCATCATCTTGCTCTCTCCAGTTAGAAGCAATGGGAAAGGTGCTCCCATGAGGTTCACCAGCTAGTCTGTGTGACACCCTTGACGAGGCCCTACTTGAAGAACATGCCAAGCTAGGATCATCTGAGTGAAAAGAATCATCGAATATGGATTTGTTAAGGTCCAAAAAAGCACGTTCATCAGACAAAAGAGCTTTGCGCTTTCCTGATATATCACCAGAAAGGAGAGGCTGTTCACATTGTTCAAGTCCTGCAGAATATGTAGAAATCCTATAAACACTAAGAAGCATAATACTAACAGTATTTTGCCTTAAATGTTGGTAGCTATTGAGCGAAGGATAAGGAACTGCCAAACCTTCAGCTAAAGGGTTCTGCTCCCGACAACTTGTGCTGCCATCTGGAACCAAATAATTTCTTGTAGTCCCATCAAACCAATTATCCTTAATGCTGTTTGTGAAGCTGTGGGTGCATTGGTAATCACGCTTATATCCAGAATAAGAAACACGAGAAGAATTCGCAGTAAACTGGGGCTTTAGTTCTGCATTGGACACTGTTCGGTTTGATTCCTCTAAATCAATGAGAATCGTCTTTGTCAGGCCACCTGTTCCGGTATCACGAGGACTAGCATCCGATTCCTCTAAATCTATCACATGATTAAAGGTCTTTGTTCTGGCACTTGTTTTCGAATTATTCCTACCAATGCTCAATGAGAGATTAACCTCCTCAAAATGATGTGCTAGACCACCACGGTAATAATGATTTTTCTCAATTGAATTTTCTAAACTATTGCAGAAACCATGCCTCTTATTCAAGTTCCCCCTATCAATATGATCAAGATAACGAGTTGGACAAATTTGAGGATTTGAAAGCCGTTGCTGCAACCCTGGAAATGTGCCTTGCTTCTCTTGCAACAAGCTGAACACCTGATGCACATGAAGAAATATAACAATAACATAAACAAACCCACAAGAAAAGCTTTTAAGAGATCTTTTAAAGTCCAAAACATGTTATTTCTTCGTAAGCAGGACATTTTCTCTTTGTAGTGCTCAGCAAAGGGAAAACCAAAAAGGAGCAAAACCTAGAAAGCCTCTTGGCATGTTACAAAAAAAACCATGTCACAATTACCTTAGGAATGCTGCAAATTCTCTTCTGACCAACAGACATGGATGCTGACGTAAAATTTCCAAATGCAACTGGATTTTCTTGTCGGCGTCCTCTGCTAAAATAAGCTCCATCAAAATCTTTCCAGCTCAAATCCTTCATCATGTCCTTTTGTGTGTAGTACAGGTGATGAAGTTCATAATCCTAAAATAATAGCAAAAAGTGCGTGAAAAGAAAAGAACAGGAACATATTGTCCTCTATGACTTATAAACCTCCTTTTTATTTTCTTTCTTAATTTGACCTGCAGTCCATATACAATGTTTACAGGTAGTATACTCACAACCTTTTTATTATGCCATGATTTTACCAAACCTTTTTTAATAAATCGGCTACTTTAACTTTGAGGTCATTCAAGTCTCAAACATAATATGTACGGAGTGGGTATCATTTAGTACCTGCTTCTTGAATGGATGATCCTGCCCGAGTAATATCTCCTTGAAAGTGTATTTCACAGGTTCCTCACACTTCAATGATAAACTCAGATCATACTTGTCAGTAACCAACATTATGCCCTCTCAAGAATGAATCTTAATCAGCTGTTCATTTGAGTTTTGCAAGTTTATGAATTATCAATTATTGCATGGACCTTTTATAGTGCAACCCGCGTCGCCTAGTTCCATGCTTTCACCTCTTAAAAAAACACAAAACGTAGAAGATAAAGCAGAAGAAATAATCAGTAGTGAGACAGATTTTCATCGATAAAGCATACAAAGAATGATCACACTGTTTAATCACATACCAATTACACACAATGTGAGAAATTCTAGCAATAAAGAAGCTCAAGCAGATGCTACGGTCAAAATGACAAGGAACATTCTGTTTTGTTGAACAACAAATTTTTAAGATTTTCATAGTATAGTCGACATAATATTGTCTCTCTTAGTCCATTACAACAACAACATACTAGTAGAATCTCACAAGTGGGGTCTGGGGAGTTAAAATATATGCAGACCTTAGCACTACCTCACAGAGGTAGAGAGGCTGTTCTTGTATCTCTTAGTCCATTACAACACAAAATTCTAACAATCATCTGTTGGTTCTTCCATAATGTGAACTAAAATCCTAAAAAGCCCGAATGAATAGCACTATATGACCCTGAACTAGGCAGTTCTTCATGGTTGAGTAGCTAAGCCATCCTAGTTCAAGAGTAGATTACCAACACTAGCTGAAACAAATAAAAAATGTTCACTACATTTCCTGTGACCTGCTTCACTTCAGACCTAATATTAGACTTTGCAACCCATTATACAGTATCATGCCAAAACTGCCAACTGCTAATGTAATTTTCTCTACTGTCAATCTTAAAAAGCAAGAATATACCTACAAGTACTGGTGAAGACAGTATTAAGGAAGAAGATATTTTTTTCAGCAGGCCAAACAGTTCAGTAATCAGATAAAGAAAACAAACAGAACAACTCAGCTGAGCCAATGCATTATTGACCTAGTCTTGTGAGCTGTGAGCTCAATCATTGTTTTCTCCTTCTGGGGTCCTTTATTTTTTTTTGCAACTGTCAGAATAAAACTAAAAAAGGAAAACTAATTTATGAGAAATAGAAATAATCACACACTACAAAACAGAAACTGATAATTTAGACCACAAAAAGATTGTCTTTTTTTTTCCTCACAGAAAAAGTTGTGCAACAGACTACATTGGAGCTTAATGCTTATTCTAAAGCTTTTTCTTTTTGGCTTTTGACCAAGATCATTAACAAACTGCATGCAAGCAAAACACATAAACAGAAAAAAGAAACAAGAAGAGAAAGAATGTAAATACTTAACAAAATATTCATAAAAAATCAATCAAAAAGAACCCAACAGGCCACAATGCACACAACAACAAACATTGAATCTGAAGAACCCCATTATAAAAAGGAGATCTTTTTCTCTCTCACACAGACATAGAGGAAGGACTTACAAGAAGGAAGAGTCCAACAGAACCCCATTGAGCAAAAACTGCTTCTTCTCTACTACTCTTAAATTTTTGCACTTTATGAGAAGCAAAAGAAGACAAGAATTTTGGGAAGGTGAAAGAAGAGTACATGTTTTTGCCGATCCAAGAAAATCAAACTAAATGCTGATGGTTATAACAGATATTACACACTACCCACCCACCATTAATACACACATACAGATAGACCAGAAGGACAACAATTAAAAAAGAGAGAAAAATCAAGATTAGAGAGGAAGAAGAAAAGATGGTATCTTTGGAGGCTTAAAGGTTTAACCTTTGCGTGGGATTTACCACAAGAATAGTGTGGGATCATCTTTCTTCATCATCCATAAATACCCCCTCTTCTGTTTCATCTTTGCTTTTCTGTTTTGTTTTTTTAGGATACTCACACTATGTGTGTTTGTATTGGCTTATTCTTTTTGGCTTTTGATTTTTTAAATTTTAAAAGTGTTAAGGTAACATAAAAATTGCATTTTCTTAAAGTTGAAAAAAAAATAGAAAAAAAAGTAGAGATTCCCATCCTATTCTTTATTACTTTGGTTCTTTTTATATCTTATATCACTATTTGTCTTTTTATTTTCAATCAATCTCGAATGAAGCAAAATATTTACTATTTTTTTGTTTTGGGATATGATGGAATTAAGCAAAATGACTCTTTAAACTATCTGCGCTTCTTTCAATTGTGAAGTAGCAGTTAGTAAATGCAACTTTCGACGTTTATCATGGGTCATCCGGAAACAATTGCACTATGTTTTTAAACATAGGAGTCAAACTGCGTACATCCGACCCCACCTTACCCCGCAATGGACGGGAGCCTTTTGAGGCATTGGAGTAATGTTGTTGTTGTTGTAATTGTTCTTTTAGTTTTTTTAGTTGTTCATATATATTTTTTCAAAGTTCATTAAGGGTCATTTAGTGTACGATATAAGTTATAATAATTTTGGGATAAAATTATAAGATATATATTTTCTCATGTTTGGTTGGAGATATATCGTAATCTTTGGACTATTTATCCCACCATATTTGTCTTAGTGACGGAATAAATTATCTCGAAATTAGTTATTTTAGAATAATATGTTACCAACTAAAAGACCTCTAAAGGGTAAAACAAGAAGTATATTGTCATTTATGCATTTGACTCTGTGAAATGAAATATATTAAAAAATATTTATTTATAATAAAAATGAGATGTAAAAAAAACTAAAACGGATAAATCACATTTAAAAAAAAAAACTAATCCAAATGCTCCATATCTCTCTTTTATGTTATGCTTATTACTTATAAACACTCCCTGCCCAAAGGATAATAAATTAATAACTTTGTATTGGATGGGAGATTATTTATTTTGTGTTTTATTGAGATTTTTTAATTTTAAAATAGCAGTTTCAAAACTATTTTATACAATCATTGTGATAGGAGTATTATTTTATTTCATGGTGGAACGATAATCAATATACTTTTTTCCAAGGCTCTTTCTTCAAAGTTCTTTAAAAAATCAAGCTTAAAATTAGTACGAATAGTAAAATAAAATATTTATTTTTGATAAAAATATCAAATAAAATGAATTGAAGGAGACAGAAAATAATAAGAAATTGAAATCTAATGTGGTAGTTATAACCAAAAAAGAAAAAAAAGTGTCTGGGGGTTTCTGTAAACTGCAAAGTATGCACTTGATATTGATTTCATTAGTTTTGTGTGATAAAATAGGCAGACCACGAATAGATGAGGTACAGTAGATGAGATTAATTTTTTTTAGTTAAAACTTTTAAATTTAAATTTTAAATATAGATAAAAAAATTAAAAAAAAAAGAATTTTCCTTCAAATAAAATTTTATATAATATAAATTTAAATTAATCTCACTTCAATATAAACGACATATAGAATAAAAAGTATAAAAATAGAAAAAGGGCAGACCAACTTTAGGAAGGGTCCCTTCTCCCAAAAAGTGCTAAAAAGTGGCCAATTGACTGACTGACTATATTACGTACTATTATTAAATACACCTTTTCGTCCCTATTGCCTTTTGCTAAATTATGATAATGTGTAGTTTAACAAAATAATTAAGGAATTGAAATTCATAAATTAAAAATAGTTTGAGTAATTATACATTAGAAAACAGTTCATCTATCTCAAATATATAGACATGTAATATGTGTTAATCACCGTAGAATATTATAGCATTCTTTTATATCTTATTTTATAAAACTTGATATGTTAATATTGTTGCTTAAAATAAAATATTTTTAGATTTGCATATACCTTATGCTCTCTGATTTTGCTTCTTAAATTTGATATATCATTAATGCTGATTAAAATAAAAAGGGAAAACGGTACTTTTAATCCTGTGTTAATGTTGTATCATGATTTTAGTCCTTTTGTTATTCAACTTAGTACTATGAACCTTTAATTATATAATGTGAGTGATTTTTATCCCTCAACTAATGGACCTAAAAAAATTAACAGAGACTTAACTATTAAAAGGGGTAATTAAGGTATTTAAAAGTTGATGCTTGCAAAATAGAAAACTTAAAAGAAAAATCAATAGATATCGCCTAATCCAACCCTAGTTCTGCACGACAAAAAAGTCTTCAATCTATTTGTTGTGGGTACGGAGATGGAATTGTGTTCTAAAAGTGGGTTGAAATCCATGTGAGTATTTTTTAAAATTATATAGTTTATGATTCCATGTGATAGAAAAAGAAAAATACTCCAACAAACATAGTGGAATATTTTGAATTATTGTTTCTGCATGTCGTGCAAATTTTTGCATATGTGAAAAACATGATTTTGATAAACTATTTATAAAATTCAATCTACTTTCAAACACCAAGAGGATCCATATGGTAGCAAACCATATTCAATTTTGATTAGAAATTAAGAAGTTTTTGTTACTATCATTAAAAAAATTACATAAATTCAATGATGTTAGTTGCATATTAAAATTTGCATATCTTTGCTCTATCTCAAAGAATACCATCTCAATTGCTTTCACTTTCAGTAGCATTGATAGTCTGAACTGGATGTATAACAAACCACTCTTTCAACTAATTAGAAGTAAAATTTATGCTTAAAGAAAGTAAAGTATTGCAACATACAACAAGAAGTAAAGAAAGGAATGACAAATTTACGAGAATGGGGGATGAGAATAAGAGGGAGTTACAAAATTACTTACCCTATTAGCACCTTTGTTTTCCTTTACACGATTTTACCCAATCATAATAAATCAATTCAATTTTTAGGGTTAATTATCATACATATCCCCCCTAGATTCCACGACCAAGAAGTGGATCTCTCCCTTAGCCAACTCAACAACTTGTGGAATGACAACAATTTTTTTAATTCCTCCAGCCAAATTGTTTATCCTCATTACATATTTGTGTGAACGAAGGGATTAATAATTATCAAGGTCCGCTTTTTTAAGTGGTTGATGTGTGCAAG
>JAOTQR010000100.1:21385599-21414916 GCA_025774065.1 Solanum ossicruentum
GGTTCGTCGCATCTGTTCCCTCCTCATATCTAGTCTTTTCTGCTTCTGGGTTTTGTGCTGAGGGTTTTAGGAAACAGTCTTTCCACCTCTACGAGGTAGCGGTAAGGTCTGCGTACGATCTACCCTCCCCAGACCCCACTTGTGGGATACTACTCGGTATGTTGTTGTTGTTGTTGAAAGATTAGTTGTATATGTCTTAGTTATTTTGTCTTAATACGTAAATTATCTTATAACTCGTATTAATTATGCGGGTTTTTAAATTGTCAGCTAAACAAATAAGATAAATAGGTTAAAGTGGATGAAGTAACGAATCATTTGACAATTGATCAGAGCAATACAAATATTCATAATATAGTAATTAATTGTGAATTTATGTATTAATTTGTGTAAAGATTAGTTATATATGTATTCGTTATTTCACCTTAATACGTAGATTATCTTATAACTTGTAGATGTATCAGTTATGCGAGTTTCTAAATTGTCAACTATAATGTATCAGTTATGCGAGTTTCTAAATTGTCAATTAAACGTCATATTAATCTTATACTTGAACAATTTATTTTTTGTCTACTTACTAAACAATGTATAAATTATACGAGAATTAATATATAAAAATAACTTGTTTCGTATGAGCTACCTAACGATCCCTAATTGTATCCCAGGTGAAAGATAGAAAATTGGAAGGGTAATTTATTAACTTCCCCTAGCAGTATACATTCCTTTTCTTTTCCTTAATCTCTTTTGATAAAATAAAATAATTTATTTTATATACACATAACATAGGAGTATTGAAGTTTCTATTATGGAACTACATTACATATATATATATGTAACCTTATAAGAATCAAATTCTATGCATTTTAATATATAGTTACTACCATTCAAATATATTTGAACAATATTTTTTTAATTTTTTAGAATATTTAGTATTTTCCGAAAACAGTCGCACTATATTTTTAAACATGGAGTTTAGACTGTGTACATTCAACCCCTTTACCTGCAAATTGATGGGAGCCTTTTGAGGCACTGGGACAATATTATTAGAATATAAGGTATTTTGGTGAGTTTATTTTCACTTGAAAATAAGTAGTATATAGTAAAGTTTAGGATTGAGTAACTGAGTAGAGTTGTTAATAGTTTAAGAATTTGTTTAAAGTGGGACATTTGAGGGCTTTATTGGTGACTTTATTTTTTGTGTAATTTTTTTATGTAACAACTTTGTTTTATTGAACTATTCTTCTATAATGTTCACATGCATGGGGGATTTTGACCCCTCATCATGTTGTCCTTTTGTGAGTCTTGGTAATTTAATTATTATTTTCTCAAAAAATTTCCACCGACAAGAGAATTTAATAGTTCTTGATTTTTATGGATCCATTTTAGCTGGCATTTGGGTTCATTCGTTTTCTACAAAAATCCATGTATGAACTCAACATTTAGCATCAATTTTATCATAAATTTTCGCATATAACCATTTAAGAATATTTTAATTATTTTATAATTATAGTTTAAATAATTATATTTCATAATTATAGTTATATCAATATTTGTAAAATTTGTGCAACATTTTGTATATGTTTGTATAATTCATAATTTTTGTATAATATTTATATATTTCGCTATACAATTTACATTATTTGTATATTTCATTATAGAATTTGATTCCTTGCAACGTTTGTATAAATGGTGGGAATTATCCAAAATTTAAACTGTAATTATAGTTAGATGTTTGTCGCAAGCCGTAATTAATTCAAACTATAGTTATATTAGTTAATTAACTAGTATATGTTTGTTTATATTTGGGTACTTTTTCCTTCTAGATATGTGCGACTCTTTTTTCCTTTCCTATTTCGTATTCAATATTGATATGGGTATGATTAATTTGAATTTGAACCGCATGAAATTCTTTAAGAGTAACGTGCTTCCTAAGAAATTCTTCTTCATAAATATAGAGTTCAACCTGAAACTTCTAATTAAAGATGGAATAATCATATTAATCTCAACACAATTCATACTAATCTATCGTTTGTTCTTTTGATCAGCTTAAATTGCATTGTTATCTACCCTTTTGTAGAATGCAATTTCGGAAGAGTGGAAGAGGAGCTATTCATGATATTTGTCTCATAATATCTCACGAATTATGATTAAATATGACTTCAGTTTCTTAAGAACTTACGTTCTAGATAACATAAATTTAGTTGCTAAAGGACAAAATATTAAAAACCACCTCAACTGAAAGACAAAGTAACCATCAACCTATGAAAAAGAGAAAATGTGCAATATCAATGTTTACATTTCCTATTTAAATTGAAGTTCCTTTCAATAGGAAAAAAATTTGAATTTTTACAATTTAAGAAAATTGTACTATTCAATATATATATTGGGCTCTTTGAAACGAAGTAATTGGCCCAATGAAACCAAAGGCCCAGCCCATGCACAACCAAAATAAATTAGCGAATCCCGCTAAGTTTGAAATCTGCTTCTTCTTCTTCTTCGCTTCATTTGCTGCTAAAGAAGAAACGAAAATTCCAAAGCCGAGTCTTCTCTTTGCAAAGATGTTTAAAGCCATAGGTCAGTACCTTTTCCTCCATTTACACACACACACAGAGTACACATTTTGTTCTCGAGGAATTAATCAGTCTTCGTTTTTTCAGCTCATTTTGGGTTCAAGAAATCTTCGAAGCCATTCAAAGACTACTACGATGGATGGTTCAAGACTCTCAAGAACGTCCTCCTCCCTCAAATCCGTCACGCCATGTCATCATCCGCCACCTCCGGCCCAATTCTCCTAGCTTCCCACGTCGAGGTTATGCACCGTCACTTCCTAAAATACTACGAAGCTCTAGATCTCGCAGCCGCAACTGACGTTTCTCAGGTACTTTACCCCGATTGGCGAAACCCCTTTGAGAAACCCTTCCTCTGGCTCGGTGATATTCACCCCTACCTCTTCGTAAATCTCCTCCGTTCATTTATCGGCGACTCAGAATCCGAAATCGACTCAGAAATATTCGACAAATTGCAAAATTGGCATGTGGTAATGGCGTGGAAGAGCCCGTCGAGGAAGTTGACTACTGGGGTCGATCAAATCGAATGCGGATTGAGGCTAATGGTGCCTGCACTGGCGGCGCGTGCACGCAACGCGCAGGCGGCTTTCGTGGAGAAAATGGCGGCGAAATGGGGGAAATGCGAAGGGCGGGAGCAGGAGATGAAAGGGGTTGTGGGAGACTCTGCTGCGGCGGAGATGGAAGAACTGGTCGGCGTTTTTGTGGATGCGAACAGGCTGCGGAGGAGTGTACTTTCCGATATACTGAACGTGACGGACGTTAATCAGGCGGCCGTTTTTCTCGAAGCTTTAGCTCAATTCCTTGTTGGGTTTCGTAATCGTGAATTGCTCAGTCAATTTGAGAAGTGTTCTTTGGAATTGTAGTTGTAATTCTGTGCACTGCTGTAAATTAAGCCATTAATCTTTCACTAATTTCTGGTTCTTGAAAGGACAAGACTGCAGTATTGACTAGCTAATGTTCCATTTCTGTGAATTTTTTTGTTCAGTTTGTAATTTCAGAGTAACATTGTTGAGTTCTGTAGCATTAATCTAGCAATTGCTAAAAGGGATACTTTTATGACTTTTATGTTGATGCAATTATGCATTGAGATGAAATTTGTAAATTGAAATAATGCAATGTTTTTTTAGGCCTTTTAACAACTTCCATTCTGCACCTTCCACTTTGTATCTATATTATTACATCGTAAACGTCTTAAATGGTTCGGGTCAAATTCAAATGGGTTGTTTTCTTCGATAAAATTCAAAAGTTGATTCGGTTGATGCTCGTGATAGAGGAAGGGGCACAAGGATGAGTTGAAGAGAAGGAACGTGAGGCTTCTAGATTAGTATGCTTCAAAGAAGTAGACTGATGCTCTAGGTGCAAGAGGTTGGATGGAAACTGATGCTCCAAGAGGTTCGTGATAGAGGGAGGGGCACAAGGGTAAATTGTAGGTTGGGATGAGAGAGGAAAATGAAAACTTTTAGGTTCGATAACGATGTAGACTGATGCTCTAGGTGCTAGAGGTTGGATTTAGGGGTTACACGGAGGAGTAGAGGTAGAAGACTGAAGAAGTATTGAGGGGAGGGGATCAGACAAGATACGAAATTTCGTCTCACCGAGGACATGATCTTAGATAGAAAAAAGTGAAGGTCGCGTATTAGAGTAGAAGACTAATAGGCTAGTAGAGGTAGGTTGATGTATGACAGCGTGATATAGTAAGTTAGTAGAATTAGTCGTGCCTTTATATCATATATCATCATTATTTATCTTATATTGGTTATTTTTTTCGTATTTACATACTATCATTTGTCTTTCATTATTAATCATTTTTCTTTTTTCTTTTTCCATGTCTAGTATCTAGTATCTTCTGCTTATGGGACTTAATTTTTAAGACGAGAGTTTCCTGAAAATAGTCTCTCTATCTTTGTGGTAGTGGTACAATCTGCATAACATTTTACTCTTCTCAAACTCCACTTATAGAACTCCACTAGATATATTGTCATTTCAATAATGTGGGTATATGAGTCATGGGCTTGGGCTGTGATACTTGGGTACAAACCAGTCTCTTCTAATAATCTAAAAGTCCAATCCAAGGCCCATTGAGCTAATAATCCAAGTCCACAATTACTGGGAAAAGATTGTCTTCATCTACCCTTGGCCTAGAATCATCAAGCGTGTAGTACACAATATTTAAATGTTCTTGATTTATTGTTCGAATTTAGATTTATTTTTTGAATTTGATTGATTTTTCCTTACTACAATAATAGAGTTTTCGTGTATAGTGAGTGAATATCGCTTGATGCTTGATGTGCATTTTTTTGTATGGATAGCAATCTCTCTAATTATACAAGATAAGATTAACTTGCAGATACACCACCTTCTTCAAATCCTACTTATGAGATTTTAATAAATATGTTATTATCATAAACTTATAAATTAAAAATGAACAACATACTATGAACAAATATAAAAAAAATTTCTCTGAAAAGAAGGGCACATGGACAAATGGCAAGGGGAAAAAATATAACATTTCTAGTTGCAACTTGGTTTATTATGAACAGGAACTTTCCCTCATGTCAGTTGCAAATATATTTTCCATATTAGTCCACTATACCAATATAATGCAAAAGGACAGTACACATATTTTTAGCATTAATTAGGTAAATCAACACGGATTATTTTTAATTAATCAAACTTGTTATCCAAATGTTTAAATTTACTGAATTTGGCAACAAATGGAATCTTTTTCACATTCAGGTGTTCCCTGATTCTTAAAGCTGCTTTATTTGTACATCTCTTTTATATTCCATGACATTTTCCAAGAAAAAAAAACAAGCAACAAGTAGGTACTATAGTCCTCCTCCTCCTCTTCTTCGTTTTGGAAAGTAAGCCCTTTTTTGGAAATGATTTACAAGTAGAAAGATAATTCTCATGTTGAATTTTTATTTCGATATACAATTTGAATTTCTTAAATTATATATATTTTTTTCTAGTAAACAAGAAAATTACTCAAAGTTTCACAATTTATATACACTCTTATCAAGTGAGCAAACTATAGTTCATATTCAAATATCAAAATTTTCTAAGGCGTCAGATCGATAAGTCACATATCTCCGTACCTTTTCTGAATAAATATTTGCAATTATAAACATTATCAAATATAGATAATTTTATGAAGATCCACTAGTCAATAATAGTAGTAGATTGTTATTTTTTAGTATAATTTTTTCATGTGGTACAAACAATTTCTTCACGTGAGCATGAGTTTTTTTTTTTTTTAGAATAACACATGTATCAAATTTTACATTTAAGAAATTTTAAAATCAAAATTTAGAATCTCAAATCTTGTTTTCTTTTTTTTTTTGAGAATTTTATATTTGAAAACATGATCACAAATTTCATATCCATCATTATTTCAAATCGCATGTTCAAATGTTTAGTCAAAATCATGATCACAAATAATAATTTGAAATTATAATCTCAAATCGCATGTTGCCAAACATGAATAGGCACAAATTAACATGAATTTCTAATTAAGGTGGTAGTCATTAACAGTTTGCAGTATATTCAGGTCAACTTTGGAATAGACAAACATTAATTAGGAAACTAAATTATATGCACGGGTGTTTTGTTACTACCTCTGTCTTATAATATAAGAAATTTTTTATTTTACATGGTGATTAAGAAATCATTAATGCATTAGTTAACTTTATTATTATACTCAATGTTTATTAAATTAAGTTAGAAAAATCATTAATGCACTGATTAATGGTGAGGTAAAATGGGAAAAAATAATTAATGTTATCCTAATTTAGTAAGTGTCCTTATAATATGGGACAAATATTTATCGAAAGATGTCCTTATATTATCAGATGGAGATAGTATTTTTTAGCAGAAGATCAAAATTAATGATGCACAAATTTTATTAGTAATCATTCTGTAAATGGGCCTTTGTGGCTTTGAAAACTTTTTTAATACTGGAAGGGTCATATTAATTAGAGGGATGGCAACTAGCAACTAGTGAATTATTAAGGCATTTATCTCTGCTCTAATTTTGTTAAGATACATGTGAGATTTTATCTTCAATTTGCTATTAATGTTCAACTTGTTATTAAAATCCAAATAATTATTCACTAATGATGAGCATGAAAAAAATTAACAAGTACAATAGTAAGGAATTGAAAATGCAAATCCATGCATTCTTGTAAACATAATTTTATCTATAAATTTGATAATGTGTAGGTTGTAGTAAACATATTTTTTTTTTGCTTTGAGGATGATATTTTTGAGATGAGGGTCTTTTGAAAACAACCTTTGATCTATCTCTACGAGGTAGTAGTAAGGTTTGCGTACATTAAACCTCAGATCCCACTTGTGAGATTTCACTGGATATGTTATTGAAGGAACTTCAAACAACAACAACAATGTATCGAGTAGAATCCCTTTAAGTGGGGTTTGAGAATAGTCGAGTGTACGCAAATGTTACTATGATCTTGTGAAAATATAGAGATTGTTTTTGAAATATTCTCGGCTAAAGTACACCAAATTCAATCAAAAGAAGAAGAAAATAATGAAGAAAGAATAGCAGTTAATAAGATAAGCAGTGTAATGTCTAAAAAGAACAAGCAATATTAACAAGAAAAGTGCAATGATCAAAATACAATATATAATAAATGACAAAACTACTGGCACTACGACAAGCACTAACAAGTCTAAACTTTGACAAAAAAAATGTCATTGTTTATTCCTACTAGCCTTCTACCATAATATGTAGCCTTTCTTCAATCTTTTCTAGCTAAATTCATATCTTCTATTTTATATCAACTTGCATGATGTACTATCTAAACAAACAAAATTGATGGAACTTTAGACAAACAAAATTGAGAGAGAAATTCATGGACTTCATCAATTTTCCTATGAAGTGATGTATAATTAATTAGTTGTGCGTGGTTGTTCTGTCCGTTGGGGAACAAGAACATGTTGCACGAGAGGCTTATACTAAGGTACAATAATTGTTACTCGCATGAATAATTGACAAATTGAAGAATCAGCGTGAATTGTAATAAGATGATTAAAATTGATATTTCTTCACATATAATTGGAGTTTCGGATTTGAGTCACTAGGAACAAAAAAAATCATGTTGTGAGCTAAAACATTGCCTCTAAAAATATACCTTATAGTATATATGAATTCAAATTTACTCGAACTTCAATACTTGTCTAAGAAAAAAAAAAGACAAGTTGCAGGGTAGCGGACAAAAGAGAAAATAGAATCTATTAGGAGTAGTTAAAAAGTCCATAACTAATTAAAAGCCATGATCAGACACTTGTACCGTCTTTATCAATGTTGTTTATTATTATTGTTTTTTTTTGTTATTGTTGTTGTTAATCATATTTTTTAGTGTTGATTTTGAAGTATGAATTATTGTACAAGGTTAATTTAAAGATATTGTTAACATGATGTAATATTATTGTTGTTGTTGTTATTAATCATATTTTTTAGTGTTGATTTTGAAGGATGAATTATTGTATAAAGTTAATTTAAAGATATTGCTAACATGACGTGATATTATAAATTTTTGTATGACAGACCCTTACATTCTTTCGCAAAATATCTCATATTATTAACCATCTTTTATGCTCAAACTAAAATTTTCATCACAACGCTATGTGATTTTGTTATGATGAGTTTTTTCAAAGTGTTGATGAGCTAAATTATAGTAGTAGAATGACTTTAAATTTAAGGTAAGTTTATTGCAAAGGATATTAAATAACACTTCTCTTGCTTCGTAAGGTTTTTTTTTTTTTTTTTTTTTTTTTCATTTAGCAACCGCAAACACCAAAAAATGATCTCTCTAAAATATATATATTATGAAAAGTATTTTCCTATCAATTTAAACACAGTTGAAAAGGTCATCTGATATGAGGTATGAGAAAATCTAATATATCTATTAACTATCGCATTATCTAATCTTTTGTTTGGGTAGGAATTTGTGCTTATAATGTATAACTAATCCATGTACATGAGTATTAATTATACACCCTACTCAGTAAATAGTATTATTGGATGTATAAATTAAACATAGCAAATCATGATATTAGCAATAAATGGACTACTAATACATGAATGAGCATGGATAAAGACATAACAAAGTTTAATACACCAAAATCAAACAACGAATAAAAAATAATGTCAGTATAAATACTAATATATCTTATTCAATAAAATTCTTACATACTCTATCAAGCGATCCTAAGTTAGTTAAAAGCTTGCTCTAAATATATTCTAAAATACACGACAACAATAACATACTCAGTGATATTCCACAAGTGGGGTCTGGAGAGATTGTACACAGACCTTACCGCTATCTCATAAAAGTAAAGAGATTGTTTCATATTCTAAAATACACGGTGAAGTGTAATAGTGAGCAAGACATATTCAATGGAACTATGGAGAGTCAAGCACGCAAAACCTAAAGGAAGGAAAATTCAAGTCCATTTAATCATCTTTTTCTTCGTCAACTCTTTCATAAATAATTCATGGACTTGAAAACAATAGTACTATTATTCCCTTTGAAAAGCTGAAAATCAAACCAACTTAACAAACAAATACGTGTATGTATATAAAATAACAGTTAATTAAGTGACATGCAGCCCAAAAAAGTAGACATTTTCAACAACAAATTATAAAGCTTGCCTTGCAAGAATTAACTAATGAGATCATGGTTGATCATAAATGTTTCATTTTTTGCATTGTTCTAGAAACTAGGGCTAATATATTAATTAATTAAAATACAGCTATCAAACACCCGCCAATTTGGGAAGCTTTATAGTGAAGATTTAAATTATCATCATTGGTTAATAATGATATTTATTATTTTTATCATGTCATCAGTTAATACTACTTGTCACAGATATTTATTTTAGGAAAAGTTTCAAAACTTTACAGCTTTTGAAAATATTTGCGTCTGTATAATATATACAACACTATATCTAGGAAAAAATAATTATATATATATTAACTTTATATAAAATATATAATAATGTATAAAATATGTTTGTATATAAATATCGATTAAATCATGTGTTTATACACAAAAATATAGGCTATGTAGATTAAATTCACAATTCAAGCCATATTGTATAAGGTATATTTTATACACTTCTTATAAGATTGTTACATTATACAACAACAACATTACCCTATTGCCTCAAAGACTCCAGCTCATTGCGGGGTAAGGGAGATCGAATGTACGCAGTCTGACTCTTATGTTTAAAACATAGAGCGACTATTTCCGAAAGATTAATACATTATATATAATAGTTTTTCTCAAATATAATCTTGTATTATTATACATTAGCTTACGTAACGTGACGTAAATATTTTAAAAGCCATTTATTCTTTTTAAAAAAATAGGTATTTGCTTATGGTATATGTTACAAATTAAAAAGGAGGAGGGGGGAGGGGGGAGCATCCTGCGATAACACACAACTATTTACTTAAATGCCACCTTGACCAATATGAACCATCATACATTTTTGTCTTACTAGGTCATGTTTTCAGTCCATTAAATCTTTTCTATATCCATGTCTAACCTTAAAATAATACATAACGACTTAGTAAATTGAACTATTTATTTTGGGGAAAAAATCCAATGTTAATGCGTGTAAATGTTTTGTAAATTCTGATTAGTCCAAGGAAATTGGATTTATAATCAAGAAGATTCATATTTTTCCACAAAAATCTAATAAACAAAAGACTATGACGATCCTATGGACTATTCTTGTTCAATCAATTCTTTGAGATGAATTTATGAAGATTATCAAAACGAAAGATGAGGTTTTAAAGTCTATTATGGATGCAGGCCCTCTCCAACATGCATGTGTTGGCCAGAATACCTTTTTGGTTGGGGACGAAGCCACATCCAAAATACGGGGTCTAGACTTTTAAATTTTATGATACTTCCTTCGTTTAAAAAAGAATATGATTTGTTTTTTTGGGTAATACAAATGCGGAGTAGGATTGAAGTGTCTCGCTAATACAAATGCGGAGTAGTAATCTTTTCCCATGCACCGCCATGAGGAACGTCTTTTATGGCGGTTTATTCCGCCGAAAACCACCGCATCAGCAGTGAGTCAGCATTCGGCGGGGAGTTGTCACTGCCACGTCACTTACTTTGGCAGTTTGTTCAAAAGTTTAATGGGGTCCACTAAGTGGGGTTAGTCCACATCTGAAGTATGAAGTGTGAACACGGCAACGATGTCAATGTCGTCGTTTTATATTTAATGATCATAAATCAATCAAATGACTTTCCTTTGTCTTTCACACGATGACAACGTTTTATCTCGTGTATCCAAGGTGGCATTATGAACCGGACTTGGTTTTTTTGAAAAATTTTCATAAATAGCCTAGATTTGAAATGTAATATGACTAAATAGTAATTTTGCTTATATGAATTGGAGGGGAGAAGAGAGGTGAGCAAGATCGAGAGAGGGAAGAGATAGCCGAAGCTAATTGTATAAGTACATTTATCAAATTGTATGTGTATATCTATAAATATATATATATATATGGATTTATATATTTAGCAAGCGAGATTGGGAGAGGGAGGAGAGAGGCGAACGAGGCCAGGAGAGGGTGGAAAGAGGAGAGCGAGAGATGACAGAGAGCAGAGAGATGAATTGTATATGTATAGCTGTCGAATTGACTATGAATATTTGTCTAATTGATTATGTATATCTATCAAAATAATTATATATATATATACAGTTAGTATACTTATGTAATCATATATTTGGTAAAAAATTTGCGGAGAGAGAGAGAGGGGGAGAGAAGAAGAGAGGAGAGAGAGAAAATAATAACAAAATTATTACTATAATTATAAATTGTAATTTTGTCAAACTATAGTTATATAATATAAAGATATTATATATTTGTTTAGTTACCTTATTTTTCCTTTTTTTTTTCAACGTGAACCGGAGTTGCATTGCACTAATATCTTTCTTAGGCACCAAGAAAAAATACACTAAAATTCGTATCTTAATTTGATCATGTAAAATATATAGAATTAAGTAAAAGAGAGATTTTAAATAAAACAAATGAAATGTCACTTTGTGTTATGAGTATTAGGAAATGGTCCCAACTAACTAACTACTAATTAATTTAATTGAATTTTAAAACGCACAACATATGTTTTGCTTTTAATGTTTGACTATTTGATCACTTCCACATCGTATTCTTTTTTCGATAATAATATAGTACATATTTTCATTAATACTTTTGATTTGAACTTTTTCTTTGTTGAATAGATTTATCAATGACAACTTTTCTCTTTAATGTAGGGATAAGTTCAATATACACTCTATTCTTTTTATATCTCACTTTATGAGATTATACTATATATGTTATTGTAAACAAGTTTTTAATCTCTCATTATGATCTTGATAAGTTTTTTTACATTATATTGATAGTGTAATCTAGCATAAAAAGGAGTTTCTAACTGGTGGATTGTAATGATCACGCAAAACATCGCCCCTTTCGAGAGTTTTAATTACTAATTAAGGCGTTGTTATAGACATCAAAATTTTATCAGGTTTAAATTAAGACTCAACAAAAATGAGGTCAAGATATTGATAAAAAGATTGATATCGTAAATATTATATAATAATTCTTAGATATTTATAGAGAGATCAAGATCTTGAATATTATGATTGTGTAACAGTTGACATTATAGATTTTATTTTCGTGTTAAGCATATTAATTACAACCATATTAAGCTCGTGGCCAATCTTTTTCCTTTTTTTCATTTCAATATTTCGAGCTGGATTGGTGGTTGGCAAGTATTATTTTATGACAAACATGGAAAATGTTAATAAGTTTTAAATTACATTAAACTATAAAAATGTTCTAGTATCTTTTTGGTTGTGGCTAGCAAGTCACAAACACATAAATAGAGTAGTCGGTCATATAAAAGAGAACAAACAAAAAGAAAGGGTAGGTAGCTTTTCTTAAACGTCAAAGTCACCACTTGAAAATAATTAAATTGTTCGAAGAGAAATAGGATTCAAAGAAAGCAAAATTAAGAAATAATTTTAGGTAGGAATAGGCATTATTATGGTATTTATTAAACTTTTTTGATTGGTACTTATATGCTGTTTTCATTAACATAATTGGTTGGTAGGCTGGTGTTAAAAGTTGAACAAAACAACAAATACCAAACTATTCCTACGTACTGTAAAAGTGTCACATCTCTACAAAGTGACAACTGCTCAAATAAATATCATTCATACACTGGAAAGGAGTAAAAGAATAGTGTAACTTATGATAAAAATTTTGAGCGTAACTATTTCAATTGTGAAATTTGGAGAAAGTGGCACGTAAATAATCTCGTGAAGATAAAGAAATTATTTTTAATGGATAATCGGGAATAATAAAATCACGTATAAAAATCAAAGAAAAATACAATCACATTGAAGTGACGTGATTGTAACATATAATATAATAATCTGAAGTAACAAAATAACATAAACTTATGACATTTGAGAACAAGATACATAGTGTATATCTGAGTTAATAATAACAATTATGACAAGAGAGACTAAACATCGCTTGACTATCTATTAATCTTTTATTTTCAACTTTTATATCTTTCCACCTAGATCATATTTTCGATAAGTCATAAATATGTCATGTCATTGTATTGTCTTATGTCATGTCTAATATCTCATCCTAATATTTCTTTAACCTCCTCTATATATTATATATCCATAATTATTAATATCTCACACCTCCTCACGATGATGCGTGTTTCATCGTGCATTAATTTAATTCAAGCCAAAATAACACAACACATGGCTACAATTTTGTAATGCACATAGCTCATGAGGCTGGCAAATCGTTGTTATTTGAGAAGTCAAAAAGTAATTTGAACGATTAGACAAGTGGCAGAAAAATTAATAATAGTTGTGTGTTGCTTTGTGCCTTAAAGATGTGGTCCAGGAACCAATTAATTAATCAAATCAAATATAATACCAAAAAACAAAGCAGTTTCAACTATTCATAATCATGTGTGTGGTTTTTAATTAGTGCTAAGTTGCTGCAAGGTTCCCAGTTTTCATACCCAAATCTCCTGTCTAATTAGAATTTTTTTGTACCTTCATTTATTTATTACTCCTTTTGTCTTATATTAACTGAATTTGTAAGATAATGCATATATATTAAGAAAAACATTCAAAGACAAACTTTACTCCATACTTTCCACTATTACTCTTTGTAAAATCATAAATATATAGTATAATTTATTTCCTAGAAAATATAAAAGTTCAATAAATGAAGGGTAAATATGAAAAAAAGTTTCAAACATTCATCTTGAACTTTGAAAAATTCAACTATTTTGAATCTTAAAAAAAGATTAAAAAATTTAATTAATTTGAGACGGAGAGAATACATGTTACTAATTAAAGATTTAAAGTACTAGTACTGACCCCCTGGGCTAAAATTAATAAATTGGCAATTTAGGTTTTGGCTACCATTTTGGAAACTGGCAAGACATACTGTATAGTAATTTTGTCGCGTGTCACGATCAGTTCCGACCAATCAAATTTATATGTGGTACAAATTAATTAAGTTCCTTAGGGGGTTAAGTTACTAATGCCAATTTTCAAAGAGAGTTGAAAAAGTCATTTTTGAGAATATTGATAAAAAATGTATCATACTAATTGGGGAATCTAGAGTCTTTTTTTGTTTACGTAAGGGTTGGATTTTGTGGTTATTAGTTCAATTATGTAACTTATATTTGAATTTAGAGTTTACCTTTCACATCTGAGAAATTTTAAGGGTTTATGTTTGAATGTCAGGCTCTTGGATCGTCCGGACCTATATTTAGTAAAGATAATGACTTGATAATCCTCGCACCTCCTAATCATGCATGTCTGTGGAATCAACTTGTGCTATTTTAGACAATAATTAATTATGTAAGTAACTTTCTTGTTTACTTATTAGCTTAGGAATTAAGGGTTACTTGGTTCATATAATAGTTATAAAGTGACTATATATAATGGAGGAATTACTTAGGTAGGAATTAAAGAATAAAGGATTTTGTTATATTGTCATTGTTAACGAGAAGGTTGTAGTTATTCGTTAATCGCTTGCCTTAAAAGAGTATTTTTTGGTATTAAATAGTTTAATTTGATCCACGCATTCTTATTGGATACATAAATTATCGTTTAAATTGATCCAAGCATTCTTATTGGATACATAAATTATCGTTGAATAACTTAATTGTTAGGAGTATTATCTAATAGTGCAAATCAAACGATACATTAATTTACGCGGTAAACTTTACTTTTTTTGTTTGTTGCGCCAACTACATTTCTTAAGTGAGATTTTATACGAGGATTAGTTATTTCAGCTGATCAATCAGATAACCCAATTAGGTAAATTAATTTTTGATTTTTAAATATGTTAAACTAATAAAATAGTGTTTATCAATTTTTGATTTACTTAATAATAATGATGAGAATTTGCATTAATAAAAACAGATAGAGTAAGAAGACTACGTTTACAAACTTAGTTATAATTAGTTACTTACAAATTAAAATACTAAAATGGATAATTAATCACATAACAATTGTAAAGATTAAAATAGATAAAGTGTTGTTATAATGTCATATTATTATTAAATGACTAATACTTATATTTATAAAGGAATAAAATAATAAATTATTATAATGTTAATGGGTTATCGATTTATCCAATAACCCAATACTAAAAATTCAAAATCTAATCAATAATTTGAATTTTTTAAAAAATAAAACTATTAAAAATTTATTAATTCAATAATATGATAATAATAAATTAATTACATTTTCTCGATTTAATTTATGAATTAATTCGATATTGCATATTCCTACTCCATCCGTGCCTTGTTGTTATAAAAAGGTATATTTAATTTAGTAGCTGAAATTGATGGAATGGAAATTGGGTAAAAAAAGGATAGGCCTCGTTTGTAACGTTTTTGACTTTTACCTGGGAAAAGTAAAACAAGAAACGGCGTTAATGGCGAGTACCGTAATCGAGCGGATATTGCTCCCCGCAACTCGAGCATTCGCCGTTAAAACAACCTTCTTCGTCAGCATTCCAGATTCCACGTGATTTTCGATAATCCCGCTGTTTCATTTTTTATGGTCCCCCATCAACCTTTTTATCCAATTTGTTATTCACTCCGTTCATCTTTATTTAATTTTTATACTATTTTAGAAGGTCAATAATATTTATTTATTTTACGAATTTTATATTTATTTATTAATTTATTTTTATTATTAATTATAATTATTTTTTTATTATATTTTTCAAGATATAGTATTTATTATATTCAAATAATTCTTTGATAAAAAAATTTGGGTAATACTAAATGGCCATAAACTTTGGCCCAAATTAAAAATATTCTTTATTTATGCTATTTCCAAGACATTGAAAATAAGTAATAATTAATTATTTGATGATTTCATTGTCATAAATTGAAAAGGGACTTAAAGTTCATATATTTCATTTCTTGAAAATGAATACATGTATAACATATTTGGTTAATAATTTACTATAAAGATATATAAATACGGAAATATACTTTTTTTTGATTAATTTGTTAAGGGTTTGCTTGAGGTGTATAACATATTTGGCTATAAATAAAATTATTGCCAAATGGAGTTTATAATTTTTTTTTGTATAAAGTATATAACTAAATATTTTTAAGTTTAATTTATAAAATATTATAATAATAACAATTCAAAATACATTAAGTCTGATAAATGTCTATAATTATAAAAATCATGTATCACTTGGCAGGAGACTCCACATGTTTGTATGCGGTAAAATCCGCACTTACCAAATGACACATCAGAATATGATATGTGACAAAATTAAAATCATGACCCTTGTCTCAGAAAAAACAAATAAATATATTCTTCGATATAACTTGAATTGACGTAGAATTATTGTCCTATTATCAGTACGACTCACAATTTTTTTTAAAAGAGAAATCACTTTCCACCTAAAGCACACCTATAATGATCATTAATAAAATTATTTAAAATTAAATTGAAATCAATAATCAGAATAAATGAGTGATTCATTTAACAGTTTTGATAATATCTTTTAAAAAAATAATATCAAATTATAAATTCTTAATGTCTTTCACATAATGACAATCTTTTAACCTATAAAAGAGCCCTCTATTGGAAAGTCATCTCAGAAAAGATTACAAGCTCTATTCTATTAGTTGATGATTAAATACGTTCTAACCTGAAAAATAATAAAAAAATACTTTTCTTCACGTACGAGGATCCAAAAATAATATATGGTACAAAAATAGGTTGACGACGGACTAGTAGCTTGAAAACATTACAATTTTTTTTTAATGCAAAGTAATGGTAAAAACCAGCAAACGAAAAAAAAAACATTAGCAACTTGGATTTAGAAGACACGTGACAATCACACGTGTAAAGAAGCAGACTTTTTTAATTTTATTTTGTTTTATTTTCTTGGCTTGAATCCAGCCAAAAGATGGGAAAAGAATAGTACTCAATTACTTGCATTAAAAGTAGTAAAATCCCACAGAGTGCCACATCATCAACCACCACGTGTCATGCGTGCAGTAAAGCATTTCCACGTGTCAATGACAATTGCCACGTGGCACTGCGTCTCATTTGGCCATTCGCGAGCACGCTGTATGTATTGACGTATATATTGTTTTCTCATTAACCAAAAAAAAATTTATATTCTTTTGTTTACTTTATTATTTTATGTTACTAGAGAAATATCACGCTAAATTATATTAGATATTCATGACTAAACTTTCTAATAATTAACTGTATTTGTAATTTTCAATGACAAAAATTAAGTAAATATTAATCGAAAATCAAGCTAAATTATTAATAAAAGTGTTCTCTTCTCTTAAGTTTCTCGATTAAGCCTTAGTCTGTTTTTAAGTTTGTAGTGAACTGGTGTTATTTTTATTATATGATTGGATCTGGCGCCTGAGTGATATATGATCGATACATTGATGTAGTATATAATACATTCTAGATCCTATAATCAGTGCGTTGAGCTTGTTGAAGTTTTCAAACATAAATATTTATGGCTAGCCTTCTGAGGAACAATTGTTTTTATACCTCTTGAAGATAAAAGTCAAATAAGAACTGAGAAAACCTCAAGCTAGCTTGTATCAGGACTCAACCATCTAAAGAAAAATTGTATTTGTACTTGTCGACAATGAAAGTTAAATAAGAATTAAGAAAACCTCAAGATAAAATTCATAGCAAACAACTATATTTTTTATATTTCGAGGATAAAAGTCAATGAAGAACTACAAAAAATCAAGCTAACTATTGATTATGACTTACAGTTCTAAGGAATCTAGAAAAGTTAAATAAAAATAAAAAATTAACAAAAAAGGTTAAGCTAAATATTCACCACTCAACCCCTTAATGAACATAGTATTTATGCCTCTCGATGATAAAAATCAAATAAGATGTAGTAAAATTTAACAAGAAATCTAGCTAGACATTTATGAATTATGACTGAGCCCTCTAATGAACAACCATAATTGCATCTCTCAGCTATAAAATTCAAACAAGAATTAATAATCTTAAGCTGTATTCGCTATCTTTACCTACTAATAATTTGAAAAGATTAAGCGACAATCATCACTCAACCCTAATGAACTATTACATATGTCTTTTGACTATTATAAAACAAATAAGAATTAGTAAAAAATTAACAAAAAAATCAAACTAGATATCCATGACTCGACCTTCTAATGAATAATTGTATTTGCATTTTTCGATAATAAAAGTCAAATAAGAAATAATGAAAAATCAAGTCATATATTCATTACTCAACTCTTTAATGATCAACCTTACTTGTATTTCTCAATGATAAAAATCATACAATTTTTTTTAAATAATTAAAAAGCAAGTTTAATATTTATGACTCGATCTTCTAACATACTTTCCATCAATCTCGGATGGAGCCAAAGATTCACTATTTTTTGGCTTTGGGGTATGATGGAATAAAACAAAATGGCTCTTTAAACTGTTTGCGTTTTTTTTAATTGTGAAGTAGCAGTTAGTCAATGCAACTAATGCAACTTTCTACGCTTATCATGGGTCATCTGAAAACAGTTGCGCTATGTTTTTAAACATAGAGGTCAGGCTATATACATTCGACCCATCTTACCCTGCAATGGACGAGAGTCTTTTGAGGTATTGGAGTAATGTTGTTGTTGATCTTCTAACATACAGTTATATTCATATCTTTCTTAATAATTATATTACATGATTCAACTCTTTAACGACTAATTATATTTATATCTTTTAACGATAAACGGAAAAATAATAGCTTGACTCTTGCCTTTTAACCGTTCAACAAACAACTACATTCATTGTATTTAGACTTCAAATTGAAGTACAACAAAATCAAATCACAATCCACATATTTAGAGAAAAATAGGAGGATTTGAGTCTCTTGTTAGTGGTTGAAAATAAAGTAAATCTTGGCAAAAAAAAAGCAAAATGTTTTACTTATCCACTCCTAAATATGCTATTTAGGGTAATTTCGTTTTTCATTATGCCTTTAATGCTTATTTAAGTTTGGATTAAATTTTGAATCGCCCATTGCAAACATAATTTATTTTCATGTATAAAATTTAAAAATTTCTAATGAAGAGTCAAAAAATATCATCTATCATAATTAATCACAATTAGTAATATAAAGTTTTGTTTCCTCATTCAACTACTAGAGGAAAAAAAGTTTTCTTGTTTGGCACGTCTTTTTTGGGCTTATCAAAATCAAAAAACTCTATATATACTTGGGTTTCTCCACCTTTATTTTCCTTTCATTTCTTTTTCTCTCTCTATTTTCTGTTACATTTTTTTTTCTCCTTCCATTTTCTTAGGGTTTTTCTCTTTTAATTTTCTCTCCACCTGCTGCTGCTGCCGTTTCTTTTTCAAAGGTAGAAACTTTTTTTCCCTTTAGCCTTTTTTTTTCTTTTTCTGTATGCGAATCTGATGTGAATTGGACTTCTCTGTATAGGCATTTGAGAATTGGATTTTCAAGATTGGTTCTTTCTGATTCAAAGGGGCATGATATAATCAACAGGTAATTTACAACGCTTTTTTATTACTTGTGGGTTGTGGGGGTTCATTTTCTTGATTCAAGATTACATTTTTTTTCTATCTTCATGCAATGCTGTTTGAATTTTATCTGTTTTTGGTACATTTTATGGCTACCCATTTTGATTCTATGGATGTTTTCCATAGTTGGGCATGCAAAAAGTGAAAACTTTAGCCATTATTTGTTGTGGGTTTTCTGCAAAAGTTAAAAAAAGACTGTTCTTTTGACCTTTTTGGTGTAAAATTTTCTTTTGGCCATGAAAGGAGTTCAATTTCTTACTCAATGCGGAGTTCTCTTTATTTTATTTATTTTTTTTGGAGTGATTTGATTTATGAGTTCTGTACAATCATAAATTTAGTTGTTTGCTTTTATGGGCTAATAATAATGGATTTGACAGCACCAAAATAGTGGAGGTAGAGTACTTAATTTTAGTTTTTGTCGTGTAATTTAAATTATTTTATTTTTGTCGGTTGCTGTATGATGTTGAAATATTCATTATGCGTCATTATCAGTTTTCTTAGTTTACCCGCGGAAAATGGAACTAAGCAGTAATTAAGCATGACATTATTTTTTTTTAAAAAAAAGTCAGCTGATGATTTCTTAATTATGTAGTACTGTAGTTATTAAATAATTCAGAGCCTTCTTTAAATTACTACTAACTGTTCACTGTGCATTTCTATCATCTTGTTTTTGATTCAACGCAGTATGGCGTTTTGAGGTCCTTTAGTCCAACTTATGTGGACAGTTCTTAAAAAGTATTTCTCCATCTATCTCGATTTACGTGATACTTTATTCAGAAGCTAAATCAGATTATATTAACTCAGTATATTAAAACTAGAACTTAGATTTTTCAAAAACTATAGAGTATTTTTTTATTTTTGAACTCCTCCATTGCTCGTTCGATGACTTGGAACTCACAATATTAAGGTTTTAGAACGTTGGTCTAAGTACACATAGTTTACATTTTGAAAAATAAAAAGTGGTGCTAAGTAAATTGGGACGGAGGGGAGTTCTCTTTTTCCTTCTTTTATTTGTTATTTTCCCTAGGCAGCATAAGGAAAGAAGTGCTACACCTAGAAATCAACAGCATGAAAAGTTTGTTCTAAGTCAGCCCTTCCTTTAGCGGGCTTGAGACTAAAAGAATGGCCGGGACAAAATGTGCATTAAATACTTTTCAAGAGATCTCCTCCAAATAATTGGTATGGCCATCAAAATCGTGAGCATTAGCATGTTGGTTTTTTGCTGTCTTGCGAGGTTAAACTTACTCTCCAATCTTAACTTTATATAGTGTCATGGGAGTTATTAGTTTGATTAAGAAATTGGCTTAATTGTGCCTCTAAACAGATGTTTAATTAAAGCTAATAAGCTCATTAGCATTAAAGTTTTCCTTTTTTCACTTCAATGGTGGGGCTAAGGTAGGTTGGCTTGACATGTAGGTTGGGAGGTCAAATCATTTCAAGTACAAAATGGCATTACTTGAATCAATAGTAATGTTTTTTCATTTAATTTTGGGTTGGCTTTCAGATCTGAGGTTTTAGTTGGAAAAAGTAAAAAAATCATGTAGGGTGAGTTGAGATGTCAAGTCTTTCAGCTTGACATTGATTACTTTTTAAATGTACTGTTGCTGAAAAAAGGCTTTTGTTCTTTTCTGCTTTGATGGCAACCAAAAAACAAAAGTTTGGTGGGTATCTCATTAACAATTCACTGATTTCATCAACTTTATATCTCAGTTCCCCTTAGACTGTATTTACCGTCTATATCGGAACCAGGAATTCATACGAGAGGATTCGTAAAAAGCATCCTGGAATATCACAATAGGGATTTGAAATTGTGACCCTAAGCAAAATGTAGAAACTCAATTACGATTATACTAGAATCTTCCTTTTATGTTAAGGCGATTTAACAGTGTAAACATAGCACAATACAATTTTATGGTAGGGGATTCAATTGATGAAAAACAACTTTAAGCTTAGTGATGATTAATGATGTTGTCATAATAAAACCACACCATAGTATTGTTTCTTGGTGGGGTTCCCAATATAGTCGGTGTGACGGGAGATCTGATCTTCTGAATATCGTGGCATTTATTTTGACTGTCAATGCCATGAGATATCCTGTAAGTCACATTTTTTTACTGTACTTCCTTGTTCTTTTCCCCCTTTCATTAGTGGTAAAAAAGTTTTGAATGGAATAGTGACAGGGAAGTAAAAGAAATCCATGTTCTTGCTGTTCGAAAAGACTGAATCGACTTTGGTGGTTTACATTGGGTCCCTTTTTGTGAGAGGAAACTTGAAATCTTTTGTTGGTTCAGTAAGCTTAAAAAGTTTAGTGTACCTGGTCCTCTTCATATTAACCTTTACCTTCTCGGAGACGAGGAAATGAGATCTCGTCCTCTTACAATTTGAATAGAAGCTTTTTTCAGATCTTATATGTAAAATAAAGATCTCTGAATAAAAAGGACATAAAATTTTAGTAAGTTTGTAAAGGGCTAGATAACCATTTTACCCGGCTGAAACAGTAGGTCCTTTGATAAGTACTCCTATATCCTTCCAAAAGGAAAATATGGATCTTGATTTTGTCCTATTAAATCACCAAATGTGGTGGGGGATATGGGATTAAAAAGTTGATAGATACAGATTACCATTATGCAAACTTAATAATTAAAAAGACAAATTTCGAAAACTTTCAACCACACGTTTTACATTTTCAATTACGCATGTACATTTTCATGAGTTGAAAACAACTGTAATATGCACACCGACTTATTCCCACATATTTGTTTCTAACTAAATGGATACCTTTTTGTTCACAGTTGTATTCACTGCTTTTTTGCAAAGCATCGTCGAGACTGAAAATGTACACGCATAGTTGAAAATGTACATGTGTAGTTGAAAAATGTACACATTTACATTTTCAGGAGTTCAGCATACCTGGTCCTCTTCCATATTAGGCTGAAATGAGGAATAAGATCCATTGCCCTCTTACAATTAGAATAGAAGAATATGGTCTTTCAGATATCTTGCGAGTAAAAATGAAGATTTCTAATAAAAAGGACGTAAAACTTTGAAAAATTTGTAAAGGGCTAGAAAATCACTTCTACCGGATGCTTTGCAAAAAAGGTAGTGAAAACAACTGTGAACAGAAAGTTATCTATGGAGCTGGAGGATGTGGAAATAAGCCGGCGTGGTTGCACAATTATCTTGAACTCATGAAAATGTGTACCTGTAGTTTGAAAAATGTACACGTGTACATTATCATGAGTTGAAGACAACTGTACACTCACACGGACTTATCCCCACATATTTGTCTCTAGCTGAATGGATACATTATGTTCATGGCTGTCTTTACTGTTTTCTTTGCAAAGCACCGTTACGATTGAAAATGTACACGTGCACTTTTTCATGAATTGAAGACAAACCACACCGACTTATCCCCACCAGTTGTCTTCAATGGTTTTTTGCAAAGCACCACCGAGATTGAAAATGTACACGCGTAGTTGATAATCTTACACGTGTACATTTTTATGAGTTGAAGACAAACCGCACCGCTTATCCCCCACCAGCTGTCTTCACCGCCTTTTTGCAAAGCATCTTCAAGATCAAGATACTTGGAGAGGAACTTTAATGATGAGTTCTGATTGATTTTGGTTTCACACCCTGCTCTGCAAAAAACAACTTAATCTTAATACAGAAAAGCTATTGTCCAAGATTTTAGCACGAAATGGATTGCTATTCTAGAGAAGAATAAGGTGCTATCTCAGTTCTCGAGTCTTCTTTTCTCTTAAAATGCAAATGCTAGTAAAGATTCAAGTCTATTTTTTACCTGTTAGCATGAAATGTTTCTATTTCTTGGTTTGCTCCGTGATGGTAAAATTTTGTATAAGAGGTTGTATAATGTTGCTTAGACACATAGCTAACTTGTTTTTCCAGGTAGGAAGGCACGATAGACTCAATTAATTGAGAGCTAAAATGTCCTGCTTCGTAGTGTAAATGCAGTGTGGTTCAGGAGATGAGGTACTGCTCAATGAATTTCTGTCCATCTAATCACACGACTAATTTCAGAATCAGATTGCTTGACATTTCCGACACCCCAGATTGCAGGAAGCCCGTACTTAATGGAATCCATTCCCAGCAGCAGTGATAAGAAAACATTGAAGAGGTGGTTTTTCATTGACAAAAGGGTTGGGTAAAAGATTCTCTACTCCCAAACATCCACTACTATAAAGTGTCAACTGCATAGCTATTAATCGCATAGTCAAAATCTGCCAAATCCATTGTGCTGCAATGGACTTGAATTCGACAAAAGCTTCTCCAGTTCTTACTGACCCTTCACCATTGAACAAGTCCAGATTGGGAATCCATTCTAGTTTATTTCCCTATTCACAGTCTGGGCCTTCATTCTCCACTAGCGTGCTATCAATTCCTAGAAAGAAGCCAGCGAAGCTTGATGATGTTCGATCCAATGGTTGGCTTGATGCAATGAAGTCCTCTTCACCTCCTAGGAAGAAGATCCTGAAGGAAGTAAGCATTGATGTTTCTTCTGATGATGCTGAGGTTACATACGTTTCTTGGATGGTATGTTCAGACTTTCACCAAATGCACATTGGTCTATTTATTCTGTTTTCACCAGAATTTCTTACTTTCTTTTTCCAGATCAAGTATCCATCAGCTCTCAATTGCTTTCAGCAAATTATGAGACAAGCAAGGAATAAACAGATAGTGATTTTCTTAGATTATGATGGAACTCTTTCTCCTATCGTTGATGACCCTGACCGTGCTTTTATGTCCAATGAGGTAATAAATCGAACTTCCATATGCAAGTTCAGTGCTTATTCGAGATGTTCTCATAAAGATAATATATTTGCAGATGCGCTCTGCTGTCAGCAATGTTGCAAAGTATTTCCCAACAGCAATCATCAGTGGGAGAAGCCGTGATAAGGTAACTTTTAGCTTAATTAGTAATTAAGGTTGTTTTGGATCTTTCTTCATTTGCAGAAGTGATTTATTATCTTTATTGTTACAGGTTTATGAGCTGGTAGGTCTAACAGAACTCTGTTATGCTGGCAGCCACGGGATGGACATCATGCTGCCTGTTGAAAATACGTTGTCTGCTAACGATTCAAAATGTATCAAAACTACTGACCAGCAGGTATTTACACTAGCTGCCTGCTTTATTGAATTCTTCCCTTTCATTCATTCCTTTGTAAAAACTGTATCTTGATCAACTTCTTGTAACTATTTCTGTCAACCTTTTTTTTTTGAGCAGGGCAAGGAAGTCAATCTGTTCCAGCCTGCTCGTAAATTTTTACCGATGATTGATGAGGTGCTTTAGAAGTTTTCTCCTAAAGCATTTTAAACCAGTAGATGACTATTTGTTTCAGCTAGAAAAGGAAAAAAGTTTATATATAGACATAAACTTAACTTACTTGACTACTTTGCAGGTTTTTAGAACCCTTGTCGAGAAAACTAAAGACATCAAAGGTGCAAAAGTTGAGAACCATAAGTTTTGTGCCTCTGTACATTATCGTAATGTAGATGAGAATGTGAGTGCCAGTTTTTTGGTTTTGTTGTTCTATATTGGATGCTGAGGTTGTCCATGTTAAAAACAGAACAAATTCTCAATGATCTTCATTCTTGACCACAGAATTGGCCAGTCATTGCACAATATGTCCATGATGTCTTGAAGGACTATCCTCGGCTTTGTCTAACTCATGGCCGAAAGGTACCTTGCTGTCGCTACTGAAGTCTCCATTTCAATTTTTTATGATTGCAACATTATGGTAATGATTTAATTGACACTATTATTTTCTTTCTTGAATAGGTTTTAGAAGTCCGTCCTGAAATTGACTGGGACAAAGGAAAAGCAGTTGAATTTCTTCTGGAATCACTAGGTATGTAGCTCCTCCATATATTTTATATTGATCCCCCTTCCTCACATCCCCGACTGAAGTAAAACAACTGGTGAACAGTGAATTAGCGAAGTCAGGGTTCTCAGACTGTACTTTTAAGCAACAGATCTGTGCACTTGTTTAACAAATTCATATGATACAATGCAGGCTTTAGCAACCACAAAGACGTGCTCCCCATATATATTGGAGATGACAGAACAGATGAAGATGCATTCAAGGTGAGTATGCGCCCAGTGTGTACGAAGAAACTGCTTTTCTGTTTGTTATCATAATAATTTTACTGACCACATTTTATTTCAGGTATTGAGGGGGAAATATAAAGGGTATGGAATTCTTGTTTCAACTATCCCAAAAGAGAGCAAAGCTCTCTTTTCTCTCAAGGATACTTCACAGGTCTGCCAACTTTCCACTTTGTGACGTTAAAAATGTGTTTTCTCTGTGATAAATAGTAATCTAAATGCATGAATCTTGAACATATGCAGGTGGAAAAGTTCTTGGAATCTCTTGCGAAAACGATGGAAGTTACTTGAAGATATATAAAAGGCCATGAGGGAAATAGTGTTAGGTTTATAGAAAATGGGTTCTAGGTTTCTATAGTATGAATAAGCCATAGTCATCTCTCAATCTTTGTTTAATGTTTTGTTGAAGGTTAAAATTTTGCAAAGTTCTATTTGGTTTCTATATTCTTTAGTTTTTATCCTATTTTGGAAATGGAAGGTCTTCAAAGGTGGACCTTTCTCTTTAGAGTTGGTAGTAGTAACTAGATGGTATGTTTCATCAGGTACTCAGTTCATTGCCCATTATTTTATTCCTACAAATATGTATTTCCCATGAACACTTTGTTATCTGTGTGATTTTCTATGAGAATTCATGGTGCTTTTAAGTGTGAATTTGCATTGGCAATATGAAATCATCTCATGACAAACCTGTAATACTTCAATAGAATGACAAGCTCATACTATTTTTGTTTTGTCAAGTTAAATAATTCTGACAACATTTGTATACATTTGTAGTGTTTGTATATTTCGGTGTATAATTCGTGCACAGTGTTTGTATGACTCGTTATATAATTCACGGTGTTTGTATATTTCGGTATATAATTTGATTCGCGCATAATTTTTATATAATTGTACATAGCGCGAATTATTTAAAATTTAAACTGTGATTATGCATAATTTTTCCTCAAGCCACTTATTTTCTTAGAAGATCTATGAAAACATTTTCCTATCATATCAAACGCACTTGATCCAAAGTTGGGCTGTATTGTGAATACTGATCCAGGCCCATTCGTAAAAATTAGTTTACTTTGTATCTGCTTTTGTGAATAGTTGGCATGTATCCAACAAATACTAGCACGGCGGAGAATACAAGATTGTCCTATTATCCTTTCGATGTTCTCAATATACTCATTATTTCTATTTTAGTATTTTGATTAATTCTATTTTTTCAGAATAGTTTAGTTTCATAAGTATTATGTAAGACTCATTTTAAGGAAACAACTATTCATAGAAACGAAAAATGGGATATTTGATTTAGCAAATGTGTTGGTGCTTTGATTTGGACATTAGTTTGAAAAATAATATCAATTATCTCGCAATTTTTCCTTTTTGGTTGGATCAAAAAAAAAAATTACATTGTTGGGGTAGTTCGTAAAATAGTTATTTACATAATCTAATCATTTGCTCAAATATGTATTTATAATCTTTTTTAATTTTCTAAAACTAAATTTTTGCCTCATTGGACGATTGAATGTGACAAATGATAGTTTCGACGAGTCAATTTGATTAATTTATTTTATTAATCTATAATATTTAATCCTTAAATAAATTAACATAATTTACAGTTACATTTCGTAATTTTAACCACCAAAATCAATTTTATTAAATACTGAAATGAAATCCTTTATGGCTTTATCCATTTCGTTGTATCGAGACAACCATATTGGATTTCCCGTATTGGCACTTCATAAAACTGCATCTTAAACTATAAGTTGCGCATCAATAGTTGTACATCGCCATTTCAATATATATAAAAAGCTCTAATTGATTCACTGACCTTCAATTCAATCATCAATCACACTCTCACTGAGTTGAGAATGTCATCCTCTTTGCATTCTTCGCTATACTCCTCTCTCTCATCCTCTTCAGCTCTTCAGGTATGTCTCTCTCTGTGTGTATGTATGTGTAATGGCGAATTTGAATGTTCAATGATTTGTGTATATAATCGAACAGGAGAGGAAGCTGAAAAATGCAGTTAATTTCTCGAAGACGAATTTGATTTTCAAGTCTCGACGGTCGTTTCCTCTCATCCGAGCTTCCACTGGCTTCTCGTCTTCTCTCGATACCGGTACTGTATGGTTCTTCGATTGTATAATGAAACTGGTGAATATTTCAGTGACGTTGCGTTGATTTGATGGGAAATCGGTGTTTTTTTGTAATGATTTTAGGTGTGAGTACTGAATTGGATGCTGTAGCAAGTCACAGTGAGATCGTTCCAGATACAGTCGTTTTCGATGATTTCGAGAAGTTAGTAGTGTGCTTTGATTTGCTTTATGTCTTCTTATTTGAATGATTTTCATTTGATGTGTTGATTTATTTGTTGTTTTTGAATTTATAGATTTCCTCCAACTGCTGCTACTGTAAGCTCTTCTCTGCTCTTAGGTATATGCGGTCTTCCTGATACCAAATTTAAGGTATACACCTTTGCTTTTTTAATAAATCAAGTAATTATGACACAAAGACAGAGAGTAAAATTTGTATTACTATATCCATGTACGCATTTCTGAGTATCGAAAGAAGAACTTCGCACTGGTTCATATAAATATTAAGAATATAATCTGAATAGATGCTTATTTGATTTGATGTTGTGCTGACTGAGTGCATATATTGAATGTAGAGTGCTGTAGACAGAGCTTTATCAGATTCCGAGTGTTATGGATTGGAGAGTTCTGATCTTCGGATGTCTTGTTTCTTCAACAAGGTTGGTGCGTTTGTTAAGTTGGCTGAGTGCACTATAGTTTCTTTGTAGTCAATGATTATTTTAACCATTGTTTGTTGTGATAATAGGCTTTAGCACACGTTGGTGGCGATCTAGCAAAGCTTGTGCCTGGTCGAGTTTCTACTGAAGTGGATGCTCGCCTCGCATACGACACACATGGCATTGTGCGAAAGGTAGTAGTGTGAAAATCAGTATCAGTAATTCAGTATTCATTAGGAGGGGCTGATGGAACCTATGTTCAACCGGTTACTGAACCTAATATCTCTTTATACAGAACAATGATATATATGTGAAAAAGCCACTAAAATTTCAAACAAATTGTAAAGTCCAATTAGTTCAGTATTATGAATATAAAAGTTTGAACCCATCAAGTATAAATTTTGCATCAGCCTCTGCATTAGGATTCAAATGTTTAGGGCTAGTCCTTTCACTGGCATTGACCTCTTCAATAGTCACATAAATGATAAGAATTTTGTACATATTAAGCATAGTGTGTAATTAGAACAGTTCGTAGGGGCACTTCCTTTTTGTCTGTGCCATAATACGACGAATTATACATTACAACTCTTGAAGAAAGTTTCAGTTTCTGATTTTTGTTGACAAGCTAATAACTTATATTAGTGGGATTTTTTTTTTTCAAAAGAAGCTCAGTGTTTTATTTTGGGTTCAATGAACATGAAATTGTGAAGTTGAAAGAAA
>JAOTQR010000100.1:21415016-21427394 GCA_025774065.1 Solanum ossicruentum
GAATTATACATTACAACTCTTGAAGAAAGTTTCAGTTGCTGATTTTTGTTGACAAGCTAATAACTTATATTAGTGGGATTTTTTTTTTCAAAAGAAGCTCAGTGTTTTATTTTGGGTTCAATGAACATGAAATTGTGAAGTTGAAAGAAATGACTTGTTCAAAACTGAATTAATGGAAGAAATGGCAAGGATCCTCCAACTTCAACTACAAGGTTGAGAGTACATGTCACCTAGGGAGTAAATGTGGGAGCAACCACAATTGGGCTACTCTTTAGGGCGGTTTTGTGGACAGGGTGGGCTTTACTGTCGCTGAAAAAATAACGAAAAACATTTGTGTGAAAATTTTCTAGTCATGAGATGGACCTGAGCTCAACTTTGTTCGACTTGGTCATTGATAGAGAATCAACACTGTTCTTTTGAGACTTTAGTTCTTTTTACTGGTGTAAAGATGGATCTTGGGCCTAACTTAACCCTAAAAGGAAGCTCATGAGGAAAAGATTGTCAAAGTCCATATAAGAAGACCAATTTTCCATTCATTTTCCAATGTGGACACTATAATATGGAGGTCCAACATCAGTGAACAAAGCATTGGGATGGTCCTAGCTCTAATACTATGTAAAGATGGATCTTTGGTCTACTCAACCCAAAAGCTAGCTCATGAGAGGGCGATTGTCCAAGTCTATATAAAGAGACTGATTTTCCACCTTTTTCTGTGTGGACTTTTTAACAACTGGTATATGAGTGCTTTGGGTATCCGCTACATAGTCGGTGAGCATGAAAAATTTGAATCAATCCTTTTATTGCTTGATGACCTGCAAGTTGGTGATTGTTCGAGAAATATGATAATTCTCTTTTGCTTTTCTTTAGCTTAGAATTCCCTTGTTATTAGGAAATAGTAAAATATATTAAATCCCAGTGTAGTTCTCTCTCTGTCACTATCTATCTAGCACAGTACAAGCATCGTCTTAGTTTTATTTATTTATTTTTTATTCAGTATATGTATCAAACTATCGATTGTAAGTTCCTTCTTTTAATTTGAGCACAGATAAAATATTAGTTTAAGTTTGTTATGTTTGATATAAATGGGTCCTAAATTAAGTTGACCTTTTTAATATTCTTTTTTCTCAAAGAAAACGCGACTTCTGAACTTTCTTTTTCTTTTTTTTGCCAAAGACATCGAAGTGTGTTGTGAAAAAGCTTCAACAACAACAACAACATTACCCCATTGCCTCCCGCCCATTGCGGGGTAAGGGGGGTCGGATGTACGCAGCCTGACCCCTATGTTTAAAACATAGATCGACCGTTTCCGGATGACCCATGATAAGCGTCGAAAGTTACATTGACTAACTGCTACTTCACAATTGAAAGAAGTGCAAAGAGTTTAAAGAGCCATTTTGCTTTATTCCATCATACTTCCTTTTCAAGAAAAATCAATCCAATTTTCAGACAATCAGAAATAGACTCATTCTCATTCAGTTTTAATCTCGTCTTGAAGTTATAATCTTAAAATATCAAGAGATCAGAATCACCCAATGGCTGCATATACGTGCTAATTTGTGGGGAATATTTCTATATCTAAATGATTAGCATGCTATAAAAATGTCATTTCATGTTTTGAAATGTCAAATTGCATCCTGTCACCACTCACCACTCACCACCATAGCCATATCACATTCTTTATCTTTCTTGTTGCATGTTCATTTTATTTCTTTGGATAGTCTTTGAGCGGTTTCAACTTAAATTTCCAGGTGCATGACCTTTTGAAAGTCTACACCGAAATTGAAGTACCTCCAGAACGATTGCTGTTCAAAATTCCTGCAACTTGGCAAGTGAGTGCCATTAAACAATTATAATTGTTTTCAGTCTCCTATAGAACAACTCATGTTGAATCTAACTGTGTCTCCGGAAGTTCTGAATTCTGATTCTTCTGAAGGGTTATCCTTTTTCATTTGCGAGTGTTTTGTCTTTCTTTTAGGGAATTGAGGCATCAAGGGTGCTGGAAGCTGAGGGTATACAGACACATTTGACTTTTGTTTACAGGTATAAACTTTCACAAACAGATGAACAAGAGCTCATGTTCATATTTTGTGTATGGCTCTATGTTTTCAGCACCTTCTTTCTCTGACACCTCCTCCTTCCATATCATGTCTATCAAATTAGACCTTACATTGTTCTTTATATGGACAATGAAAACCTATATTTTTTTTGGTGTGCATTGTGCATACTCCTCTGTGAGCACGTCATTTAATTCATTTTTTATGATAGTTTGTGCTGGTCATTTGTCCTGTAGAACTGTAAATTGAGATAATTCTCATGTGTGTTCTATATAGTATTACAGATGTTTACCTTTTCATTTTTAGACAAACTCTTTAAAAATTTGTTATTTTGTTTCTGGTTCATGTAACATATACTTTGTTGTGATCTTGAGCTTAAATGAGAAAAAATGAAAATTGGTTCAAGTGCTGATGCATGCATAAGCCTGACCAAATATGTTATTTTGATATACTGCTCCCTCATTCTTTCTGTTATATAGACATAAATCTTAAAATGGTTTCTCCTCCATTCAAAGTCAACATGCAATATATTATGTATGCGAGTGCGTGAAATTGCTTTTCTAATCTAAACCTATAAGAAGCCTTTGTCATGACTTCTCAGCTTTTGTCAAGCTGCTGCTGCTGCTCAAGCTGGTGCTTCTGTCATTCAGATATTTGTTGGTCGTCTGAGGGTAAATTCTTTTGTCTTATAGGAAATTATGTTGTTTGGATTTCTTTAACTCTGTTGGCATAATATTTATCACTATTTTCAGGATTGGTCTCGCAATCACACTGGTGACTCTGAAGTTGAAAGTGCTCTTAGAAGAGGAGAAGACCCAGGGCTGGCCTTGGTCAGTTTTACCTCCTGCTTTCTCTTATTTTTTATTTGATTAGTCCTCTCGACTACTACTTAAGTACTGAGTGTTCTTTGCACCTTTTCAGGTAACAAAAGCTTATAACTACATCCACAAGTATGGGCACAAAACAAAGCTGATGGCTGCAGCAGTACGGAACAAGCAGGATGTCTTCAACCTTTTGGGGTAAAGTTGATTGTACTTCGAACTTGTAAGTGTCTTGTTACGTCTGATCTGGTCCATGTGTTGTGCTTATAACTTTGATAACAACTTCAGGGTGGATTACATTATTACCCCACTGAAGGTATTGCAATCTCTTAAAGAATCTGTGACCCTACCTGATGAGAAGTACTCATTTACAAGAAGGTTATCTCCACAATCAGCTGCTGCCTTCAATTTCACTCAAGAGGAGGTTTGGTCTCAAATCCATCTTGTATCTTTCATTCTCATGAGCCTAATTCCCAATTGACAAAAGAAAATTATGGGACATTATTTGATGGGAAAGCAAATGGATCTGATACAAATCAACAACAACAACAACATACCCAGTGAAATCCCACAAATCATGTTATGAAATCATGTTATGAAATTTGTTGAGGTTATATCCCAAAGAGAAATAAACTACAGAATGGTCTTTGATGCCCGTGAGTTATAAGAATTACTCCATCTGTTTGGTTTTACCTTTTTATGTGTCTATTTGGCTCGAGCACAGAATTAAAAAATATAAAGAGAAATTGGAATCTTATAGTCTAGTTTGATGTTGTCTTACCAAATTTGAATCTTGTGGTTTAAACACGGCATGTTTTTATTAGGGATTGTCATTAAGGATAAAATGGGAGTATTAGAATTAACATCTTACTACATATAGAAATATACTTATTGTGTTTTGAAAGAAGAAAGATACATAAATTGAAATGGAGGAAGTAAATCTCACTTGTTCAAATTACAAACATGTTTGGTGTCATCTTATTATATAATAACAAAAACATGGAAAGAACTCGATATTTAGAGTTGAAGGATAATTAAATCAAGATAGGTGATAAGAAGAGGAGGAAGAGAAAGAAGAAGTTGCGTGTGAGAGATGTGGATATTCAGGTCAGGGGCAAGAAAGGGAGGGCCTTCATAAATTATTTTGGGTTCTTGACATTGTTTTATTTGAAGTTGTATCTGCTGCTTATCTGCAACTTCTAAGAAATTCTAAATTTCAAAAAATTTAGTCTGAATACAATCATGATATGATCTTCAGTAGCTGATATGCTATTCTAATTCTATTTCAGCTTCAAAAGTGGGATCAGTATAGCTTTTCCTCGGCTATGGGTCCTGCATCGGTGGAACTCCTCACTATTGGACTGGATGGCTATGTCAATCAGAGTAATCGTGTCGAAGAATTGTTTGGCAAGATATGGCCACCACCAAATGTATAAAACCGTGTCATGCAACACCAGGATGTTTGTGTTTTCGCAAAATGATATATGTTAGCTTTTCTTAATTTTGAACGTTGGACTCGGGATTCTTGGACCCGCCTAGCATCAAGGTTTCTCCACAATATGTGGGTTTAATACTTACTGTCTCGCTTCCGACATCTTCACTGATTCCCTAATGTAATAAAAAGAAATTTTAGGAACTCATCTAGCTTTTGGGGTTCCTTTTCTTTTTCTCTTCCAATATTTTGTTTGAATAGTCGCGGACGCCAAGTACTATGAAGTTTGAAGTTAAATAGCTTTGGCCTTTGCAGACATTCATTGCAAATTCACCTTATTTTTGAGTCTCCACAAAACTAGGTTATATTATGGGACGAAGCTGTTCGTGTAGTTGTGAGTTGAAATAGGGTAAAAATTTTACCATTATCAAATATTTAAATCAAATCAATCATGGTTGCGTAAATTAACTAGAATAATTTTCTTAGTTTTTTTAAAAAGATGAACCTGGAGGCCACCTTTAGTGAAATCTAAATCCAAAAACACTGGAAGTGGAGGAGTGAACTAACTGTAACCACAACCACAAGCTTCAATTCCCATAATAAATCTACAGCTGTTTTCAAAATGATTCATATCATATGGAACATTGTCCATAATAATTGAGATTCCAAACTGTGATCATGATTCATATCATATTACTAAAAGTCCACATGGATTTGTCACCATAATAGGAAGATTAAATGAACATTTTTTTTAATTGAAAATATGTGTCAGAGAAAAAAAACAATATACACAGAAATCTTGATGTTGTATCGATGCAATCACAAATCTATTGGTCGAGTTAATTATACCAATTTTACGAATTCAATAAAACAAATTAAATCAAATAGAAAAACTAAAATGATTGTCATCCACTGGAATATTGATCTAAACTCTAAAGAACCAGTGAGGGAGTGTTTGGTATGGATAAAAATATTTTTCGGGAAATGTTTTCAAATTTTTTCATATTTGGTTGGGTTAAATGTTTAGGAAAATATTTTTCAATCAACTTATTTTTTTTCAATTTTAATGAAAATGACTTCCAAAAATTAAAGAAAACATTTTCCAAACCTTCCCCCCTCCCCCCAAAAAAAGAACAATTTACAATTTTTTTGAAAAAGTTTCAGATGTTGAAAATTTCATTTTTATGGACTCATAGTCTATATAATTATAATTATGATTTAAGAGTATCCATTAACTATAGTCTAAAAGATATAGATCATCAATCATTTGATTCATTCTAATTCATTGAATTAATCCGTTCTAAAAATAGAAAAATATCAGAAAAAGAAGGGAACGTTGTTTTTGCAAACATAAATTGCATTTTTTAACAATTTTTTCGTAAAAATTGTATCTTTATCCAGGACCCTCGAAGGAAAGAAAAATGGTTATTTGCTTTGATTTTGATGAGAAATTGCCCCGCCGCCCCCACACCTCTAAAAAATTAAATATTTATTTTTAAAAAAATATTCCAAATTATGAAATATTTTCATGTCAGATATTATTTTCCTAAAAAATATTTTCTGCTCTCTGACAAAAAATAAAAGATATTTTCTTAAAAATATTTTTATTCACTAACCAAATAATAGAAAATATTTTTCATTCACCAACCAAACAACAATAACATACCTAGTGAAATCCCATAAATAGAGTTCGGGGAGAGCAAAATGTGCACTGACTTTACCACTATTTTACAGAGATAAAAAGGTTGTTTCTGGAAGACCCTCGTCTCAAAAATATCAATCCAAAAATCAGAAGATATTATATATGGAAAAAAGAACTAAAATAGGAAGCAAATGATATCATATAAATAAAATAAATCAATTTGAAATCTAACTTATTTTCCAAAAAAACATTTTCCATAGTTCTTCTCTACACCAATCCAAATCAGTATGGATCCAATTTTATGGCAGTAAATACATGTGAAAATTCTCATTGTCACCATGTGCATTTGGTAAGTAATTCCAAATTGGTTTCATGTGGAAGCATGGACAATCACATTATAATAATTAATCAATTCAAATGAACTATCCAATGTATTGAAAACACAGAGAGGTATGATTGATTTTATGATATGGTCCATCAGACAAAACAACATTATTAACATTAGTCTATGGAACCTTGTTGCAACTCATTGCATGTGGTCAAGCACATGCTTTTTTCTCATATTCTTTTGTTGTTCCATGATGTTTTTAGTGTACACTTGGCCCAATTCCATTAGGGGAAGATGCAATTGAATCCTTTTCTTTTTTTGTATTATTTCACAATGTGGAGATATGCTTGATCCCAATGTAAGAAAATGAACCAAAAAAAAATGATAATTTGTTCAATTTGAAAATTCAAGAGATAATTTGTATTTTAAAAATATATATATTCCTATGTATTTGTTTATTTTGAAAATTTAAGAGATAATTTGTATTTTATGTTAATTTTATCCTTATTGCTAATTGATAGCTCAAATTTTAGAATATGCATCAATAGATGATTCATAATAATTATCAATAGATGATCTATAAATAATTATAGATATTGTAAAAGTCATGATCTTATTTTTATTATTTTCTAACGATATACCAAATCATATTAGATTTGCTTATGGGTTTTTGAGATGAGGGTTCTCAGGAAATAACCTCTCTATCTCTATGAGATAGTGGTAAGGTCTGCGAACATTCTACCCTCCCCGAAAATCACTTGTTGGATTCCACCGGGTATGTTATTTTATACAAAATCATGTTAGACAAAGAGTGGCTTGAAATGGTATTGGTAAAGTTACTTTAATTTTCTAAATTAAACTAATAATTTTTCTAAAAGTATAACATATTTATTCTAGAGTTAATATAATCATTATACCGAGAGTATTAGCCAATAGACAAAATTTGATTCTCCTCTAAATTGTATTTCTAATTTAATTACTCTCGATTAATATACAAAAATTCTATAAATTGTTGCTTATTATGCAGAAATAAATAAAAACAATTAAATTATTCTTTACTCGAACTCGATTGCATAACTCTGTTATTGAAAAATCAAAAGAAAAAGAAAGAAAATCTTTCATATTCCAATTGTTTTTTTTAAAAAAAAAAAGCCTTGAGCCCTTTGTATTCCTAGAGAAAACAAAGATAATTAGCGTTTTTTGAACGTTGAAATTTCCAAATTTAGAGTAGTCAATTAAAAGACGGCTGTTTGAATTGTCAACTTATCTTCAAACAAGACCAATATATAGAAGTAAATAAATTCGAAATTCTATCTTTCAAAGAAACCTCCTATACATTAAAAAAAATTCCTAAATTACCCTGTCAACCTTTTAACCAAATGGCGAAAAAGGAAACACAATATTACAAACTAATAAATTAGCCAAAATCATAAATAGACTCGACAACAACATTATTCCATTGCCTCAAAGGCTTCCGTCCATTGCAAAATAAGAGTGAGATCGGATGTACGCAATCTGATCCCAATATTTAAAACATAGAGCAACTGTATCTGGAAAAATCATAAATAGACTCCAAAAACAAAATAGAAAAACTCTTAAAACAGATTCTATTGCCCACCGTCAGTTTTCCGAAATAATTTTCTTTAAGAAAAAAAAAAGTATAGTATTTTGTAATGCTATAAAAGGTCGTAAAAAGTAGATTATCCACCATGCAAAAATAAAGTAAATATGGCGCTCTCTAATTCTGAGGAAACAAGCAACGGCGTTCCGTACACCAAATTACCGGCGTCCGAGAACAACGACTCCGGTAATTCTCCGGCGACAACATGCCGGAGACCCAAAAATTTGACGTTCATTATATTAACCGGGTTAGTGGCAGTTTTGTTATTTTTCACGGCGGTGAAATACGGAGCTGAAGATACCGATGACGTAAATCCGGGACCGGTGCCACCAGAAGAGCAGGTGTGCAACATGCTCGGTTCGAATCTAATGCCGTTGACCACCATGAGAACGATGGCGCGTGGGGTGGTGGAAGGCGTCTCCGCCAAGTCACGTGGACATTTTTTAAGTGCACGGCCGTTCCCGTGGACCAAAAAAATGTTGGCTTGGCAAAGAACGTCATTCCATTTTCAACCTAAGAAGAATTGGATGAATGGTTAGTAGTAAATTTTTTTTTTCCTTTCCTATCGTATCGTTGCGCTTTATTTTTATGAATCAAGAAAGATTTTCTATTAACAATAGATTACCACAAATAATGAATTGATCATGACTTTTACGAGACAGAAAATGCAATGCTTGAATGAAATAGATATTACTTTAATTGATTTGATCATGTATATCAATTATCCACGTTCGATTACATATCATGAATTTTAAGTTGTGTTTTAATTTAAGGAAATTGATAGGACATTACACTACGTTTGTAATTTAAGAAGTAGCTTTAGTATATTTTTGAAATTATAATGTTTAAATGAAATTATTAACTTAGTCATTGTCTTGTTAATATTTATTGAGGTGAATATTAATTATTTTGTTCTTATTTGGCATATGTTGGATTCTTTTGCTGGGATTGAGTTGATCACGGAAATTGCTTGATTTTGTTCCTCAGATCCCAATGGTAAGTCCATATTTTCGTGTTACTCATATTTTTTACGGAAATTCGTAATTTTTGTGTTATATTTATATATTTTAACATTTGCATGATTCGCTATACAATTCATTATATAATTTGATTTACCCACAATTTTTATGTAATTACGTACGACGTTTGTCTAAATCGTGCAAATTATACAAACCTCAAACTGTAAGTACAAGTAGATATTTACCGCAAATTATAATTAATTCAAAGTATAATTATGTTGACTAATTAACTTCTATATGTTTACTTTTATTCGCGTAACTATTTTTAATTTTAAGCAAGACAAATTTTGTCAACATGATGAAGACAGTTGTCTTTAGACAATTGCATGTGAATTTTCTAGGAGCAAACACAAACTTCCATCACGTCTGTCCAGTTACAACCTTGCTTGTTTTGTTTTTTTTCTTTTTTCCTTCAGCCAAGGAGGGATAACTTATTAAATTATAATTCACCTTACTTTATTTATACATTTTTGAATAAAGATGAAACCAAATGTTGTATCCCATTTGAATGGAAAAAAAATGTTTTTATTTCTACATTTTCTCTTTTAGTTTTGTTAATGTTGTTTTAACTCCCATTTTTATTAGGTCCATTATACTACAAAGGATGGTACCATTTGTTCTACCAATACAACCCAGAGGCAGCTGTATGGGGCAACATTGCATGGGGCCATGCAGTCTCAAGAGACTTAATCCACTGGAAGCATCTTCCAATCGCCATGGTAGGGGATCAATGGTACGACATCAACGGCGTTTGGACCGGATCTGCAACCTTTTTACCCGACGGTAAACTCATCATGTTGTACACCGGGTCGACCAACGAATCAGTCCAGGTCCAAAATCTCGCAGAACCGGCCGACCCATCGGACTCTCTACTAAGAAAATGGGTCAAGTATGAGGGCAACCCGGTTCTTGTCCCACCACCCGGAATAGCCCACAAAGACTTCCGTGACCCCACGACCGCGTGGACCACACCGGAGGGCAAATGGCGGATTACTATTGGTTCAAAGGTTAATAAAACCGGAATCTCATTGGTCTATGACACAGTTGATTTTAAAAAATTTGAATTGTTGGAGGGTGTGTTACATGGTGTACCGGGTACGGGTATGTGGGAGTGTGTGGATTTTTACCCGGTTTCTAAAGTTGCTGAAAATGGGCTGGATACTTCAGAAAATGGGCCTGCAGTGAAACATGTCTTGAAGTCCAGTCTGGATGATGATCGAAATGACTATTATGCCCTTGGAACTTATGATGCTGTGGCTGGAAAATGGGTACCTGATAATCCCACAATTGATGTTGGTATTGGGTTAAGATATGATTATGGGAATTTTTATGCATCAAAAACATTTTATGACCAAGAGAAAAAGAGAAGAGTTCTTTGGGCTTGGATTACTGAAAGTGATAGTGAAGCTGCTGATATTTGCAAGGGTTGGGCCTCACTTCAGGTACAATTTCATTCTTCCATTTTTAGCCTATCATTTAGATTTTGTGCCAATATAACTTTTCAGACCAATAAAATGTTAGACACTTAGACTTGTCGTCTTCAGATTTTTAATTAGCTTAAAAAAGATCTTTAGATCATGACCTAAATGATTCATCATAAGTTGCAAAAAACACAAAAAGATGGCTATTCACTAAGGCCAAACTAATTGATCACCTTCTTTGTTAACGACAGAATGTCATCCTTTAGCCATCTATCTTTAATTATGAAAAGTTTATGAGTCAAATTTTAAGTCCTTACGATGAGATAGCATAAATTAGCTCCTGTGCGACTTCATAAAAAACAATCATATAGAAGATCAAAAGAGGAGGATAACACACACAGTACTTATAATAGTGGTTCCTTCTTTCCCTAGAAAACATTTGAGCGTGGATAAAAATGTAATAAGTAGGTACATAATTTTGAGTGCGATCACACAACCAAAAATCATACAACAACAGAGCAGCTCGTAGATGAATCGATCATAATGAAGAAATTTAAGACGACTATTTCAATTGTCTGAATGGGACATTTTTGCAATTGTGGTTTAATTGATTCAACATTTCGTAACGTGATGTTTTGTTTTCCTTTCAAAACAGTCAATTCCAAGGACCATAAAGTATGATAGGAAAACAGGAAGCAACATAATTACATGGCCAGTAGCTGAGGTTGAGAATTTGAGGTCAAACAGCAACGAATTCGACAATGTTGTAGTTAGCCCAAGCTCAATTGTCCCACTAGAAGTTGGTTCTGCCACTCAGGTTGGTACATTTTGTCGATTCAATTCTAACTTATATAGGTGGGAAATACTGATATCGTCGAATTGTTAATTATTGTTACAGTTGGACATAATGGCTGAATTTGAAATAGACCCAAAGGTATTGAAGAGAGTAGATGGAAGTAATGCTACATATGACTGTAGAAATAGTGGTGGATCTGCTGAACGTGGTGCATTAGGACCATTTGGTTTATTGGTTCTTACAGATAATGGCTTATCAGAACAAACTCCTGTTTATTTCTACATTGCTAAAGATGCCACTGGCAATTTCAACACCTTTTTTTGCAATGATCTCACAAGGTACTACTCCTATTAATTTTCTCTCCATCTTGCATCATCGCGTAGTCCTCGATCGCAAGTTGGCTCGATTAAAATCAATATGCGAGATAAATTTTCATTGAAATAGTGAAAAACTTCTTACTTTTTTCATATAAAAATGTCATTGCTCCCTCTTTTCCATTTTATTTAACATCCTTTCCTTTTTGATCCATTCTAAATAAAATTCCTTTTTTACCCTTAATAAAATGATTCTCAACTACACAAATATCTAAGAAAGATTTTAGATCACAAGTTTTAAAAGTCTTCCTTTTTTTTTAAAATACCATGCTAAGTCAAAGAATGACACATAAAATGGAACCGAGGGAGTACTATTTTTTCTTATCCAACCAATTCAGTAATGAAATATTTTTTAGTAGAATTATTGTTATTCTAATGTTTACTTACTATATTGATAGGTCATCTGAAGCAACAGATGTACGAAAATTAATCTATGGCAGCAGAGTTCCAGTTCTCAAAGGAGAAAAACTCACTCTAAGAACACTGGTAATATTATCATTTTCTTAATTACTTGTACCAAATTCTTGATTAATTATTTTTTTCCTGCTTATTAATTAATGAATGGTGTAATTAACAGGTTGATCACTCAATAGTAGAAAGTTTTGCACAAGGTGGAAGGACAGCAATCACATCAAGGGTATATCCAACAAAGGCAATATATGAAAATGCTAAGGTCTACTTGTTCAACAATGCCACTGATATTAGTGTTACTGCCACAATCAAGATTTGGCAAATGAATTCTGCAGATATAAAATCTACTTAAATTAATTCCACACATATTTTACATTTCATTTTTTATTTTACACAATGTATTCTCTATCTCTCTCTCTCTCTCTCTCTCTCTCTCTCTCTCTCTCTCTTTCTCTCTCT
>JAOTQR010000100.1:21473712-21492815 GCA_025774065.1 Solanum ossicruentum
TGAGGAGGATCAAGCCTTAAGGCTCGTCTGGTCTCTTCCTTCGTCTTTTGCACACATGAAGCCAATATTGCTCCATGGGAAGGAGCAGGTAGATCTTTCAGAAGTTATCAGCACACTCATCTCTGAAGAAAGGAGATGGGATGAATACGTCTTCTGAAAGTGTGTATATGTGCTACGAGAAAGGAAAGGAAAAGAGGAACCCCATGAAGCAGAATGTTGTTTGCTGGAAGTGTGGAAAGCCTGGACACATGAAGAGGGACTGTCCAGCAGGTGGAGCAGGTTCGGCTACAGGCTCCAAGTCAAGTGATGTTGTTAATATGGTCTTTGATAAGGACCCACATGACCTTATACGACCCAAAGACATGTACATCTTTATGGCATGCCGCTATTTGCCATGGTGAAGGATGTGAGATTAATAGCGGAATTACACACGGGCATTGGTTTGGCAGGAATGCAAAGTGTGTGATGAAACAATTATGTCGATAGCTAATGGACTTCCACGGAGAGCCAATAGTGGAGGTTGCACCGTAATAATCAGCAAAGTATTTTTCGACATGAGCCGAGTGAAAATTCTTATAAGGGTTTATTCTAAGTGGCAATACTCTTTATGGCGGAGTATGATAGGTTTTCAGCAATGTGGAGTATGGCGGATAGCTGCTGCTATGATCATTTTTAATCAAGGTGGAGTTTGTTTGGATTTTGCTTAAAAATGAAAAGGGTCATTATCCCACATTAAAAAATTATTGACGAGTAGCTTGGAGGCTTGCCTATATAAGGGGGCTTAAGTTATGTTTTCAAATGTATCAAACCAAATGCATTTCTAACATTGTTTGTTAGGAGAATGTACTGAGGTTTATGTGATTGTAAGAATTTTTCACGTAGTGAACGATTGTTGTCTTTTTGACAACGGTTGTGGTTTTTCCTAGTTTTGGGTTTCCAAGTTAAGTTCATGTGTTGTTTTATTTCTCAATTTTTCTCTTTTTGTGAAAAGGGCGGAGATCTCGGAGTTTATGGGATAGAGAGTTTCTTTTTTCCCAACAAGTGGTATCAGAGCCCAGGTTCGGAGGGCAAGAGTGATGGACCAATATGTGCGGAGTTACCTAGCGATGTGGTGATCTATGGTAATGCCTTGTATCGAAAGTCTTCCTGTCAAGTGATGGTATAGGCGGCGTGTCCCGCAGGTTGTTGTGGCGGTGCAAGATGATGACAGATCTGAAATCGACAATCGCTGAAGGGGAGGTCACGAGATTGTGTGGTCCGGGTTTGAGGGGAGGTTTATTGGGTATACAAACCCATCCCACATTGGTGGGAGAGAACAAGTAGAACCTATTTAAATAGGTTCAACTCAATCCATTAGTATGAGGCCTTTTGGGAGATGCCCAAAAACAAATCCGTGAGGGCTTGGCCCAAAGCGGACAATATCATACTAATGCGGGGTTGGAGAGAGGGTGCGCGCGGTCCTAACATATAGAGATAGTATAAGATTATTCATATGCAATTTGTCTGCAATCCTTTTAGACATTTTATCAAATAGGTAAAAAGCATATTATATTGCTATAGCAAATCTTGTTCATGATTTTTTTTTGTTTGCCCTTACCAAATACAATAATTCTTCCAAGATAAATAATATCCTAACCTTTCATAAAGTTCAAGTTCAAACTCTTTCAGTTGGAGCAGATTATTCTTCTACCTGAAATCATGAAAAAATGCGTAGTTATTGTGCCGAAGAAGCCTTATCATTCATAAGCCTTATCATTCATAAATGAAGAAGACATCATCAATAGAATATGGAGATTTCGAAGGAAGCTAGAAACCAATTGACAGAATATGAAGATTTGGGAGAAAGTCATGAGCTTGACACATTTATTACCGTTAGTTTTCTAATCAAAGTTAACAAAATGATGTTTTCTGCAAAAGTTGAGATAGTTAAAGAATAGTTTTTGTTCACAATTATATTATAAGGATATATCTTTAAGTTTGAGCAATAATTGAAGGATAATTTTAGCTCAAAACTCTTTCTTCATAACTAATATCTTCATAACTTATTATTGCTACAACTAATATTTGCATAACTTATTCCTATCTAACTAATATTCACATAACTCTAACCATTAACCAGGGTGATTGAATTAAGGGTGACAAAAAGATTTCAAAATTCAAGAAAATTGACACAAGTTTTAATTATTAGGTGTACGTGACAAGTTTATAATTAAGGGTTAATAATATTTGATCATTTTCAAACAAATCCTCAAGTTTTTCTTTCTACACTTTGACCCACTAAATAAAAAATCTTAATTTTTCAATTTGAGAAATGTCCCCAACTGCTGCTAATTTCTCCTCTTCCTTTTCCTGCGAATTTCTTGGTCTTCTTGTTGTTGTCACTGGTTTCCCAACAATGGAGCTTCAAATTTGGGAGAAAAAATCAATTTTTGGGGCATTTGTTCGTATAGCTTTGGAAATTACTTGAAAGATAACTCTTAATCATTATTATGACTGATAAAAGTGAATGTAGTGTTGTTTATTTGAGATTTATGTTTTTATTGTTGTTTCTGTCATAATTGTAATTTTTCACTGCTGATTTATTTTCAGCGACATTGCAGCAAATGCTGAAATAGACTCAGCAGTTGCTGAACGATATAGAATAATAGTTGAAATATTTTTTTAGCAATTGTTTTACCACTTTTACAGCAGTTTTCAGTTACTATTGAATGTATTGCAGTATTTGTTGCATCTGATGTTTCAACTGCTGAAGTAGCTGCTTAACTAAATACAGTACTTGTTGTATTTCTATACAGTTTTCTCATGCTGCCCTTTTAATTATTATTTATTTAGGTACTTTCAACATCATCAATGGGAGACAAAATAATATTAGGAGTTGATTGTCATGGTAAATGAATTAAGTCCAATAATTTTTTTATTTGGCGTTAGAAAGGCAAAGAAATGATCGAGATGATAGCGATGATTGTGAATCGAGATATCGCGTATGAGGATTTTGTTAATCAAATTATTGCTAGCTGTGAATTAAATTGTGAGCCGAAAGATATTGCCATCACTTAAGTGGATTTTTGTGGCCAAAAATAGAGAGTGACTCCATTTTGAATAAAACATCAAGTGAGTTTTGTGGATTTATTTGGAAGATGAAGAAAGATTCATTCTACATATACACATGGTTGAAAAGGTGGTAGAGAACTAAAATTCATCTCAAAATTAAGAAATGTTGAATGATAAATGTGATGTGATGAAAAAATGTTGCATAAGAACGCTCACTTTTATTTGGCGTTTGTGAACTTTTCTAATTTTGCATATTAATTTTATGCAAAATTAACACTTGTTGTTTTTAATATTATCATTATTATTGTTATTTGAATACATTTTTCATTGAATGCTTCAGGTATTAAGAAATTGCATTTTTATCAATAGTTTTACAGCAATTATTACTTCATTTACAATAATTGTTACTGATATTTCAGCAATTGATACTAACCTCATAGCAAATGCTACATAATTTACAAAAATAACTGTACCGTATATAGTATTTGCTACGGAGTTTTCCAACAATTGCTACGAAGTCTACAACAATTGTTATACTTAATTTGCAACAACTGCTACAAAATTTCCAGCAATTGCTTTAAAAAATTCAACAATAGAATAACTTGTTGAGATATTTTACAGCAATTGCTATAACTTGTTCAACAAATAGTCAACTTACTATAACAAATTCAAATAAAATCTTTACCTTCGACTTATTTCTAGTATTGAATTGGACTAAAATCACTATATTCATCCCTAACCATGATCAAATGGATTACTTAATAAAAAAATCAACTGAAATAAGTGTGCCTACAATTATGATCCTATTACTTGTGTAAGTACTATCTCAATACATAAAATCATTACTGATTCTAGCATTGAACCTAGTATTAGACTAACTCCATCTCATATATTACAAAACATATGGACACAACTAACTAATAATCAATTTACTTAATCACTATCACTTAAATATGCAATTACTCAATAGATTGTATATTACTTATCTAATTACCACCTCAATGTATAAGATCACTACTGAATCTAGCTTTTAATCTAAAATTGGACTAACACAACTCAATTTATGACTAGATATGATTGACATCAACTTATAGTCAACTTGCTATAGCAACTAACTACCTTGCTATAGAAAATTTCAGCAATTGCTACGAATTAGACAGCAATTGCTACTACTTTTATAGCAAATGCTATACAATTCCCAGCAATTGCTAAAAAATATTCAACAACTGAATAAGTTGCTGAGATATTTTACAACAATTGTTATAACTAGTTCGATAATTAGCCAACTTGCTATAACAAATTTAAACAAAATCTTTACCATCAACTTATTTTTAGTGTTGAATTGGACTAAAATCACTATATTCATCTATAATCATGATCAAATGGACTACTTAATGAAAAATTAACTGAAATAAGTATGATCTACGGCTATGATCCTATTACTTGTGTAAGTACTATCTCAATGTATAAGATCATTACTGATTCTAGCATTTAACCCGACATTGGACTAACTCCAGTTCATATATTATAAAACATATGGACACAACCAACATAATCAATTTACTTAATTACCATCACTTGCATATACAATTACTCAATAGATTGTATATTACTTGTCTAATTACCATCTCAATGTATAAGATCACTACTGAATCTACCTTGTAATATGAAATTGAGCTAACACAACTCAATTTATCACTAGATATGACATTTACATAGGCAATTATTCAGTATAAGCTAACTTGCTGAGTAAATTCACAGCAAATGGTATGATTGTCTCAGTAAGAGGCTGGCTTGCTAAGTCATTTTCACAGCACATGTTAAGACTGTCCCAGCAAGTAGGTCACTTGTTATGTCATTTCACAACATATATGAGGATAGCCCCAACAAGATGCTGACTTGCTGAATCATTTTCACAACAAATGTTAAGACTGTTCCAGCAAGTAGGTCACTTGTTGTGTCATTTCACAATATATATGAGGATAGCTCCAACAAGAGGCTGACTTGCTGAGTCATTTTTACGGCAAATATTGAGACTGTCCCAACAAGTAGGTCACCTGTTGTGTCATTTCACAACATATATGAGGATAGCCCCAGCAAGAGGCTGACTTGCTAAGTCATTTTCATAGAAAATGTTAAGACCATCCCGACAAGTAGGTCACTTTTAATGTGTCATTTCACAACATATATGAGCATAACACCAGCAATAGGTTGAGTTGCCAAGTCATTTTCAAAACAAATGTTGAGACTGTCCTAGCAAGTAGATCACTTGTTGTCATTTCCCAATATATATGAGGATAGCCCCAATAAGAGGCTGACTTGCAGAGTCATTTTCACAGCAAATATTAAGATTGTCCCAGCAAGTAGGTCATTTATTGTGTCATTTCACAATATATATGAGGATAGCCTCAGCAAGAGGCTGACTATTTTCACAGCAAATGTTGAGATTGTCCCAGCAAGTAGGTCACTTATTGTGTCATTTCACAACATATATGAGGATAGCTCCAGCAAGAGACTAACTTGCTGAGTCATTTTCAGAGCAAATGTTAAGACCTTCCCAATAAGTAGGTCATTTGTTGTGTCATTTCACAATAGATATTTCTACAAAAAGAAAATATTTCTATATATACATAAAATATCCATCGTCAATATTCCAAAATAGCCAGAAAAATAAGAAAATACATATGTTCATAAAATAACTATCCATCATCAACATCCCCCAAAAGTCTAAAAAATAACAAAATACTCATCATCCAAATATTAAAAATACCCATTATTCAAATATTAAATAAAAAAATTATCCAAACATTAAATAAACATAAATCCAATCTAACAATAAATAACATCATCACATCAACTACTGCTCCTCCATAGATGTTGCTAGTTGTTGCTCCTCTATAGCACCTGTTGCTTGCTGCTCCTCCATTATAACTGTTATTCCTCTCGAATCATTGCTACCTGTTGCTCTTTTCTAGCACCTGTTGTCCTTTTCTTTGCGTTGAGTTCTTCATTAAGCTATACCAGTTGTTGTTGTGACTGATCTTCCTCTTGTTCATCTTCCGACAAAACGAGCCTTCTTTTGGAAGCTTTAGTAAAAGCATCATCGGGTCCGCAATTTTTTCGTTTTCGACGTGCCATTAAAGTAGATAGTCCTGTCATAAAATATAGATTATCTGTTAGTTTGATAATCAATCTCAATATGCACAAGAAAAATCTATGCTTAAGAATCTCTCAACATGAACAATTTATGTTTTTTTCACAAAAAAGTACAACAACAACAACCAAACAACTACACCACCCACATATCCGAAAGTGTACTCTCAAAGAGTCCAACAAATCAAACAACACCAATAAAAACATACAACCAAAATGAAACCAAAAAATAACCACAACACTTGTTCTAGTTTGTTCAACAGTTGTTGCCAATACTTTAAAATCGACCAACATTTTTTCCCACAAAGTACTACAACAAAAATCAAACAACACCCATACCCAGTTACGCAGTTGTTGTAATACTTCAACAATTGTTGGAGCCCTACTCAAAATCAACCAAACCAACCCTACATTTTGCTCACAATTACTACAACAACAAAAATTAAACAATAATAATAACACCCATACCCAAAATCAACCTACCAACTCAATATTTTTTCTCAAAACTCACATGGCTACAATAACAAAAATCAAACAACACCAACAACACCCATACCCAAAATCAACCAACCATTTTTCTCAAAAATAACTACAAAACAAGAGCACCCATACCCGAAATTCTATTCAAAAAGTACAATAACAACTCAAACAACAGCAAGTAGAAATTGGAGCAAAATACATACTTTTTCCATCTTCCTAAACTAAATAATCATTTGTACAACAAAAATAAAAACTATAGCAGTGGAAAAATAAACAAAATCTCACCTTTAAAGAAGATGAGATTGACGACGTGATGGTAGGGACGAAGTTAATGACGATGACAGTAACAATTGGGATATGTTGATGACGACGAAAATGACAAAGGGAGTGAATAAGAAAGAAAAAAAGTAAGGAGAAGACGAAGTGAAGATAAAGAACCTTAAGAAGAAAAGCAAAAAAATCCTTTCCTTTATGATGTGGATTTTGATTTTGAAGGTGGGAAATTGAAGGGGTGTAATTTTGAAAAGATATTTTATTTTTTTAATTTTATTATAAAGATTATATAAGTTTTTGAATTCAAAAAAATAGTAATTAAAGTTTTAAATTATATATTTTGCTCTCTAAATTAAATTAAACTCACTTAATCCTTAATTAAAGATAATTTTGACCTTGATTGATCAAAATTGTCACTTTTTTAAATTTCATAACTTAATTGACACCTCGAAAAATAATTTGAAAGAATCGAATCGACGGCTATAACTATTGGTTTTAAAGCTTGAAATAAATAGATTTACTTTTTCTTCACTTGAATCATAATTACAAAAATCTAGATTTGAGTGAATCTAGATTTGAGTATCTGCCGTAAGAAAAAACGAATCGAAAAAAAAAATCTATGGTGGTCATTCATTTTGACTATATTTTCTACCTCAATTTTCACGGATAACCAAACCACCCATAAGGACTGGAAACTGTTTATATATAAAAAGATCTACCGCATCTTAAACCCCTGTTCCATTCCAAACTCTGCAATGGAGTCTCTTTTAGGGTTTATCGAACCATCAGCTGACGAAACTGTGGAAGGCAACTCTCTAGGTCTCAAATTGGTTCCATGGATAAGCTGGGATGAATGGAATGCTATTCGAGATTCCCTTTTCTCTTCTTCTCCTCCATCTGTTGCTTTTGCTCTTCAAAGGGTAACTTCCAAAACAAAACCTTTGTTTCTCCTTCCGATAAAATTGAACTAAATACATTTTTTTGGGATATTAGATATCTACCTGGAGGAGCAGAGGATGCATTCCTGTCCCAGTGGATGTTACGGCTTCAATTATAGAAATTCAACAGAAAGATCCTTTCTTTAGGTGATCCTCTATTGAATTTTTTTTAGTAGATAATAAAAGGGTATTCAGTTACTTATTAATTTGCTATGATGATTTATCCTTTATGTTTTTTCGCTTGGGTTTCTTTAAATGGAACTTTTTCTTGTTTTTCTTTTGCAGGAAAGACCTAGGTGGAGATGTTCTGCAGTCAGAAGAAATGCTTTCAATGCTATATTGTATGGCAATTATGAGGTCACGACTTAATGTTTTTTTTCCTTCAAAATCTCCCTCCATTTATGACTTATGACTTATGAGAATGACTTTTTTTTTTTACTGAAGTTGTAATACTTTTGTTAATATAACTGCACCACCAATAGGTTGTAATGTATTTACACTTTATTTTCTTTGTACTTGTATGCGCCAGCCACCAAGATGGTCTCGACATGTGTATGATGAGATTAAGTGTATGGCTCAGCTGCGTCATCTCTTAAATTTGCAAACTACCTAATACAAAAAGTATCCTCTCTTTATACCAAAATATATAAGTGAAAATGTGAATCTTTTTCAAAAACAAAAACAAAGTCTTTTATTTCTGTGACATAGTTTCCATAGTTATGAAAGTATTCTATTCTTTTATTCCATAGAGTACTAAAAAGACACAATTAGCAATGTTTTCTGCAGCCTCCTTGTTGCTGCTGATCTTTCTATAATTTTAAGCATGCGATGCTTCTCCCAACGTCCTTGGTAGCGTTATTTGAATTAATAGGAAAATACAATTGGATGAACACTAAGACTGTTACTTCCATTGAGATTCCCTTCTTTACACCTCAGTTTGTTCTTTTTATCATTTCATCTTTTCCTCTCATCTGTGATGGTACTCTGATTTACATGGTGGAACTTTATAATAGTAGCTGTATGTGGATGCATTTGCGTTTTTAGCAAGCAAATCAACATAATATGGTAACTACTTTTCCAGGCTTGTCAATGGTGTTGTTGAGAAGACCCGAAAGAAGGCAGAAATCTCAATAGCTGAGGCAGCAAATGCTATTGGCATTCCACGTATGCTGATTGATGTTCGCCATGGTGAGTGTTTATGCATATTTGCGACTTTGATTTGATAGTTGTTTATTGGTAAATGTAAGTCAGCTATACATTAGTATTGACCAGAGTAAATTTCTGTTACAGCCTTTGTGAGCGAGTAACAAAGGAAGATATCTATCAAGATGTCACTTTATGTTCTGAATCTGTTGTAGGCTTAGGTCATCTCCTATCCACTCTTTATTTTACTCTCCAAATATAGAGAATAGAGAGTATTTGGAGACAACCAACTCCCCCCTCTCTTGTTTCAAAAAGAATGACATGGTTTCTTGGCATTAGATTAAGAAAATAAAGGAGATTTTTAGTTTTGTGATTTTAAATTAAAGTTATATCAAATGTACCAAAATGTCCTTTAATCTTGTGGCCTTAAACATGCCACGTGGAAAACTGAAACTAAAATGTTGCCAAAAAAAGAAAGAGGTCATTCTTTTTGAAATAGACTAAAAAAGAAAGGGGGTCATTCTTTTTTAGACGGAGGAAGTATAATTTTTAATTACATATTTAAAGTGACAAAGTTAATTTTTTTTTAAAGAAAAACTATCTATTCGGGATGGAAGTAGTAAACTTGTCAATAATATATTTTTAGATGTTATATTACATTAGAAAATAATTACAAATATTAAAGATTAATTAATGGTCTTATATAATATAAATAATTTTAAACTAAAGTGACAAAAAATTTTAAAAAATAAAGTTGAAAAATTATTAGTTCAGTGTGAAAGTAGTACACTTGTCAATAATATATTATCAGATGTTATATTACATTAGAAAATAATTGTCTTACATGACATAATATTAAAATACTCAAAAGGTGAAATAGAGAGTATGGATAGTAGTTCTCTAAATTTGGAGGACTACTATTCACGTCTCTTTATTTGTAGAATAGAGAGTAATTTAGAGGGTGGTTGGAGAGGGTACTCTCTATTTTACTCTCTAAATATAGAGAATCGAGAGTAAAATGGAGAGGGGTTGGAGATGGACTTGTACCATGTGTTTCTTAATCTTTGCATCAGCTGGCAATGTTTGTTTTGCTATGACTTGTGATTTTCTAACTGAATTCTAATGTGAAAAAGCTGATTTCTTAATATTGGTTAATATGTCCTTGTAGAGGGATCTCATCGTGATCTTCCTTCACTGCAGTTGGTCCGTCTTGCCTCTACCAAGGTTGATGTCTTCCTTAGGCTCTATGATTTTTTTGCTTAATATGTACTTCTCTTAAATTTCAATTTCTGTTAAAGACTTGAAGCTGTGACTCCTCCTGAAGTTCCATTCCTTTTAAAGATTAATGGTTGTATTCATAATGGATTTTCTGTTATCAATACTGAGATGTATTGTGGTAAAACTAATTGGAGGAGGCACAAATTTATAGTTGCTTAGAAAGAAAGCCTAGAAATGTCCCTGACAGGTGATAACATGCATGTGGCAGATCATCTGCTTCAGCAGAAGAGTTTTCTCATTCTCTAGTTACCAAAAGATGATTGATTTCTGGAATCTGTATATAGATGTATCTACAAGGCATCCATCCAGAAAAGAAAAAAAGATGTAGCTGTGAGGCTTGTGCTATTCTTGGTGCTCCCTTTTCAGCCTGCGCTGTACTGAATAAACAGATTTCATAACCCTGGTAGGAATTGTGGAGATCTTCTGGAATAGTGCCAATTAATTTCCATTTAATGTTGTGGTTTCTTTAGTCGCCTCTCTATCTTCATAAGATAGTGGTAAGATCTATATGCACCCTACCCTCCCCAGACCCCACTTTGTGGGATTTCACTGGGTATGTTGTTGTTGTGGTTTTTGTAGTATCTAAGGATATTATGCTACAATCTTTTTGGATCAGTGAAAGACCTCTAGCTACCAATTATTAATCATATTGATATAACCTTCATACACTAAACATTGATAAAATTCTAGCTCAATGAGAATCTCTCGATCCCTCCGTCCCATTTTATGTGGCACCGTTTGACTAGGCACAATGTTTAAGAAAAGACGGAAGACTTTTGAAACTTGTGGTCTAAATCATCTTGTAGATATTTGTGTGGTTGAAAATCATTTCACTAAGGGTAAAAAGAGAATTTTAAAGTTAAATTGTTTCTTATTCTAGTAAGATGACATTCTTTTTGGGACGGATCAAAAAGGAAATGGTGCCACATAAAATGGGACGGAGGGAATGCAATCAACTTTAGAATCAGACTGTGACCAAAAGGACTAATTCATAATTTTTCCTCCCTGAGTAATTATAAATCCCATTTTAATTTCCCCCTTATTTTGTATGGGCTCATTTTTTGTTCAAGCCCAATCCATATGGTTGATCATATAGTTCAAATCAATTTTCACAGGTGAATTTGATGAGGATTGCGTGTTCCCGGTGTCCATGAATAGGTCTAATGTTGTCTGGTTCACATGCTGCGAATTAAAGAAAGGAAGATGTGCATTGCTCATAAGATGTTATGAAATGCTTAATCTTGTCATGCTCACATCTATAAGAGTGATACATAGAAAGTTTCAGCTGGATTATATTTTAAAATGATAATAAAATTTCAGGCACTTGACTGGTTGAAATCATATTATTGGGAACCTCAAAAGAATGTGATTCGAAGGGATTCGACTGCCAACCTAAGGAAAGAAATTAAACATAAACTGCTTGAGATGGCTTTCTGTTTGAAGGTGAAGCAGACTAACAGTTCACGTACTTCGGGAAAACGTGAGTGAGTTTCCTTATTCCTGTTGCATTTTAGTGGTTTTGCCAACTGATGTTACTCATTAATCAATTTTCTTGCATCTGATTACAAATCTGCTTGATTTCTATTACATTACAGTGTTTTTGAAGCACCTGTAGCTATGACGAATAAATTATGTTTGGTGCAAAAAATTTCCCAGCCATGATGCATCATGGCAGCTAATTCAAAGAATTAAGTTGCCATAAATCATGTTAACTTTAAATTTATGGGATTTGAGCTTTGGTCCTTTTCACTTCAAAAGACTACTGGTAGACAATGTAAGACATTATGTTTGCTAAGAAGTTGAGGTGGTTGATTCTCTTAAATAGATAGCTGAATTTTATAAACTTTTCTTAGCTACATAGGGGTGTGCTGTAATTTTTGCAGTATTTTAATTTCTCCTGACGTTGACGTTATTTAGCTTAATTTTAGTTTATTTAATCCCAAGATCTTGTGTTTTTTCTTATGACCTTTGGCATGCCCGCTTATGCAGCTCTGGTCTTGACCCACCCCGTTGACCCATGTATATGTGTAGTTGTGAGGTGCTCAATAGATGTGGGTACTCGTGTGCGAAACTGCTCATAGCTTGGTAATTATGACAACCTTGAGTAGTGTAGGTGACCGTGGACCTACACCCGAAGAGACTGGAAAATCTGATCCCATTCCTTCAATTGTCGCTCATAGGTGGTGATTATCTCTCTTGTGTGTTGCTGACTAGTCAAAGCTAACTTCAGTTTTCTCATAACCTCCACCTCTCACGCATAAATTGGTCCTCTCCTTCTTAAAACCAACCAAATATCTCTGATTATCTTCTTGCAGTTATTGCCGACAAGATGCGATTACCTCCACTTTCACAACTATTGCAAGGTTAAGTTGTCCCGAAAGCGTAGCTTCTATATGGGCCAATTCAGCTTTTTCTGTCTATTGCTCTTCAATTGCCCTAGCTCTAAGTTCGGTCAAAGTCTAAACAATGAACTGATAGTTCTTTTCCATCTCAAACCGAGCTTGGCTAATTCTAATCTCAACCTCGAATTCCTAGTCCCCCTTCATCAATTCTTCTGGCATGACTTTGGGGGGGTTTTATTATGAAACAACGTTAAGTATTAGTGGTTCACCTCAACTCTCATGATCATCCACCATGTTATGAAAACTTGAAACATACATCTGCCCCAAACTTCAAAGATTTCGAAGATCCTAAGAGGATGATGGAGTGGAACTCCTACATTAATCCTTGCACTTCTTCAACCGGGGGTATAGATTGGCGTTTGCCAGTTGTCCCATTACTGTAAGAAAGTTGGATATCCTGAACGCGTGTTAAGATGAGAAGGGTCAAAAAGAAAACATGTACATTACCTTATTTGAGGAATACCTGTGATAGTTCCACACAACTTGATCATCAGTTAGTTCGTTAAGTTGTTTTATCTAGTCTCCAATGTCCTCTTTGAAGTTATGATATGCGATGCTTTCCTTATGACATCCTATGTAATCATTCCACTCAACTTTGAATTCTATAGTGAAATGGTGAGGGCGTATATGCTCTAACATCAGTATTTGCAATAAAATATTGCATCCTTCCAAATAATTAGCATTAGTATGATAGTGATATTGGCCACCTTTTGGAAATCCGTGTTGACCGTGACCAATTTAGCTTTGATTTGTCCTCCCTTTTGCAGGAACATCTTAATTCTTAAAAAGACTTCATAACTATGTTTCTCCGATGTGCCAAGGTTCCTCTATTCTTTGGTTGTTGCTTATATAGATTGAGTCCTTCCTTGTGGCCATATCTGTTGTACAAAAACTCTAAATGGACCCAAACCATTGTCCAGGCAACCCATCTTTGTTTGACTGATGTACATCATCCAAAAACCACTTCCACTAATGTGTTTTGGCATCATGGGCTCCGTTTGGTGAAGATTTTATCTCGTCCCATAAATGCTCTGATTTCCTCTAAGGTGGAGGTAAGTCAAAGTCAGCATAGTAGAAGACATTATTGGATTCCAGAAAGGAACTAGTGCTACTACTAGATCCCTTCATGGCTTGACCCACATGAGACTCATCATGAATCTCAATTATTTGAATACTATTATATTTCCCTAAACCCTAATATTCTCCCACCACCATAGAAGTAGTAAGGCTTGATGTAAAACCATGAATTTGGGTGGCTCGTCATCTCTTGACCTCTTGTCTAAAAACATGAAATCATCAACAAAGTGAGACTTGATTCATGGTTTTAGATCAAGTCTCGCTACTTCTACAGCTGTGGGAGTTTATGGAAATGGAATAGTATTCAAAATGTTTGGGATTTATGGCGAGTCTTATGTGGGTCAATCCACTGAAGGAATCTAATAGAAGCGTTAGTTCTTTTATGGAATCCAATGAATAATGTCTTCCGCTTTACAGACTTTGAGTTTACTAACCTTCGAGGAAATTGAAGCATTTATGGGATAGGGTAAAAATCTTTATCAAACAAAGCCCATGATGCCCAAGCACATTAGTAGCTAGATTTTTGAAATTGATGCATATTAGCCACATGAAGATGGATTGCCTCGATATAATAGTTTGGGTCCATTTAAAGTTTTTGTATAAAAGATATCCAAAAAGAAGGATTGGAGCTATATAAGGAGAATCTCAGGACATGGGAGGAAAAATAAGAGCTAGCTTGGTCGCGGTCATAAAAGGTTGTCAATATCACCTTCCTATAATGGTTTTAACAAATATTTATCGCGTCATGATAATGTGTATGGACGGTGTTGATTATTTGGAGGGATGCAATTTTTTGTTGCAAATATGAATGATAGAGCATATGCACCCTCATCTTTCGCTATAGAATTCAAAGTTGTATATTGATTACATTAGGGGTCATAAGGAGAGAATCGATCATCATAACTTTTAAGAGGACAAGTAGAACCTAGAGAAAACACCTTAAAGAACAAATCGCTGATTAAATTGTTTGGACCGACCATTGGTATCCCTCAAATGAGGCGATATACATGTTTTCTTTTTGACCATTTATCATCTTAATGGGACTTCAGGGTCTCCAACCTTACGTGCCTCTTAGAGTCACGAGACAACTCGACCAACGTCATTTTATACCTGGTCAAAGACATATAAGATATATGTATGAGTTCCACACTATCATCTTGTTCCACACTATCATCTTTCTTAGGATCTTTAAGGTTTAGGGTGGATGTATGTTCTCAAATTTTCACAACATGGTGGATGACCGTGACAAATATGCGATGGACGGTTGATACTGAACATGGTTTCATAATCAACTCGCCCCCCTCTTAGAATCCTGCCAAAAGGATTGATGAAGGAAGCAATAAATCGTGAAACAGAGAGTTAGGCAGGCCCAACTTGAGATGGAGCGAGTTAAGGCAATTGAAGAGTAAAAAAGGTTGAATTGGCCTGTATATGCTCTAGGTAAAGGGTGGCACTGTACCGGATCGGAGCAAACCGGACTGGTTTTACCGGTAATGGAATGGGAACTGGTTTCGTTTGAACCCTTAAAAGTTTCGGAATCGGGTCAACCATTTTTTAAGAGGATTTCGGACCGGTCCCCTAGCTACCGAGTTGGAATCGATACCAGAACCGGAACCTTACCATTTTTTTAAAAGGTTTACTTTATATATATATATATATTATTATTATTATTTTTGTGTCACCTTATCACTTGAGGAAGAAGGTAAAGATCATTGTAAAAAGATTTGGGAGGCGGAAAAATGGTGGCTGAGGGTTAAATTATCTCCACCACCATCACCACCCCACCAATTTTTGATGGAGACCTAAGTTGATGTTTTTTAGTATATGATATATATATATATATATTTAAAAAATGTAGTTTACTCTTTTTGTATGTTTTGTTTGATCAAAGAGATGGAGATGAGAGAGAGAGAGAATGAAGGTCAGAAAACTGAGGGCATATATTAGCTAGGCCTTCTTAAAGGGCAGCATCATCCATACACCATAAGACAACACACCCGACCAAAAAGAGAATGTATTTGTTTATTAATTAACTTGTTTGTTACCTTATTAAATTGTCTAGTTGGTGACATAATCATTTGATCAAATATTCAATATTTTCTCACATCCATAATTAAAATATTATGAAGATTGAATGTTAATAAAGAAGGATTGTCCAGACCTTATGAGCAGTTCAGGGATATCATCTTTTATCATTGTGGGCAAGATTTCATTGTGCATATATGTGGATTGAGGGTATTTTTAAATCTGTGAATCGATAGTGTAACTCATACTCCAAAAACTAGCCCAAAGAGAAGAATTATTCAAGCCTTATAAGTAGTTCAAGAATCTCATATCCCTTACCAATTTGGACAGGGTTCGATTGTTCAGTCTAATGTGTGCACATTCATGAACTTAGGGTATTAACTACCCTCCCTTTCAACCGGTCTGGGACCGGTGTATTTCCACCCCTTCCCTTAAGTACTCCAGGGGGCCCATAGCGGGGTTCTAACTCTGATACAATATCAAATCAGGCTTTGATTCTTATTCACATTTTTAAAAGTTAGCTCAAAGAAATGAGAATTATTCAAACTTTATAAGCAGTTATAGAAAAAAAATTGAAGATTAAACATGTGTGATTGAGATTCCTTCATTTTTAACTAAAGGTTTTGAATTCGGACTTTTAAATGAAAATTCTTAACCCCCCAAAAATGGACACTATAATACATAAATTCGGATTTAGTTGGACTCAAATATATATACCGATATTGAACTGGAAACAAAAACCCTGAACCTATGCCTATGCGACAACTTTGGTAATGACATTAGACTTTCTCTTTTCCTTTTGTTACAATTGTAATCATTTGAAAGGTCTACAATTTTTTTCAATTGTCTTCTTCTGTATAAAATTTTATACATGTTACTGTATTACCTACTGGAAATGATATTTTTATATCAGTAGTTTCCACCTCTTTTCTACGAACAGTTTCTTGTGGATTTAATTTGTAACCTTATTTATAAATTATAATTTTCTATATCTCTCGTGTTGAAAAAAGATTAAAAAAAGAAAAAAGTACACAGTTAAGAGTAAATATCTGGAGACCTAAATCCTAATTTCTTAGTTACACCATTAAAAATCACTATTTTCCCACTAAAAAATGTTCGGTATGAAACATCTGAAGACCTAAATCCTAACGATAATCTATTTTTTTTCATATCAATGAACTTTTCCATTAATTCATGATTCAAAAAGGCCTCCATTTATAATAGTGTTAGTGCACACAACTTAGTTATATATATGTAATGGTCTCCCATTACGGGCTCTATATTGTTCGTTCCTCCCAAACATAATCTAAACCCCACACAAAAAAAATGTCCTCTCTGAATTACAATACTCTTTACTTTTTCAATGCCATAATAAATTAAACAGCATATGTCAAACTTAAAAAATGTTTATATATATTTTATATATATAAAAATTAAGCCGTTTGTGAGAGTTCATTATAATAAAATAAGAAAACGTGAAATATTCACAACCTCACGCGGCCTCTGGTTGGTTGGGTCTACCTTATAATAATATTTCTTTTCTTAACACAAAGGAAGATACCCCACAAAACCGACCCAATGCACTTTGACAATGACTCTTCTCCAAATAAAATAGTATCGCGTTCTGTTCCAATTTATGTGATTAATTTATAATTTATGATCTGAAATTCTATATTTTTGTTCCAATTTTTGGTAAAATATTATTTTTTTTATATAGTTTAAATTCTAAGTTGATCTAAAAAGATTGATTAATTTGACATATTCATAAAAATGAAAAATATTACATAAATTGATACGGAAAAAATTATATATGAATGCTTGGGCAGAAAGGGTCCGTGGTAACGGTGGAGAGTGGGTCCGTTTGTAACGGAATGATGGCTATATAATAAAACTTACGTGGTGGCTGTTAATGGCTTGGCGTGGGTTAATCCTTGATCATTAAGCTCACAAACCTCCCTTTGTTTTTGTGGAACAATGTCCCACAATGCCTTATCTTCTTAAATTGAATCTTTAACTACTAATCTCCCTTCTATAGTGACAATAATTCTACTAATACCAATTCAATTATAATAATTAGTAGTAGAGTCAGAATTTTTATTAAGGGAGGTCAACTCGAAGAAGTAAACACACGAACTAGTCCAAGAAGGTTCAACATGTATTATATGTAATATTTTTTTATCAAAGATGGTTTGAATAAACCCCCTAACCATGAGATAGCTCTGCCCCTAGCAATGGTACGAGTTTCAATTTTAAGTTGATGCTGCTGGAAATTTATGAGTTTAAATAATTTTTTTAAGAAAAATACTTGCTAATGAGTTTAATTTCATCATGATGTCCGTAAAAATAATTTTCGTATAGTGTGATTAATTTGTTCTTATTTTTTTTCTTGATTTAATTTAGAGCGCAATTGTTATGTACTAGTGATACACATTACTTTTAATTATTTATGAGTGAATTTGGAGGTCTAGTTATAGCTTCAACAATTACATTGGCTAAAATTCTTTAGAAAATTCATTTAATTTGGGCTAATACTTTATCTCAAATGTTCAACAAATTGTTATTTTTTAAAATTTCGACTCATAAACTCAGAAAATATGGATATACTTCTCGTAATTCTATTCTGAAAAAATATAATTATGATCTATTATAACATGTTAAATCCCATAAAGTCTATATATTTTATATATCAGTACATATATTTTACATTGATTTATTTAATTATAATTCTTCGATCAATCTCAACTTTTCGACTTTTCGACAAGTGTACATATAAAAATATATACATATATATGTATTGACAAGTGCAGTGCTTGTGCGTGCCGATTAGGTAATCCAAGCCTTCACTTTTGCAGAGGAAAAGGCCTCTTCTACGCCTATGGATGAGGAGAAAAGGTCATTTCATTCATTCATATAATTAATAATTAAATAAATAACCCTTTTTTCCTATACTACTTTTTTTTACTTTGTTCAAGAATCTCAGTTAAAATAAGGTTTAATATAGAAGTGAAGCAAAAGTTACAGACGTTATACAATGGTCAGCATTCAGGCCCACCTACCATGCTTATGTGGCTGCCTAAATTCTCCGTTGAATGAGCGAATTAAATTAAATTTGATATATTAATAAGTTGAACTAATAAATGAGAGCGTAACTCTTGAGTTAGATAAAGTTGATATAAATAAATAATGGGTCCATGCCTGACTCGTAGAACTCTTACATATTTTTTAAAATTTTATTTCAAAAAATTACTATTGTATGATTATGTATAACTTGTCAAACAAGAAA
>JAOTQR010000100.1:21494191-21507213 GCA_025774065.1 Solanum ossicruentum
TAAATAATATATATTGGCTCTTTTATTCTTTGGTGCTATCATGAAACTCTATTCTTTTCAACACAAGCTAAATTAGACATATGCAGCAGCACATCATTTGAGGAGCATAAAATAACTAGGTGCATGATGTAAAAGAGACAAAGAGTGAAGAGTCAAATGATATCATGGACTAAAATGCAGCCATTCAAATTTCATGTGTATAGTAATTTGATTAAGTGACAATATTTCATCAGGATTTCAACTTCCAAGTATGGTTAATAAATAGTAGGATTTACCTAAATCACAGTATCGAGTTAATTATCATTTTTTCTTATAATTTCTTAATATACATAAATTTCTTAAAAATATATATCAATTCGAATACACTAATTCAGTTATAAATACAAAAATTAGGATTTTTAAGCATTAGCAGGTAACGTTTAAAGCATGATACATTGAATATAGAGATAATTTAAAATCAGGATTAACGTATCCAGACTACTGAATTAATATATTTGGGTGGAATAAATGAATTTTTTAAATTTTGGAAATGGGTGAGAATAAGATCAAAAATACTCCTCAATTTTGTTTTATTGTTCACTTTATCCCCACCATAAAAATAAGTTTATTTATACCCCTGCCATTAACAAACTCACCAGATTTACCCCTAAATTGGACGGATTGCCCCAAAATAATATTCATATGGGAAAAGGGTCAAAAATACCCCTCAATTTTGTTATATTGTTTGACCTAATCCTTGTCGTTAAATGAGTTCATTTTTTTCTTTGCCCTTACAAAACTTATCACCCATGCACTTCAATTGGATGGAAAGCCCCAAATTAAATAAAATTATCCAATTCAAGTGAGAATAACCCAATTTTCTTTTTTAATCCGATTTGACCCACTGAATTCAATAAATTCATATCAAATTAATCTTGAAATTCATTTCCTCAAAACCCATCTTTGATTTATAGAAACATGGTCACTAACGTTGCCGTATATGGTGAATTTGGAGGACCAAAATACAACAAACATAATTTCTTAATAAATTTTGTCGAAAATGTCGAAGTTGTGATGTTGCTTCAATGACATTTTGAAGCCGTGTAAAAAAATTCAGTCAAATCTAGAGCAAAGAGGACGGTGGTAGCGTGGTGGATAGCGTCTAGGCCATCGCCGGAGCTATCAACAACCATTGAAACAATTGGAGAGTTGAAGATTTTTTTTGCTTTTTCAAGTTAATAATAAAAATAATTAAAAAAATACTTATTCTTGATAAAATAGAAAATCATCTTGAGAAAAATATCTTCATTCTTTAATTTTTGGGTTTATTGAGATATTTTCGTCCAAGTAGGGGCATGGGTGATAAGTTTTGTAATGGTGGAGGCAAAAATAAACTCATTTAACGACAAAGATTAGGTCAAACAATAAAACAAAATTGAGGGATATTTTTTACCATTTTCCCATATGAATATAATTTGGGATAATCCATAATATTTAGGAGCAAATCTGGTGAGTTTGTTAACGACAGGGGTATAAATAAACTTATTTTAACAGTGGGGATAAAGTGAAACAAAAAAAATAAAATTGAGGGGTATTTTTGATCTTTTTCCCGTAATAAAAAAAATAATAAATAAAAAAATGTAATTGAATAATTATTACTAACAAATACACAATTGGACATTTAAATTTGAATAAATCAAAATAAGTTGAATTAACAAATAAGTCATTATGCAACTATTTTCAAGTTCGATCAAGATTAACTAAATAATGGATAACATCCCAATTTGTCTTACACTTGAAGTTTAAATTTGTTTGTTTGCTTTCTTATAATTTGTTTAATTATAAAATAAAACTAATAAAACTTTTTTTCCTTATTGCATATATATTGATAGAATTTAAAGAAAAAATTATTAAAATATTTTGATAAAATTTCTCATGATTAATTTGGACTATGATTTAAACCTAAACTAGCCCAACATTTAGACGGATTTGGTTAAGATAAATTGAATTAATGAAGGGGATGAAGAGGTGGAGGATTGGGATGGGGTCATTAACCCACCCAAAGTTGAATGGATTGAGTAAATCATATTTTTATGAACTAATTTTGTCACTTTCGACAAGAATTATTGTGAAAAGCACAAGTTAATTACCTCACGACTTACATAACTTAATCTTTCTCTTTTCCCTTTTCTTTCTTCAAAGTTTAAGCTTTCCTCTAATTAAAGGACACTTCAAGGTGGAAAGGGAGGGTTTTTAACTTTAAGGCATGCTTCAGACTAAGTAATCAAAATTATGTAATTGAGAAACAGAAGGTTACTTGTGCAAATCTATCTAAAAAAAATTAAAATTGTTGGTATATTCCCAGAATTTCTTATAATAATTTGGAATTTTCTTTTAAAAAAAGAAAATAGAAATTCTCTATATTTGGCGAGTCTTTTTTCTGGTAGAAAAAAGTTTATAACTTCATAAATAGAAGTTCTTATTTTCTAATTTAGTAGCATTCACAATGTATCCTGATAGCTTGAGAGTTTGTGTAGGGAGAGAAACAGCAAGTCACAAGTTTTATGTTAATACTTGTGCGAATCTCTTTGTATTCCGAGTGATGAATTGGTGAGGTTATCTCTCTCGATGTTGTGTACTCTCTTTTTATATAGTAGCCGAACCACGTTAAATATTTACGTCCATGAACTTAAAAGATTATTTTGCTAGTTTTCGCACGACACCTGATTCCTATCGATCCTAACAAAATTAATGAACATAAAACTACTTTTCTTTTCTTAAACATGTTTATTGCTCACCTTAATTTTTCAATCATCAAGGTTGTATATCTTGGTAAAAATAATGATGTAATGGGCATAATTGGATTAGAAATTTCTTAAGTTAACACAAATGTTAATTAATTAGAGGAAAGGGACATGACTAAAATGGTAGAGCTAGTGGAGCCATCTTTAATGATTGCAGAAATAGACACATTATTGTTTTGGCTCCCCACGTTTCAACTTGGAATTAAGGTTAGAGGTGGACAAGTACAAATGCGCCAAAAAAATATATTGTAAAAAGAAAAAGACTTTTTACTCTTTCTGACGTAACAAAGTTTACACATATTTTGGTTTAGTTATTCCTTTTTGGGATAATTGTTGTTTAATAAATATATTCAATAGAGCTAATTTGTCCATAGTTCAAATGCATCGTTGGTGTTTCGATTACATATCTCACCTCAACTATTAACGAGGACAAATATGTTTTATTTTTTGTCATTTAAAAGTAAATTTGGTTCTATACATAATTGTTTTACCTGCTTTTTTATAACCTATTTAAGCTCGGAGGAGAATACTTGCTATCAGCTTCATTTTCTATTCCTATCCGAGTCTATCTTTCAAGAGAACCTATCTCCTGCTAACCCTTGTGAATATCCAAATATTTGTCTGACATTCAATTGTGAAGATACTCCTAATGGATTAAAGACCATATAAACGGATCTTCCATCTTGTAAATAAGACATATCTTATCTAGGCAAAATTTTGAAAATGATACATTTATTTTTTATGATCATTGGTAGGTAAAAACTTACACGCATTTGGTATTTATATCAAGCCATGTGTGTGTTTTGTGGTTGAATATAGTCTTTTTTTACTTAAAATCATGATTGATTAACACATGTTTTTTACTTAATTAAATTAACCATGACATGTTATATTAATTTGATATAAACATTCAATATAAGTACATTTTTACCTCATACGCAATTAAAGTTACATCAATAAATGTCATTGTAAATTAAAAACGACTTGCGCCCATGGTTAAAGTTTATTACTTGAAGTATAATTATCATAGCTATATCTAATATAAACCATGATGACAAATATAATTGAAGAATGAGAAGTCAAAAAGTATAAAAAATGAGTTGGCCTTTGGAGATGTGGTTAGTTAGCTACTATGGAGTAAAGCTTAGGCAATGTGGAGACACAAATGGACCTTACGTTTCCAAAACACAATATATATTCTACGAATTAATTTTATGGTCTTGTAATTATATTAGGGCCAATGACATACATCGAGAAAGAAGTCTCTCTACCAGCTTTGGCCTTTTAATAGGTATCCTCACCCCCTTTTTTTCCTTTTGTATATCTTGGGAAATTGGGTGTGGGGGTGGGGGTGGGGGGGGGTGTATTTTCCTTTTTATATATTTTGGGATGATAAGTAGGTCACAAAAAAAAAATCTGTCACAAAAAAAAAAAAAACTCAAAGTCAGGTTACAATACAAGTATATTAAAAGTTAATAAATGAAAAAGAATTAGCCTAAGAAGAAGAGACTAGTAATTTTGATAGGTAGTTAACATATTATTAATAAATTAATTAATTTAAACTTGGAAAAAAGTTGCGCGAATCGTTTAGTCTATCTTGATTCAATTCATTTAGTTGACTAAATTTTCACTAGATATCTTTTCTATATTCTGATATTTAAATTAAGCCCATTTTATAAGATTAAGCATGTATCTTCACTTCGGAATAATACTTCAGACATGTTGTAGTTGATTAAATAAAAATAACTCAAGTTTTTACTCGCATTAATTAATTATTGTTGAATTCAATGTCACTATATGCTTTAGCAATATTTTCAAAAAGTATCAAAAAATAATTATCACGAATAATTGCCTCTACAAAAATCATATTTAGTGACAATTAAATTATTGTCATTAATCATATCTTATTCAAGAAATAATGAAACATATACAGAATGAGATCTAAGACTTAGTCATTCCGTTCCCACTCCCTTGGGATTAAAAATACTAATCAAACATGAAATAAAATATATATAAAAAAAAGATAATAAGTATTCATTATGGCACTTTTAATAAGTATATTAATTTTTTTTATATACACAAGAATTTCAAACTTGTTAGTACTCATGATAATGGTATTTTGAAAGCCCACCAATATAATACAAAATTCAAGAAATTTTGTCAAGTCAATATATTTGTATCTACATCATGAAATTGACTATACATTTGTGATGAATAGCTAGGATTACACATTTCTGCCTTTTCTATTCTCTGGTCAATTTCATGCCTCAAACTTTTGACCTAATGATGTAATGTATCAACAGCATTCAATTAAAGTTACTACCAATTTTTAATTAAAGGGTAATTAATTAAAACACTAAATTAAAATAGTTCAACATTAATCATTTGTCTGGTAATTATACTCGATCGTTGAAACGTATTTTTAAACCTTGATTACCATAGTCAATTACTAAACTGGTCCAAAGACACTCTTAACCAGATAAAATTCACAAATAGCCACTTTTTAGTATATTGTCCAGTAGAATGGTTATTTTTTAAAATATAATTATTCACAAATAGCCATTTTAGTATAATGTCCCGTATAATGGCTATTTTTTAAATATAGTTTTGGAAAAGTTGTTATTTTAATTAGCTTCTGATATAATGTAATATCATTCATTTATTTATATATTGTGTGGTAACTATTTTTGTCTTTTAACTACTTCCTCCGTTCATCTTTATTATTAAAATAGATGTTCTACAATAGTTGTTCGCTTTATAAAGTTAGTAGATAATTTTGCCCTTACTTCCAAATTTATCCTTATTATTAATTATAAAGAAAATTATTAAAAATACGTACCCTTGAACTTGGTACAAGTTATTAGTTTCATCCTCAAACTATTAATAGTGTTAAAAACGCCTCTCTACTCGAGTAACTGAACTTAAATACACCTTCGATCTTATAACAACAGTGAAATACACTCCTAAATTCTTGTCAAGTTAAAAGGTGTTTTTAACACTTGTGATGGTTCAAGGGGGTATTTTAGTTTAGTTAGTCAAGTAGATGGGTACTTTTAACACTATCAATAATTTGCGGATGAAAACAATAATTTGTGCCAAGTTTAGGGGTGTTTTTAATACTTTTCTCCTAATTATAACTATTTGTCTATTATATTTTTTAAGATATTATATTCAAAGGATGATTTGATAAATTTACCTTTATTTTTTAATTCATATACCAAATCAATAGTAGACAACTATTATTGAACGAAGAGAGAATGAATGTGAAGTTTTTATTTTCATGCTCAACCATATGTCTCTGTTTTAGCTCAAAATTGTACTTTACAATTTGACTCAAATTTTAGTAACATTGGTATATTATTGCAACACAAAATAAATTAAAGCATGCGTGATAGAGTGGATTGGACAAGTGTTCATCAGAGATTTGCCAAATTATATAAGTAATATATGATTGTCTCATAAACACCATCATTTAACTCTTGCCCAATTTTATATATTTTGTCATGTGACTATTTCTTTTTTGGGTATTCTAGAAAAATAACACACACATCTCACGCCAACAGACAATCCTTGCTTCTAATGTGTGAAAAGATGTTCTTTTTTCTTTTTGGCTCACTTGGCTTTAGAACAATTTTAGTCTCCTTTTGTCTAACGTTTTTTCCCGTCAAATGAATAGATTTTTACTTTTTGTCCTTGATAGATTGGTCTTGTAATAACTCATTTTTAGATATAATTCTTATATCGACAAAATATAAGAGAGATGTTGGGTAAACAAGTAAATAAGTCTTATCTTCTAGTGACGTATTTTAAAATCATGCGGGTCTAGGCCCAAAGCGAATAATATCCCTGATAGGTTGGATCGTTACAGATGATATTAGAGCTACTTCTGTATCAGCCTTGACGATATAGATTAGAGTTTAATTGAGTTTAGACAAATCCCTGTGACGCATGACAAACCTCACCCATATTGACAAGACTGGCATAAGAATGACTCTAATAACATCTGTAAAGCTATCGCTAGCAACCTGGGTCATTATAGGTTTTTAATTTTTGTTCTTTAAAATTGAATTTATACCTAGCGAGATAAAGTTTTTTAAGGATACAAAACATTATTTATGAAATATTATAAGGCGAAACTTTATGCCCCATAAAAAAGTAATTTCTCTTGAGGAGTACGAATGAAGGACGAGCACAAACTAAGGGCAAAAGTGGAAATGATCTTTCTTTCTATATATTTAATTAGCCCAAACCAACTCAACTCTTAAATATGTTGAAATGATCAAGTAAAAACGAATTGTGTGAATGAGCAAGCCGTTAAACATCCAAACTTAAAAAAATTAAATAGATAATATTTTTAATGGTTAATTGTATCACATTTTAATGCAAGAAAATTTAGAATTAATTGCTAGACGAATTCTCAAATACACAAGATATTAATTATGCTGGGGCGGATATAGTACATGATATGTGAATTCACAAGAATCCAAAAATGTTTATTCATAATTTGCATATATATTAAGAAATTTATTAAATATCTAAGCCTAACCCTTATAAGAAGACCACCCATCCCATTAACCACCAATGTGGGACTTTTTGTGTTTCAACAACCCCCTCACGCCCAGTGCTTAGCATCTGGTGCATGGACAATTTTTTCGGGAACCCAACATTGGGTGAGACGGGCCCTGAGCTGATACCATGATGAAATTAGGTCTTAGGCCTAACTCACAACCCAAAAGCTAGCTCAATGGGAGGAGGATTGTCTAAGCCTTATAAGGAGACCACCCATCTCATTGATCACCAATGTGAGACTTTGTGTATCAACATCTATCATGTCGTTTTAATTATGAATCTAGCTATTTTTTCTTTATATCACTCGAGATTGTCATCATAAAAATTATAAACTTTAAATTCTGAATTGTCCGAAATTGGTTATATGTGTGTGTCTGTATAATAATGCAAATTATAGTAGTAATAATAAGATTATGAAATGAGAACAAATAGAGAGTTCGATGAGTGGAAGTTTGGTATCATTACAATCACATTCAATTCTATCCCAACAGCGTGGCTACACATGTTGGCTATATATTAAAGTATTTTTAGTACAGTAAAAGAGCTACAAAACCTTACTTTAATTTATTTCAAGGAAAAAGAAAAGAACCTTTCTTCACCCAACTCCATCTCCAAATTTAGAATATTTTCTAGATCCAAGAAAACACTTTTTATTAAATCAATTATTTGGAATAAGTGTCTATATGTGTTGATGCTGACTCAATCAATATTATAGGCTAAGGTGTCAAATTTGAGGGACGATAGAAGTTTTCCTGGTTCATTCTATTTTATGTGACACTTATAATTAATTTATAATTCCTAAAAATAATATTTTGATGTTCAATTTCTCATTTATTCTTAATGACATGCTTTAAGTCATAAAAGTTTCATAACATTTTATTGATATTTATTTTTTAAAATTCTGTATTGTTCGAACGATCTTTCGTGATTTAGGTCATTCAAAGGACTAAGATATTATCTAATTGTTTTTGATAGAATTTATGCTTCTTTTTTTCTTGAAAGTGAAAAAAATAGATTTGATGCTAGATTTTAAAAAGAGGAAATTTCCCAAAAAGAAAAACTTAATTATTTCTTTTCTTTTTAATGTGCATATATTGGTTAAAGTGCTCGTAATATAAGTTATTGGAACAAAATGATGTATTCATTATTAGCAATTCTTTCCTAAAGAACGTTTTGTATGCTCAATTATATATGCTAAAGGATATCATTGGAAGTAACAACTAATATCAACCAAAGTAACAAAGCACTAAAGAGCTTAAAATCAATAGATGAGCTTCTAGAATAAAGTAATTAAAATTGTATATAACAAGTCAAATCTCTTAACAATAATTATCATGTATAATAATATTTATTATAATAATTAATCTTTCACTTTCAAAATTCAATTTTTCATGTTATCTTTTATTCAAATGATATTGATGTCGATATAAAAAGGTTTCATTCGCATACTACATTATAACACGAAATAATATTTCTAATTTTTGGACTAATTGGTAAAATTATTTTCATGTGACCTAGAGGTCGGGGGTTCAATCCTTGGAAATAGTCTCTTGCAGAAATGCAAGGTAAGTCTGACTTGCGTACAATACACCCTTGTAGTCGGGCTCTTCCTCGAACCCGGGGGTTCAATCCTTGGAAATAGTCTCTTGCAGAAATGCAAGGTAAGTCTGACTTGCGTACAATACATCCTTGTAGTCGGGCTCTTCCTCGAACCCTATGCATAGCGGGAGATTTAATGCACTAAACTTGTCTTTTCTGCAGATCTCACTTGCGAGATTTCACTAAGTATGTCTAAGTTTTATAAAACATTACCTCAAAAAGATTTTTTTAAAAAAAAAAATATTCTTGTGTCACATGATATTGTTGTCTATCAATGTTGCACCAACAAAAGGATTGGTAGGGCAATATTGAAACTTATTTTATTTTATTTTATTTATGACTATTAAACATATATACAATCTGGTAAGCTAAAGTTTTTGATCGTTGTCATACTAGAAAATGCATCATTTGTCGATATAATTAGAAATAAATAGCAAGTAAAATCCGATAATGATTGATCAGTAAAGTGATTATGAGGTGTGAAAGTGGAATTTGGTAGGATCATTCAAATATTTGGAGTTAACTGTTCTGATTATGGAGTATCCCTCATCATTTTATTTATTTATTGTATAGTTTAATACATTCACTAGAGATAAAAAATCTTGCCAATTTCGAATTTAATAGTTATTAGTTGTATTCGTTATTACACTTGATATAATTGTATTTATTGGTATAAATTAATTATATTTGTGATACAACCTGATATAACGAATATAATATATGTTCCTCCTCCCTCTTCCAAATCTCGTTTGATTTTCCTCCTTCTAACATCTAGTTATGAAACATAATTAAACAAACTATAGTTTTATATTAATAATTAATAATCCCAAATTATAATCATTTTTTAGAGTTACTCATTGTTATTCACCACAAAGGCCCATGGTCATACTAGCCCTTCTTAGTATTGGAAGTTGAATTGTAAAGGCCCATTATTTAGGTATTGAAGTTGGACTCCTCAAGCCCAAGGCCCATTCAACTACAACAAAAAAAGGATGAGAAACAAGACTAAAGTTGGAGTTCTCAAGCCCAAGACCCATTAAACTACAAAACAAAAGGATGAAGAACAAGATTTTAAAAGAAAAATACTAGTAACTTTATATATATGTTGTAACTTGTTTACCTTGGCCTAGGCCCATACGGCTTCAGAACAATGGCAGAGCCAAAATTTTAGCTAAGAGAATTCCAAATTTTAAGCAGACACATGAATTAAGCGAAGGAGATTCGACATCTATTATTTTTACATAAAAAATTATTTTTACCATATATAAATAGTATAATTTTTTGCCAAAGGGGATTCGGATGAACCCTCTCATCCCTATGCAGCTTCGCCACTGCTTTAGAATGTGTCGCTAATGTATAAATTTTACCTATTTATATACCTAACATCTCTCATATATTTTATTGACGTACGATTTTTCATCCTGGTACATAAAGTGCAAAGTGTGACACTCCAATGTCTCTATAAATTTGTTTTTAATCATTATCTTGATTTAATTTTTTAAAGTCAATAGCTTACATTTTATAGTAGTCAATCGATGCAATTATGCCAACTTAATTCCTAGTGGAAAATTGATGATTGATTGGTACCTGCCCCAATAAATATAGTCAAAATTGGAAAACGAAAAACTAAACATATATTGGTTATAAAATAGCCAAAAATAGAATAATAACAATTACAAAAATCAAGTACTCCATTAATTATCATATCATAAGTAATTATGCTACTATGGTACATTGAATAAGCTGGAAGCCAAAACAATATTGGGGATCACCTGACGAGTCCTATCAATAGCTAAACTTTTAGCTAAAAGCATTGAAACGTTGTTGTATATAAAGTATGCCCAATAAAATATATTATACTTTTATGAATTTAATCTGTAATATCATTCAATTAAAAAATTGAAACCTTTTTCTTAATACATACAACAACAACAACAACATTATCCCAGTGACTCAAAGACTCCCGCTCATTGCGGGGTAAGGGGGATCGAATGTACATAGTCTGACCCCATATGTTTAAAAACATAGAGCGACTATTTCCGGATGACCCATGATGAGCATCGAAAGTTGCATTGACTAACTGTTACTTCACAATTGAAAGAAGCGCAGAAAGTTTAAAAAGTCATTTTGTTTTATTCGATCATACCCCAAAGCCAAAAAAATAGTGAATCTTTGGCTCCATCCAAGAATGATGTCGTGATCTTTGGTTTTCACTTGATTATCGTAACTACTCTCAAATAGAATCACATCACTTACTAACCAGTAGATAATAGTATCAAGGGACGAAGCTAACATTTTGAACCGAACCCAATAATTTTAACATAAATTATATATTTATAATAGAATTTCACTTAATATTTATAAGTAATTTATTCAGAAGCTATCATTTAAAAATTTAAAATTTATAAATTTAAAATTCTAGTTTTGAACTGATAATATACAACAATAACAACATTACCCCAATGCCTCAAAGACTCCCGCCCATTGCGGGGTAAAGGGGGGTCGTATATACGCAGTCTGACCCCTATGTGTAAAAACATAGCGCGCCTGTTTCCGAATGACCCATGATGAGCGTCGAAAGTTACGTTGACTAATTGCTACTTCACAATTAAAAGAAGTGCAGACACATTTTAAAAAGTTATTTTGTTTTATTTCATCATATCCCATATTAGAACTGATAATATGAGTTAAAAAAATTGGGAATGGAACGAATATGTCTACAAAATTGCATGGAAATGGGTAGACAAATTGATAAATTGACCTAATTTAATAACATCAATTGGTCTTGCTTAATTAATTTGTCTAATCTCAATCTTGTAGACACAACGCTAAATCAGAGGTAACCCTCTTAACACATTAATCAAGGAATATTTAATTGTTTAAAATATATTATTTTCACTATATTGTTCATCTTTTTTCTTTTTGGTAATCAACTGTTCACCTAAAACTATCTTGGAGATAATGAAGTTTGAAAACAAATTATAATGGGTAACGGGAATGATATTTGATATCAAAATTCAAAACCTTATTCAGACCTTTAATCATCAAATTAAACCAAATTTACGGATAACACAACTTTTACAACGTTGTTTCTAATATGTTTATTTACAATATAATATACATTTGATTGTACGTGATGTTACAAACAACATATATAATATAAAATTTATCTCTACTACAGATTTGTCCAGCTATATACAAGTTGTCTTTTTATTGTCTCCTACTGGAAACGGGGTTGTTTCTAAACAACGTAATTAATATTGTTAATTATAATCAATTAAGTTACCTTCGTGGAACGTAGGTAAGAGTTATCATGGAGAAACATTAATTTGGTGGATTTAATTATTAATTGTACACGTATTAGCTTAACATTACTAGAATCCAAGATCTAAATTAAACTGGCTTATATACTGTTGTTTATTGGCAACTAAGTAGGAGAGAGCACTCGTGTGTTGGAATATAAAAATATTCAAATGTTTCCTTAATTAATTCTTGAAATGAAGATAAAATTATTTGGAATATTGACTAGACAACTGGAAAATTGTCGTAATTCATATATAGGACATCAGTCATGTTTTTTTAAAGAAAAAGATTCATAATTTATCAGTAAGTGTACTTAGTACCAAAAAATAATTGTACTTTTTGTCTCTTCATTAGTGTTATCCAAAACTACTGGTCTTGTATATCATTTTTTATGGTCCAAATTCCAGCATTCCATGTGTTTTACCAACCTCATATTTTGTTTTGTACTCCTCTTCATTTTTGTTACAAAGTTCAAAGAATAGGATGTGTATAAGATCAAACATGATACTATGCAGTAGAATACAAAAATTATAAAATTTGATTTAGCAATTATGATTGTATTTGCGAATTAATGAATGATTAAATCTTCCTTTTTATTTATTTTTTCCAATATGGTAAAATGAATGGAATAATTTCCAGGTACAACAAATAAGAAATAGAGAGGAGTCCTATGTTAGACGGAGCCAGCTTATAGTCAATTATACTATTTATACATGATTAAAATTAATTTAATATATATATATATATATATATATATATATATATATG
>JAOTQR010000100.1:21514521-21527110 GCA_025774065.1 Solanum ossicruentum
ATGAGCGTCGAAAGTTGCATTGACTAACTGCTACTTCACAATTGAAAAAAGGGCGCAGACAATTTAAATAGTTATTTTGTTTTATTCCGTCATACCCCAAAGCCAAAAAATAGTAAATCTTTGGCTTCATCCGACTGTGAAAATGAAACCCACCAAAAGGTCACAATTTTTTTTAAAAAAATACTCCAATTAATCTATATATTTTTCAACTCCATCTTTATACACTTCAAATAATTTTTTTTCTTCTCTGCGAACAGTATAATCAAACACAACTTTGTCATTAGTTTTAGTTTTATAAATTTCAGATGAAGTGAAAATATTTTGAATACATAGCAAAATAACGTAACTTCTTTCAGAAATATTCTCTCTATCTCTATGAGGTAGTGATAAGATCAGAGGAGGTAAGTAAATGTACATCGGCCTTACTACAACCTCATAGAAATAAAGATATTTCGCTTGTTGTAGTGCATAAAAATTGTGGGACTAACTCATATTTGCGAATTAATATGAAATGAACATATTATCTTTATTTTTCTTGTTGATTGTTGGCCACATGGTGACCAATCTGTTAGTCCCCCAGCCATTTATGATCAATCTTGAATGGGAGATTCGAATCTTTAATGGTCCAAAATCCAAACTCCAGCACTCCATGTGTGTTACCAAACCAATAATTTTTTTGGGTACATTTTTATGCCCTTTTCTTATAATGTAAATGCTCAATTTTTTAAATTTATACATAATTATATTTTGGTTGGCAAAATTTTAATCAAAATGCATACATTCTTATGGATCCTATGAATCTGTTCCATTAATGAATTATTGAACAAGGTTTGCATTAATTCTAACAATACAATTCTCAAGCTTACGAATATATATGCAATAATGTACCCTTTATTCAAAAAAAAAAAAACAATTAACACCATTTTTGAGAAGTCAATCAATTTGGTTTTGAAAATAACATGTTGAAATACTTTGTAAGGTAAAGATTGAAATTAGCAATCATTTTTTAATAGCTACTGAAATTATAAAAAAAAAAAACAATCAGAACTCTCTATTACATGAATCATCTATAACATATTTTATCATAACGATTAATTTTAATCTAAAGCTGATTTTTCATGTTATGTCGTTTTTTTTTATAATAATATTTCATTATAGAAATTAAAATAATATTCAAACAAATGATGTTATTATAAATTAAAAAAGTAACGGTAGGTTGCTTCATAGACTAAATGTTATCTTTTGGATAGTCATAAATTCAAACATTAAATTTATGCACACTGCGTTTGAATAGTCATACAATCACTTGGTAAATACTTTCTCGTAAGGTTGCCTATATCAAATTGGATTAGTTAATATTGATAGTAAATACTATATATCAATCAATCGTGTTTTTAGTAATAGCTAGTATTATATTACAACATATTACATATATTATGTGTGTATTGATTTGATGTAAATATGTGTAAAATTATCTTAGATGAAAGATAACGTGATACACATTCTTCGTTAAAAAATTATATGATGTACATAAATTATATATTAATTATTATAAATATATATTTATATTTAAATGTAACGTTTTAGTGGTTCATCCACTTTTTTTGGAGGAAAAAAAAAAGATTTCTCTTCTTAGTTGCGCAACTTTTACTTGAATTGTCTTTCTTTTCGAGGAAACTTAGTAGTTATTGCTGCCAAAGGCACATCAAGTCAAAGCCTTTTTAAAAAATTATTCAAAGTATTGCATTTTTATTTTTATTTTGGAAAAAATATTGATAGATGTTAGTTCCAATATATTTTTTTAATCGTCAATGCCCTTACGTGGCGGAAAATTATGTATAAATGCATCCCACTAAACATTCTTTTATTTCAAAATAAGTGGGCTAAATAAAATTGCTACTTTCACGGAGATCTACCATATATAATACTACAAGAAATTTCAAAAATGTTGGAACCATTAATATTTTAAATTCGGTATAAATAAGGAATTTCTGAAAATGCTCCCACTTTTATAAGTAAAACATTTAAACATAAAAACAATTATTGTTTTGAAATGAGTGCGTCAAATTAATATTGAAAAATAATCATTCGAGAATCACCTTATTATCAACTATAATTATTTCTTATATTGAAAAGGCAATATATTAAAATTGTTATTCTATTTATTACTCTTCATATTTTATCTTTTTTCTTAATCTATTAAAAAATGAATGTTATTTTATCATAATTAAAAATAATTTATAATTATATAAATATTTAAAAATTATTGTACTCGGAACAAGTGTTTGCTAAAAAAGAAAAGTAAATTGTTTTTTTAAAAATCCTTTTAAAAAATCTTTGTCCAAAGGGACCCTTAATTACTGGCCCCTGAAACTCCATACAGCCGCGAAGCATCATAACGACTATTCAGCTGACCACTCTTCTTCCCTGTCTCTCTTTCTCTTCCATTTATTTATACTTCTCTCCATAAATATATCTCAAAACTCCAACAAATCTGATCAATTCTCATCTTCTGAGCCGACCAATTCTTCCTCCCATACCCCCACCCCCACCTCTCAAATCTATATATACAGAACTGCTGATACATTGCGTTCCACCATGTTTGACTTGCCACAGCTCTCTTAAACCAAGAACCAAAATAACTTCTTGAAGTACTCTGTTATTAACCCATTGTCCAAGAAAGGGTACTTTTTTTCCTTTTCAAGATTTTAAGCAATGAAGAAAAACAGAGGATTTAAAATTGGACGGAGGCTGGTGAGAGTTTTCAGCTGGTTAATTCACCGGAGAAGAAATGGGAGAATCGGAAACAATAGGCTGAGTTGTGCCAGCAGAGCAATGTCAAAGCTCTGTAAATTGGGACTTTTGCTGAAGCAGAGAGCAAGAGGACTCTGTTTTGGGAAACCCAATCCGGGTTACATCCGGGTCGGGCAAGAACCGATTTCCCCAAAGCAGGTGAGTGTACCGAAGGGACATTTGGCTGTGTACGTGGGTGAGAAGGAGGATGACGCGTGTAGAATAGTGGTGCCTGTGATATACTTTAATCATCCTCTGTTTGCTGAATTGTTGAGGGAGGCAGAGATGGTATATGGGTATAATCATTCGGGTGGGATCCAAATACCTTGTCGGATATCCGAATTTGAGAACGTCAAATCAAGAATCGCCGCCACGGGCAGTGGTGGAAACTGCCGTAGAGAGCTGAGCTGGAGGTATAATTATTGATGAGCTGCGGCTGAGTCAACATTGGAGACAATTGTAATGTTCAAATTGCAGAACCCTCCATCCAGGCCACCTTGTGTTGGGGAGGTTTAGTTTATGTTAGTTTTTTTATTTCTATTTTAAAAAAGACAAGTCGCTGCACTAAAGCTCGCATTGGATCTGAGGAAAAGAAAAGAAAAGAAAAAAATTGCAGTGATATCAAATGTTCTGGGTGTGAAGGATTTCATTGTATAAATTTTTGTTAACCTTCTAGCCCAGTTGTCTAATGAAATGCAGTTTTTCTCTTTAGATATTTAAATGTTCTTTGTATCTCTTCTAGCTATTTTTTTTTCCTCTGAAGCTTGATTTAGTTGCTTTAATTGTCAAAGTTTAGAGTGTACAATGTCTAATCTTCTGGTTCTATTGTTTTATTCTGCCATATCTTGGTTACACCTCCATCAAAATGAAAACCGAGAATATCTTGATTCAAAAATATCGAATCTTATCTGAATCATCAATTGTCAGAGGTTAATTCTTTTGTTCGATCATAGTATACGACATTATCAGGAATCCCATTCCTAAGGAGCTTTCTTTTTTTCTTTTTCAAATTCCATCTTTATGATGGAGGAGTCCAAGGAGCTAGAAGTTAAATAAGTACTCTTAGTCTTTGTCTTCTTTTGAGACGAGGGTTCACAGGAAACAACCTCTCTATCTTTATGTGGTAGCGGTAAGGTCTGCGTACATCACACCCTCCCTAGATCTCACTTGTGGAATTCTACTGGGTATGTTGTTGTTGTTGTTGTTAGTCTTTGTCTTGACAGTAGGATACAACAAGTGTGATTTCTATGTTATGTATAACCACGTCTAAGAGCATATTTGTTGAAGTAGATTCTTCTTTGAATCAATAGAAATCAGTCACGAAATATCACAAATTTAAAAGCAAAATTCTATCCGGCAAATTTCAAGCTGGAAAGGAAACTATGACTAATTAGACCATTACTTCGTTAGTAACCCAATGTCCACACAGAAGAAGAAGGTTAGACAGGGAATGGAAGCAAGGTACTGTTAACTCTGCATCCGCGACTATTTTGGTTCTTTCTAAAGAGTACCATCGAATCGACTGCATTTGTTTGCTTTTAGACTGAATCAATCACACGCGAAATCCCTACATTTTATGCTACGACAACACTATTTAAAAGTTCGTTCCTAATCTGTATCAATTATGATGGACTTATTTGTTAATACGACGTTTGTGTGATTTGATGTGGTCGTTTGCCTTAGAAGACCTTCGATTCCTTTATTCGAGTTCAAGTATAATAAACTGATATTGTTACCATCTCTGTTTTACATGAGCCAAAACATGAGACGTGAGTAAAAGCTGAGATTTCTGTTTGTATTTTCACCAATGTCTATTTATCGATTTCTCTAAAAATATAATGCCTATATCATGGAAGAAGTTGACATTGTTATCTTTTTTAACCTCTTATTTTGATTTCTCGAATTGAAATAGATAATATATCAATGACACTTATCACCTCTTTTCACCTTTTCCTTAAGCTAGTAATTCGTATCGTCAACGCGAATATTTCGCATATGGCAAAAACTACATGAAAAATCGAATAATTGAAAAGTAGTGCTGCCTAGGGAAAAGTATATATCATATATATCACATGTGGTTTGGAAGGAATTAATGTAGATGTCATAAATAATAGAGAAAATATCTTCATATCAGACCATATCCCGACGAATCAGATATTCTTAAGTTGTTTTCACTACTAATTTAGGACTTTGGAATCTTTAGTTAGTTGATGCACTCTTTAAAATCATCGACAATTTTCACATTTGATGTTGACTTCAGTTAATCTTGGAAGCCACCAAACCAATGTGTTATAATACCAAAATCAACCACAAGTCAGTTTAGCACATGTTGCATTTGATGGTTTAACACACTTATCTTTTTCACATAATAATTATTAACAAGAGAGAACGTTGAGATGCACATGTATTGTATTAAGATGAAAATGTTGTCAATAAAATTAGATGAGATTTAAAAATATTACATTGACAAGAAAGTGCAAGTAGCACACCTTTTTTTCCCCCTTAAACAGAAGGATTTTTTTTTCAATTCGAATTCTTTTTTAATCATTTCTTGTACCAACCTACGGATAACTAGTTTGTAGGTGTAAAACTAATATTAATCACAGTGGGCGATGATGCTTCTCTCTAATTTAAACGTCTCAGATTCGACTCTTGAATTGAATTCGCGTATGAAAAGTTTTTGTTAACCCTAAATGAAGGCCTACATGACAATATTGAACACCAGATAAAAAATCGCCCGACTCAAAATAGTCGAGACTTCAATGGATACGTGTCACTGAAATGAGAAATCAATTTTTAAAAAAGGGATGCAAGTAAAATGACTGCAAATGTTAAAACAAGATGAAATAGAGCTAAATTTATATGAAAGAAAATCATGTCAAAGACCACGCAAACATGATTTTTAAAAAATAAGGTACAGTACAAGAAAAAGATCTAAGTAACGTACGATAAAAGAAAAAGACCACGAAAGTGAAGTAACATGTATGAAAATTGAAATAGAGTTCGGACTAATAAAAATACAGGTACGTAATTTTCTAAATTTGATTTTTTTGCTGTTTCAAGCCACTACAAAAATCCTTTAATTTCCTTTCACATTGGTTAAATTTGATTTTGACGAGAAGGACTTGACATAGACGAAGAGCATTATTACATGACTAGCTGGCATCAGACTATTGTACTTATAATAGTTGAACTACATGACTCGAAAAGTAAAACAGCATAGTCACATAACTATGTATCTTACAAGCATATTCTGTAGCTACGCCATTCTTGTTCAGTGCGTGCTCAGCACTCAAGAGTCATCATGATGCGCTAAAGCCTCGATTTGCAGCGCTATGCTCCTCTATACTATGTCCATTGCAAGCAGCCATAAAAGCTTCCTCCATAGCATCTCTTGAGATTCCATTGTTGCAAATATTTGCAAAGGCTCTCATGTGTTTCATGCCATATTGTGTCAGTGGACCACAATGTGCCTCGAAAAGGCAAACCTGGTAAAGAAAAAGCAAATATCAAGTTATGTCTTCACAAATTCATGGAAGTTATAAGCTATTTACTACAAGTCGGAGGAGATTTGAGGGTTACCGTTGATTTTAGGCATTCCCAATCGTCGACGAGAGGTAGACCAGGTTTTCGGACAGAGTTGAGAACAGAAGAACCCTTTATTGGACCAAAAAGAAAGACTCCAACTGCATCAACGCTCCCGTCAAGATGTTGTCTATGCCACATTGTCTCAGTAATCTCTTTTCGAAGCTTGGCCTTCTCAAATGAATTGTCTTCTAGCTTCTTATACTGCATAGACCAATAAAACATGTTCTTTTACAGAGTCCACAAAGCACAACTATAAAATTCGTGCTTGTAAATGTTCCAAATTTGGTGTGGGGGATTCTAAATTCAAACAACAATCGAATTTCAAGCATTCAAATTCCAATTCAACTCTAGTTCAACAAAAAATATCCGCTAACATCTTATGATCTGCCTTGCACAAAAAGACCTGGGAATTTGTGAGCTACCATACAAAAGAATGTTTTCACTTCAAGAACGGTCATCAGATGAAACAAAACATAAATGTAAACGTAGATGCTGGACAAACTTGTGTCACTCCATCCTTTCTCTGTACGACCAATTAAATATTTCTACTTTGATGAATTTCTATCCCTCCCCTACAAAAAAGATGAACAAAGAAAATTGTTTCAAAACTTACTCTTCCCCACAAGAAGAGAAGATCAGCATCTCTCTGGTTGACCACCTCCAACTGTGCAAAATCGATCTTGTTTGCAGGAAGATTCACGGTGGCAGGGTCAAATCCTTGATACAAATATACTTTCTCGGGCTTGATTTCTTTGCTTCCATATTCCATAACATGAGACCCAGCTTCATAGTTTTTGAAGTTGGAAGTTCTTTCCTTCACCTACAACGACAATATAGCACTCAATAATGATGATGACTCACAAACTATGTTGCCCGGGCTCTTCAATAATGCCATTCAATGCATTTTGTAACCTCCAAAGTTGGTGCATTTTCGGAGGATCTGAGACAGATGAAGGCACATATTTGAAAAGTTCAAGCAACATAGCTCACAAGCATATATTAGATGGGCCAAACAAACGTCTTCGTTCATTCACCTTCTCGTACTGTTGTTTTATTGTTTCCTTCTTGAGGTTATGAGACTCGCTGAAAACAAGTTGCAAATTTGAGTTAGCATCAGCAAACCAACAGGGCCAAAATGTGATAAGAAGTCAAAAACCATCAAGCATTAACTCATTCAAACTATTCACTCACTCATTTTTTAGTATCACGTAGACAGATTGGTTTTACAACTTCAGTTTCTCAAATCTCACTACGTAGTAATCAAGTAATCGTTTACTTTGCATTACCTGTCCTCCATCCATGCAACACTATACAAGTCTCCCAAACATGTGATATATTCTGATGGAGGTGGAGGATCCATTCCTGGGCAATACGTCCCCCAACTGCTTTCTTCAGCGTTTGATGCTGTCGTGACATAAATATTCAAGTTTTCAGGCATTAAACCCTCAAAGACGCTACCGCTCTCACAAGCTTCAATGTAGAGGACCTGCATAAAGCACAAAAAACAGAAAAACTCAATAATTCTCATAGGAAATGGAACTATCTCAACTTCATCTATGTAAAATATATTGATTGCACTTTCTACCATCTCTTTGTAGGTTCCAGCTGCATGTTTTTTTTTCAAGACCTCAATTAAATCTTTGCCGTAAACGTAAGGCATATTAGGCATCCCTGACACAAAGATGAACCAAAATGTGTTCCGATCAATTGTTAACAGTTGCAACTCAAATGTAATTTTCCGCTCTCAAATTGTATAAATCAGATACAAGCTGGATTAAAGACTCACCAAGCACCCCTGGACCACCATGATCAGAGTAATACAAAAATATTCTGTCATTCGGTCCACTATTGACGACCTTCCCAGTTCCACCTTTCGTGGCACCTTTATCACCAAGAAGTACAGCATACAAGTTTGCTGCAGTGACGTGCTCACCGGTATAGTCCTACCATAATCATCTTATCAAATGTGAGATTACTGCTTGCTAAAAGAAGAGATAAATGTACCCTTAAATTAATTAATTCCACAAAGTAATGTATAGTACCAAGAACCAAGCTTCATATTTTTCTAAAACAGTTCTCCACCTATCACAAAGATAAGATAAGGTTCGCGGTCGAATCAGCTCTGACCAAGAAACAAAAATCATGAACGAAGCAGGACCAACCAGTTCGAGTTGGTAAGAGTCAAAGGAAGTTTTTCTGATGGCATGCCTCTAGGAATTTTCATGATTGTATTCCAGGCTGTGGAAGCCGAGACCCCTCCGTGACGTGGTCTTGGACTGGTTAATCGCAATGGACCAGTATTTCGAACTAAAAGAGATTTCAGACCCGCTACCGATTAAAGAATCGTACACTAGCTTCCCTATGACTACACAGATTCATACTCCCAACTAAAGATGTCGCACTATTTTCAAGTCCAGGGCAACAAATTGCCATCTCCTAGTAAAGCTATATTCTAATTTGAGGTTCCAATGTTTTACTACAGAAACCTCAAAGGAACTAGAGGCACCACATTTTCCCCCCAATGGAGAAATGACAACAATGTTATGACTGTAACCACGACACGACAGAATTATCTATCTGGGAAGCTGTCAAATTACATTTGTGAAGTTGGTTAAAACAGCATGTGCATTATGTATGAAAGGATACAATAATAAGATATAACATCTAGTTATATATATTACCTTAGGTACACCAGCATAAACATCACTACCATTTGGATGGTTGATTATGATTCCAGGCCTCGGATTCAACTCGCTCTTCGCAATGTCATCGTACATGAATACAACTATGTTCTCATCTTTCAATCCTCCTCTTTTCAAGATTTGGTAAGCATGACATACATCTGCCTGCATTTACCACGTACAACTTAATTAAAAACTAATCAGTAGAGTAAATACCAAAAATAGAAACTTGATTAGTAAATACCAATCCCCGGTTTACATAAAACAAGTCAAGTTTTGTATATATCATCAATTCACGAGATTTCGTTTCTACAAATACAGTAATAGGCACAATATATAAACGTACCCTTTGACTTGGTTTCAAGTAGTATCTCTACACGTAAAAACTTAAATTATATAAAATTGAACAAGCAGACACATGACAGATCCAAAGATGATGTTTTTTTCTACATATCCCACTAAGGGGATAGAAACTATTTTTCTTTTTCTTTAGCTCCACAATAGGGGTGTTCACGATGAAAAATATTACCTGATGCCGATAATTTCCATACCCATTTGAGCCAGCCACAAGAACCGCCCACCGCACTCCGCCACCTCCCTCCTCCGTTTCATCATCATCATCACGGTCTACCGGCGACCGTATCAACGGGTCCCACAATCGGTGGGGCCTACCTAGCCTTCTACCAATTTTGGGTTCAAAAGACATAGCCCCCACCATAACCAAAAACATTAAAATCACGCATACTGCAAAATTAAAGAACCCCATGAAAACAAAAACTTAAATTTTTCCTTGATGGATGAAAAAACAGAGGAGCTGAGAATTAGTGCGTGTGTGTGTGAAATTGTGACGGTGTTGGGTTTATTATGTATATGTGGCGTGTGTGTAGTCATGCAAAAGCAGAGAGTGACACCTGTGAAGAGCCGTGTGTCCAAAGGTTGTATGTTTCTAACACCTGGTGATTTATGTTGTCGTGCAAAATACTGCTTTCACACTTAAATTTCTTTACCTTCTTAATCTTTACCATCTAATTTCTGATTTACCCACTAATCTCAACACTACGATTCGTTTAGTCACATTAAATTTGATTTGAAACAGGTAGTCATTATGAAATTTTATATAAATAATTAATTTTTTACCATCCTTGCATCCATAATTACCACTACTAGTAATCCCTTCAATTTTTTCATCGACTATTTCTCCATGGTTACAATGCACCTCTTGATAATTACTGTCAAATTACTATAGTCAATACTTTATATATTATTTTTACCAATATAATCATATCAATTATCCATCATAAGTTACTACTATTTTTGGCGTCATCCCCACCATGGTCAATAATTTAATAACAACAACAACATTATCCCAATGCCTCAAAGGCTCCCGCCTATTACGAGATAAAGGGGGGTCAGATATACGCAGCCTGACCCTTATGTTTAAAAATATAGCGCGACTGTTTCCGAGTAACCCATAATGAGCGTCGAAAGTTGTATTGACTAACTGCTACTTCACAATTGAAAGAAGCGCAGACAGTTTAAAGAATCATTTTACTTTATTCTATCGTACCCTAAAGTCAAAAAATATTTTTGAAGAATTTATTTGTCATAATTAGTGTGGCCACCAACTATCACCAAATTATTTTTAAATTAACTATTAGACACACATATATATACATTGGACTACCTTAGGAATCTATAGGAAAAAACATTATAGGGTATATGAATCTAGGAGTAGTTAAATCCATATATATATATATATATATATATATATTTGCATAATATTGTGTCTTTAATGCTTGTCTAAATAACTTAGCTTGTTGGTCATCCTAAGATAATGTTTCTATACGTATTCCAACTTCATGTGTTTTGTGTGAGCAAGAATTGAAACTTTTCTTCTTTACATTGTCTACTATACTTTATTTCTTCATCTCATGTAGCATTTTGTTAACGGTTAATGTTGGTAAAAAATATTTGTGCAACACAAAATTGATGTTGATTGTGAAATAAGCTGATACATCTCTAAAATTTTAATTTACTAGTCAAATTGATCTAACAACCTCGAAGATTGTGATGCGCACGTAATTATTAAAGTTTTGTGTGAGATTATTTTTTATTTTTGACAAATATATAGGGCCCATTATCTCTTTTTTATTCTCTCATTATCCAATTCTTCATTACAATTTCAATCGAGATCAAACGTCCTTTAATTCTCTCATCACCTTACATAATGTGCATGATTCTATCATGAAATCGTTCTTTAATTCTCTCATCACCTTACATAATTGCATGATTTTATCGTGAAGTCTTCGAGTCACACAAGAGATTCCACTATAAAAGGGTGAATATTGTGTTAACTTGTTTCTAGAAATTAATATGACAAGACCTTTTGTTGTTATCGAAAATTTACAGGTTCGACTCACATTTATAACTATTCCTTTTGAGCAAATTTTTAGGCCAATTTCCGCAAGAAATAGCTCACCTTAGGTGTGTTCAGCGTGGAGGAAAGAATATTTTTGCCCATATTGACTTGACACTCTCCTTATTTATTAGAGATTTATTTTATTAAATTAACTATATTAGATATGTTTTAAAAAGCTAAATTTGATTACTTACATTTACGTAAATATTTAATGATAAAAATAATATTAAAAAATAGTAAAAAGAAAAAATTGTATTTTAAAAAAAAGGAAGTCAAAAGAAAAAAATTATTCTTAATATATAAGAATAAGGTAACAAGAATCAACAAATTCGACTCAACAAATACTTTCTATTTTTTCACTGATAACTGTTCCTTTTAAGCACATTTTTAGGCCAATTTCCGCACTACATAGCTCAAGCCTCAACTTAGGTGTGTTCAATACTGAGTAAATGATGTTTTTGCTTGTATGGATTTGACACCTTCCTTATTTATTAGCGGTACAGGCCAAGTCACCTTATAATTGGAGGTTCATTCAAATTTTTTTAAAAAATTATATTATTTATGTATGATAGAAATATTTTCTAATGTATATATAATAGATGTAGAACCCCTTTCAATTAGTTCACCTATCTACTTTTTTTATAATTTTGAATTTCGTTAAAGAAAATCCTAGCTCTACTATAGTTTATTAGAAATTTATTTTACTAAATTAACTTTATTAGATATGGCATTTAAAAGCTAAATTTGATTACTAACATTTATTTAATTATTTAATGATAAAAATAATATTAAAAAAATGATAAATTTATCTTAATTTGCTTTAAAAAGAGCTGGTAAAATAGAATTTTTTTTTAATATAAGAATAAAGTAAAAAAGAAACAAAGAGATTAATTATGTATTTATTTTCTAAAAAAAATAGAGAAAGAAGCCAAAAATGGAGCTATTAGGTGCACAAGTTTCTTGTCTGCAGAGTAGGGGTGTGCAACGGGTTTGGGAACCACTCGGACCGCCCAAAATCGGACCGAACCGCTCAAGAACCGACGGTTTCCAAGGGAATCGGTCCGGTCCACGGTTCCAATTTTTTGGAACCGACAAATAACGGGTGGAT
>JAOTQR010000100.1:21575773-21591401 GCA_025774065.1 Solanum ossicruentum
CATAGGAAAAACCAAGATTTCAACTTTATAGGTTCAGTTTTTAGAATCCATGTCCGGACTTCTAGCTTATGGGGTTATACTAGGTATGTTGTTGTATTTGGAATTCCAACTCCACCCCTGCTTTTCGGGACAGCCTTTGTTTAATTTAAGTTACAGCAAGATGAAAAATCGAGAGATTGACTTGAGATCTGTCCTTGGTCAATAATTCAGAAATTTGACAACACGGTTGTATTATTTGACTTGTTCAAACTATTAAATACGTTTTCAGAGTAACATATCATATAAGATCTTTGATATGAGACAAAATATAATATTTTGTTCCTCTTGCAAAACAAGGACCCGAGTAGACTGTGCTATACCATAAATTTGTGGTCCGACAAGAAGTTTATGTTGGACTTGTCGATACGTTCAATATGTTTTGTTCATTCTATGCTGCAATGAGATTTCCTTAGATGTCAAATTTTGGTATTAGACATATAAACCTTTTTAATAGTGTCTCTTGTTGTTTGCACCTTTGATGTTTAGTGGGAAAAAAGAACAAAATATTGAATCATATCTAGTGAGAAATTAAATTCATAATTGTGTCATAAAGACCTTCATGTCCACTACAATTAAGTATTCTGTTGCCTTCTCTTTCTCAAATTTCCTGTTTCAATCGAGTTTCTCTAAGGTTGCAAAAACTTTTACATTTTTTCCCGGACACAATCATCAATTGTTTTTAGTGAGGACTTAAGTTGAAGTGTTCATCCCGATTCTTAGTGGTATTTAATCAATCTTTAGATCGCCAGCCAAAATAATTGGCCTACTTTATAAAGCTTAATTTGAGTAGTTGAACTGTTTCATAAGAGAATGAGTTGAAAAAGTCATTCATGGTGGAAATGAAAATGTTCCGACTTCATCTGATTGTTAAGAGAGCTATTCTTCTCAACATTAAGAATCTTATTCTTTCTTATCCAATGAGCCACTGGAATTATACAGAGCAGTTCCTTTGTCTGATTTCTCGTGGATGTTGCTTTTTGTCTTTCTACATAGCTATTGTCAAGTTTTTAAAGTCTTTTTTATGCCCTTACCCCTGATCGCTTTGTCCTTCTAGAATAAGTTTTTCTTTTCTTGTGTTTTCCACGTCGCGTCATGTCAATTGAAGGTTTCCAGAAGGCTAGCAAAGAAAAGAAGAATGAGATAGAGGATGACAATTATTATTATTATACCTTCCGCCAAGTAATATTTTACCCTGTTTAATCTATATGCCCTAGGTTTCTAGGAGAATTTTGAAGCATTTCAAAATGAATGTGCCATATGTGTTATGCTACTTCATGTGTAGAAGTACCTTGTATAGGCTCTCCTAGTCACTGATCTGGACGTGAGGGTTAGCCAAATGGAGAACGGAAACGTCTATCAATCATATACATCCATCTCTTCCTCATTTTGGACTAATCTCCCAGTCAAATGTAGATTCAAAATTATGTTGATTTTGATGCACTTACATACTGATACATGTTTAATTTACTTGCTAAAAACAACACATTTAATTTGTATCGTGTTCTTGGCTTCTTGCTAACAATACTTTTGTCATGACGAAACTTTTACAGTCGTCACCCCAGCTACAAAAGATAAAAACGGAGTGAGCAGCGTTACATGGACTGGAATGTCAAGCTTACTCATGCTCTTTGCTTCTTTCGTGCTTGCTTAGGTCACTGATTGTGTTCTTCAAGTATTGGGAAATGTTGTATTATTTAGGGAATTGACACTTATTTTCTGAAGTTTTCCTCTGTATTATCTGTTTAGATGAACTAAATTGATGTGTGAGTACTTTGTGTTTGCATATTCTTGATGTATTTGTGGGGTGTACTAAGTGAAATGTTGTACGTTATTAAATAATAGGAAGGTTCTTTTCTTGTCTAGTCATATTATTCTTGGCATTAGAAAGCAAGAAACATGCAGCACAAAATGTACCATAGAAAGCTTTAACATCATGACATATTACTCTTTGTATGCATCTTTGTTTAAACTTGTTAGGGGGAAGAAACTAGAGTTTAGGCTACTAATTCAGCATAACTCAATAATTTTGGCCAAAATTATATATTTTTTCGAGAAATCTACTTACTAGAACTTTGTAAGTTGCGTTTTAAAAATTATTTTACCATTTATATACTCAAAAATTTGAATTCATTAATTGTGCGAGAATAGATAAATTTTACCATAAAAATAACAAGTCGAATTTAAAGTTATTCCTAGAAGAAGTAATAGATGTTTGTTAAATTTAAAGGTGTCAAATGAATGAATTGAACTCAATTGAACTAGTTAAAATGCAAGTCATAGTTACTAAGTTTTGGTTAATTTTTCAACTTTATAGTACAAATTTAAAAATATATCAAAAATATTTTAATTTTTATATTTAAATTATTAGGTGTGTGAATTTTCTTTTACTTAACTATCGTATGTTATTTATCAAAATACACTTTATCAACAACAACATACCCAGTGAATTCTCATAAGTGGGGTCTGGGAAGGATAGATTATACGCAGACCTTATCGGTACCTCATAGAAGTAGAGAGACATACACTTTAATTATCAATTATTCTTTTTTCTTATCTGAACATTGATCGTTTAAATAAAACAGACATACCTAATAATTAAAGTTTTGTTTTTTAATAAATAATTGATGATAATTTATTGTTGAAATAGAAAACTTAAAAAATCGAGATAATTTTGGCAAGTTATTTAAATCATGATTTAAATAAGGAAAATAAAATTAAAAAAAAAAGGACCAGTGGAATAAAATAACGAAGAAAAATAAGACGGAATACGAGTTTATCCAGTGATAGAAGCTACTAGAAGAGCCTAGTCAGCTCGAGTCCGTCCATTTTAACCGAAAGAGAGGTTTTCAGTTTCTGCATTTCGAAAAATTTGGATCTGTAGAAATCGTATTTGACGGTGATCGGAAAACGCTATGGACCCGGTGAAGTTGAATCAACTGAAGCAATTCATCGAACAATGCAAGTCCAATCCTTCTATTCTCTCCGATCCTTCTCTTTCCTTTTTCCGTGACTACATTGAAAGGTATAATGGTAGTAACTTTTTCAAGGATTATATTAATATGCACATATATTGTTCGCTGACCGGACTTTACTTGATTGATTTTTGTATTTGCAGTCTCGGTGCTAAACTTCCTCCGTCTGCTTACGGCACGCGCGATTACAAAGAGGTATCTTTTTGGGATTGATTCTTTTAAAACCTTTTTTAGTTGTTTAAAATGTAGTTGTTGAGAACCACGAGGTTCTAAAAGGTCAAATCCCAGCACAGACAAAAACACTAGTGATTCTCCTCATCAGTCCTAGTTCTGGTGAGAGAGAGACAGGTATCCCATAGAATTAGTTAGAAAGTGTGGGCAAGCTGATCCGGACGGCAAGGTTATCTAAAAAGTAGTATAAAAATATTATTTTTCTGTAAAAACTTAGTATTATTGTTTCTGATGAGTAAAGCAACCTGTACAATTATAAATAGGCAAAGAGTAAAATCTTTGGCTCTTAATTTTTTGTGTGTATATACTACTGAACATAGAGAACCTGTGTCCAATTATTTTCCAAACAATTAAGAATGATACAATGGAAGCAAGGGATGCCAATAGGTTGGGATAAGGTTGAGTTGTTAGACTTAGCTCCCGTTGGGCAGGTGTGAGGTTTTCAAACTTCTGATACGCCTTGGAAGGCAAATTATTGATTATTATTGTGGTGAAATGGGCTTGAATAGACTGAATATCCGTAGGATGCGGAACACGGCTAGCATGGGATAGAGGTGCAGTTGATTGCTTATTTGATTTGATTATGGTTTCTTTATGTAAAGTTATCGTCATATACGGTTTCTTTAATTAATGTATTGGTATGGTCCAGTGTTTCCCATTAAATATTGGGTGGTGGGAAAGTTATATGTCTCTCCGCGGATTCCATATTGCCTATTGGTCTAACATTTGCTATGCAGAAGTCTCATGTGGTGGATGCCAGTGATGACGAGATAGATGATGTTGAGGATACGAAAGAGACTGTTGAAGAAGAGGAGGAGCCTGAGATAATTGAATCTGATATTGAGCTTGATGAGAGTGATACCGTGGAACCTGACAATGATGAGCCACAAAAGGTTTGTTATCCGACTGAAAACTGATACATATTCTTTCCGTTTTGGGTGTAAAGGTTCATGTATATTTTTAACATTTCAAGTCTGTTTTTCCTAGATGGGAGACCCTTCTGTGGAGGTGACTGAAGAAAGCCGTGATGCTTCTCAGGAGTCCAAAGCCCAGGCCATGGAAGCAATTTCTGAAGGTGATGCTGTTCAATGTCTATATGTTGGCATGCCTGCCTGTGTGTTCACAAACTCAGTGGCATCATATCTCTCATTTTTGTTGTTTGTGTTCATCAGGTAATCTAGAAGATGCAATCGAACATCTTACAAAGGCAATTCTCCTCAATCCTAAATCAGCAATTATGTATGCTACTAGAGGTACATTTACCACCTTTCAAAGTGGATTTGTTGATGTTGATGTTGATTTTTTGTAATCCGAGTATTCATTTACATTCAACGAATTACAGTTTGTTGCTTTTGTCTTACACAGCCAGTGTTTATATCAAGATGAAGAAGCCAAATGCTGCCATAAGGGATGCAACTGCTGCATTGGAGGTTGATCTTGCTATCAGATTTGCTTACCTGAATTTGGCTCTGTTCTGCATTGCTTTCTAATAATACAATTAATTTTTGATAAGGTCACTCAATAACTGCAGTGGATGGCTATATCCATAACTAATTAAAAAAGAATTCAATTGACTGACTTATATTTCTTGCGGGTTTTGTATGAAAATTACCCTGAATAATTTATCAGGCATATCCTCTTTATGTGCTCCTCCATTGGAGTTATGTAGGCATTAGATTCGCATGCTTTCTAGTTAATCCATTTTTCTGTCATGTGGTTGAATACATTATCGTCTTCCCAAATTGTATTTCATTCTCCTATTTTGAATGTCCGAATGTGATAACTATGGAAATCATTCTTGTTTTAATCCCTGGTTAAATGCTTCTGTCGAACAATATATGAATATCGGTAACAATTTGAAAAAAGTAGATGCATCGCCATGGAAAGAAAATCAGATCAATTTCGTGTTCAATGTATCATGGAAAAATCAGATCAATTTCGTGTTCAATGTATCATGGACACTTCGCTGTTCTTGCAGATAAACCCAGATTCTGCTAAAGGTTACAAATCTCGTGGCATTGCCAGAGCCATGCTGGGAGAATGGGAGGCAGCTGCTAAGGATCTTCATGTGGCCTCGAAGCTGGACTATGATGAGGAAATAAGTACTGTGCTTAAGAAGGTTGCCTCCTGTGATATAATCTCATGACATCTATGTGATTAAGTTGTAGTGCTCGGTGTCCTTTTCTTTGAATAAAAAAATTGTAGTAGTACTATCAGGCGCCCTGTTATATATTTTGAGGGATTCATTATTTGCAAGTGTATGCATTATGTGTTATAGGTTGAGCCAAATGCACATAGAATTGAAGAACACCGCAGGAAGTATGATAGGCTGCGCAAAGAACGAGAAGATAGAATGATTGAGCGTGAGAGACAACGAAGAAAGGCTGAAGCCCAGGTAACCCTTATTTACTTGTTTGGTTTTATGCTCGTGTGGCACCTTTTCTTCATCTTAATATTTGGTTATGCCTTTTATCTCAGGCTGCTTATGAAAAGGCCAAGAAGCAAGAAGAATCCTCATCAAGTAGGAGAGCTGGTGGCTTCCCTGGTGGCATGCCCGGAGGCTTCCCTGGTGGCATGCCTGGTAGCTTCCCTGGTGGCATGCCCGGAGGCTTTCCTGGTGGCATGCCTGGAGGCTTTCCAGGGGGTATGCCTGGGGCTGCACCTGGAGGAATGCCTGGTAACATGGACTACAGCAAAATACTTAATGTAAGTAAATCTACTCTTGTATGTTTACTTTTGAAGCAAATTATGGTCTTAGTATAAATGTTCGAACAAAGGTATTATTTAGGTGAAGATTATTTCAAATGAAAAAGAAAAATCTTTTATTGCTTTAAAGAATATGAATCTTTATATTATTGGCTGGAGCAGGACCCTGAATTAATGGCAGCTTTTAAGGACCCAGATGTCATGGCTGCACTGCAAGATGGTACTTTCCTTTTGTCCTAACCTTTTAGCCTGTCTTCTAGTTTTCTCTCACATGGTTTTGTTAAGGCATTTAATTTCTTGACAAGTCATCCCACTGTTTCACGTGAAGATGATTGTCAATTATCACATATTCAGTATATGCTCTAATGTTCAAATAACTTTTCAAATTGCAAAATATCAATTTCATTTTAAGTTGAACAAAAAATATATTGCTTTATATTTTGGAAGATCTACTTGTTATGCTTGTTGGTTTCTGATGGTTTAAATACCACGTGTGATGTATCATCATGGTAAGGGAAATTGATGCTGTCACCAGCCTATAAGTACCAATTTAATCAGTGGAAGTCTATTTGAAACATCGCCTTTTTGTTATAGGTAAAAATTAAGCACCTCTGATAATTTATTCTTCACTGTGTTACCTGAATATGTCTATGCCACTTGATAGTACCTGTGAGGTCCATATCAACAGGAAAAAAACGAAGGAGAAGGAAAATGTCCACAGGCTTCTGCATTGTTCTGTATGTCCTATACGGAAATCTAATTAATTAGCAACAGCAAGTGTTCCATTGCATATATCACAGCAAAACATATTCTCCCATCTCTTTGCTTGTTCTTTTTCTCATTAAGCTCTAATAAGAGGAGATATACATGTGAAGTAGCTTTTCTGTGAGTTACCATTTTGAGTAAAACGGAAGAAACAAACAGTTGAGATAATATAGGTGGGATTATATTTATTGTTTCTAGCAAGATTAGAACTTTATTGCTGATCAATTGCCCGTACTAGCTTCACAGTAGATTTTAAAAATCTGCATCTTTGTAGACTTCAACAATGTCGCACATACTATGGGTGTTTTGATATATACTCAGTTTCATGGTTCTCTTACTGAATGTGGTTGGTATTTTGCAGTGATGAAGAACCCTGCTAATTTGGCCAAGCATCAAGCAAATCCTAAGGTTGCTCCCATTATTGCGAAAATGATGGCAAAATTTGCTGGAAATAAATAAGCTTTTGGGCTTTTATCAGTGGCAATTTCTATATTTTGACAGAGAACATGTTATTTATGTAGCTGTTGTGCATTGCTGATCAATTGAAATTGATATTTTATATATGGCTTGTTATCGTTAACTATCACTATATTTCCTACCGGTGAGTGGTACTTTGCTATTCAAAGACTGCCTTCTATTTTGATCTTTTGGCCGTCTAATCATCAGTAATTCAGTGATTGCTGATGGGATGGTCAGCGTTGGATATGATTTCTTTGAAGTAGTGGTTGGGTAGCCAGATACTTGTTTGATATGTCTCTGAGCTCTGTTGTAGACAACGCCATGAAGTAGGTGTAAGATTTTTTTTTCTACTTGATTGCGGATTTGGGATGAGGAGTACTGAGAAAGGCATGGCTATACACTGTGGAGGGAATCTGTGAAAGCATGTCCATGATTAGTGGAATATTGTGTTATTTTTAGGTGGCTTATTGAGCTGTTAAAAGGACCAGATGTCAACTCACTACCTTGGATTATAGGATGAAATGGAATCAGATTAAGTTGATTTGAGAGTGTTCAGTTTTTTGTTGGAGGATTGTTTGTACTTTTACTAATGGACTTCACATGGCGTGATTCAGATTAATTAGGGCTCTACAGAATAAAAAGTTAATTGAGAAACTTAAAGAGAATGACCACAGAGAGGCATTGGTTAGGTGAAACTTCATCTAACAAAAGCATCTAATTTGAAAGATTTAGTTGCACTTTCTTTCAACTGCCAAATCTCAAGGAAGAGAGACTAACCATTAACCAATAAATAAAAGTAGACTGGCATTTCAATGGATCCTATTTACCCTACTCGCCGATGAATTTATACAACGTATTTAGTGAAATTTTACAAATAGAATCTGGAGATATATACACACTTTATCATTACTTCGTGAAGGTAAAAAAAAATTTCTGAAAGACCTCATCTTGTGTGTAATCGTCACCCATAAAATGCTCCTAAGTGTTATTCGATGGCACTGGGTCCACTAGAACTCTTAGCAGGCTTGTTTCGAATGGTTACCTATAACTTTTTGAGAAAAAGGGGCTTGGAGTTCCTGCACTTTCAGAATCCGTGGGCTAACACTCACGAAAAAATTGAAAAAATCATTCGATTTTTATTTCGTATCCCATAAAATGCACTGAAGCGCCGTCTAATGGCACCGAGTCCATTAGAACTCTTATCAGGCTCATTACAGGCAGTTACGTGGAAATTTTCAAGAAAAATGGACCTAGAACCCTAGCACCCTAAAAATTCCTGGGTTAACACTCACAAAAATTGAGAAAATTGCTTGATTCCTGTTATGGAGTCCATAAAATGCTCTCAGGCGTCGTTCGATGACACTAGGCCCACTAGAACTCTTAGTGGACTCATTACAGATGTTTGCATGGATTTTTTCAAAAAAATAGGCTCGAAGCCTCGACACCTCCAGAATTCATGGGTGTTACCCACAAAAAATTGAGAAAATTATCTGATTCATGTTTCATCGTCCAAAAAATGCTCCGAAGTGTCGTTCAATGGCATCAAGCCCACTAAAACTCTTAGTGAGCTCGTTATGAATGGTTATGTAGAATTTTCGAGAAAAATGGACTCGAAACAATTGAGAAAATCTCCTGATTTCTATTTCAAAAGCCTATAAAATACTTTCAAACATCGTCTGATGGCTTTGAATTGGAAACTTTAAAATTTGTATTTTGTGCTATAGTCTGAATTTGGGGGGAAAATATTAAAATTGAGATCTAAAAGATAACTTTATGCCCAAAAAGAAGGAAAAAAATTAATTATGACGAATTTATAAACTTTAATGTGTTGATTAATGGGTGAAACAATAACGTTGTAAAGTGCACTAATCATAGAGTTGAATCATCAAAAAAGCTTCTAGTTTTTACTTAAATCTAAGTATCTAACCTTTTGCTTGAGAACTTTTGACGTGGGGTTACACTCCCCAGAATAAAATTAAATAGAAAAAAACTATAAAATAACCAACAAGATTATTTTAGCATGTCCTATTACCGGATTATTTGTCCACTTTTAGTTGTTACTGTTTCACTTTTCAAAGTCAATTTAATTAAATTTCAAAGCTAAATTGAAGTAACTAAATTTTTAACATTTGAAATCTAAAATTCATATGATTGAAAACTATACGAAAAATGATATATGTTGCAATCTTTTTCATGTTAATATGATAATATGATGAAAACTCCATCTTAAAATTTAGTTAAAGTTCATATAGTTCAATCCCTATAAGTAAAATAGCGATAACTGAAAGTGACCGGGAGGAGTATTAACTAAGAGTCTAAGACTTGATGAGTATTTTGTTTGGTTTAATGATGTATGCATTACATATAAATGACATCATTAGCTTTAGTTGCTAATGTTAATTAACTTTTGCTTAATCTTGTTGTTTGATCCAACAACAGTGGATATCCAATACAATTGGAAATTGAATAAATATTTATAGGCACGTTTTATGGTTGCAATTATTATGATAATTTTAGTCTCTTTAAGTTGGTGCTTATTTACTTAATTAAGCCATAATGCTGTTCAGTTGCCGGTACATTTCTTGCATTAGAGGGGATTATAAAGTAATGAACAATAAAACTACATTTAATCATGATGCTCTGAGAATTAAATTACACTAATCATAGTCCTAACTTTTCTTTCTCTTTAAATATATAAGTTTTATCTGTTTTTAAAAATCTTACACCCTCTTCGTATATCTACACACTAATTTTATCGTATAAACTTACGTATATACACTAACACACACACACACTAATTTGATGTTTCGTAGACTATATGAATTTTCATCTTATTGGTGAGAGTGAGATTTTTCATCTAGTAATTTCCTTTTCTATTTCTCCTTTTCTTTCTCAATTTATTATTATTTTTTAAAAAAAGCTATTCAAACATTTTAGAAGCTACATGCAATTAATTAAGTTCGTTCTATCTATATATATGTATGTATGTATATATATATGGAATACTTTTTGCTTCCCATATAATTTTCCTTTTATTGAAAAGGAGTGTGTATAAAGTCATGATTCGTCTAATTTGTTTGTGATTGAACAGGTTAATAATTTACTTATTTTATTAATCAGATTTATTTTGACTCGCTTAATTCAATTGGTATGCCATTCAAGTTGACCCATGAGAAGTTTTTGTCTTAATGTTTTTCTCAATAATTTTTTATTTGATATATTTTTATAGTCATAATATAAGGGAGAATTTTCTTTTGGTACTTAAAACAAATTATAAGAAAACAAAGTCACATTAAAAACTGAACGAGTTAAATTATTACCCAATTTTTAGCTTATTTCAACTTAATCCATTTCAATCCAAATGATTTGAATCGATCAATAACCTGTTTATTTATTAATTTAATATTTTCAAACTCACCCAACTTATTACTCATTTTATACCCTAGCTAGTTAATATTATGAATTTCAAGACTTTAAGGAATGGTGAAATATGAAGATTACAATTATTTGGACAATTAATGAAATAATGTCATTGTGCTATATATGAACTATCATGATGGTGAACTCACAACTTCTACAATAGTGATAGCACTTGGAACTAGAGATCATTACAAATAGAAAGTTCCAAATGTTAGAAAGGTCAACATAAGGTTGCTTATCAAACGGATCGAGCAAATGATTGTACTTAACGATGTACATTGTAAAATCTTAAATTTGAATATAGATATCGATTGATATAATATCAAATTAATAGTTATTGTATGATTGACGATTAATTCAATCATTTTATATATATATTTTTTCATTTTTATTCATCAATATATTAATCTTCCATCAAATAAAATAATTTTCTAGCTCTATTTAATATGATAATTTTGTTGTTGTAAATCACAATGAAAAATACATGAAAAGCAAAATTTTGAGGATGCATGAATAGAAATATTTAATTAGCAAATATTTACCTATATAGTAACTTAATATTTCAAGACTAAAATGTACTATAAATATACATTTTTATAAATAAGATGTGAAGATTCCTATATTATAATCAAGACTAGTAGGTAGTAGACTAGTAAAAAATCCAACTGACGAATATGAATCAAGTCATACAAGGATAATGGGTGTAAGGGTTAATAATATTACAACAACAACACTACTTCAGTGCCTCAAAGGCTTCCGTCCATTACTGAGTAAGGGGGGTCGGATTTACGCAATCTGACTCCTATGTTTAAAAACATAGCGCGACTGTTTCCGGATGACTCATGATGAGCATCGAAAGTTGCATTGACTAACTGCTGCTTCACAATTGAAAGAAACGCAGATAGTTTAAAGAGTCATTTTGCTCTATTCCATTCCATCATACCCCAAAACCAAAAAATAGTGAATCTTTGGTTACATCCGAGATTGATTGAAAAATGTAAGGGTTAATAATATGTACTTTATATATTAAGTGGGTTAACATGTAAATAGATAATTCTTAATGGATTAATAATATTCCTAATAAGGAATTTGACTAACAACAACAAACCGTCAAGTAAAAAAAATTTAATTCGTTCATCAATCATTAATTTAATGATCTAATATTAATAAATTAATTTTACAATTAATTTATCAATTATAATTCGATGTTAGAACAGTCCTAGTCAACATAAAAATATCACATGACAATGGAGTAAAAAAACACAAAAGGTTGTTGTCTGTGGCAACAACCCAAGGTTATGTTCATTAGATTAAATTTTTTGCACAAAAAGTATGATCCACTTCCATTGTCTAATATTGTTAAATTATTGGATCAAAATAGTGTAAAATATCTGAAGATGGTCTAAGATCTGAAATTTATTATTATTTAAAAAAAAAATTTATTTAATAGATATTTTAATATATATGTAAATTTTGAACCAATACTATTTAGAGAAAACTATATAAAATAGATCTAATTGTGAACTATATATTCACATTGGACCTAACTCAAACTATTTATCTTGAATGGATTCATAATCTAAACTATTTAACTTCTTATCTCTATTTTTCTCTTTTTTATTTCGCCTTTGATGTCTGCATGATGCTAGCACACCTTCAGAATAACTGTTATGAATTAATCTCCTGTGGTACTTCAGCGGTATATTGATATCATATCGATATGATAGTTTAATCCTCTGTGATATCCCGTTGATATATTGATATCACATAGGATTGAACTTTTTTTTAAGAAATAATTAAATAAAATTATTAAACTCTAAATTAGTAAGAAATATATTTTTTGTGATACTCTATCGATATATTGATACCATATCAATGTCATATAGGACTGAACTTCTATGTCAATGTATTAATACCCTATTGGCATCATAAAGTATGGACATTGACCTCAAAATAAATAGTAAAAGGCATAAATATAAGAGAATATATAAATATACATAATTTGGTTCAAAGGGAATACGGATTTAATTTTTTCTTATTTTTAACCCATTAACCTGCCGGATCTGTGCCTAGGAGAATCAAAAAGCTTATTAAGTGGATTTCATCACCATCGTTGGACCAATTGACTGCTTTGTTATTAGATTTTTAATATATTAAAAATTTATATAAAAATTATTGAGTTCCTGCGAACCCATCTGACCCAATTAGATCCATTTAGTTTGACTCAAGAACAATATTCATTTGCCACGTTACAAATTGGGTCACTGATTTATCTCACTTGGTAATGCATACTAATTATATTTTTGCTTAATGATTCATGTTTGTGCTCATTATCAATATCCAACATAATTCCAAAAACTCCAACGTGGGAAGAGATAAATCAATCTTGATTAGTGGGAGTTTATAACAACTTACAAGTGTGTGATTTTTAACGCTACATTTGATTTTGTTGTAAGATTACACGATAATTATTTGATGGTGACTTTCATGTATTTATACAATACAAGAATGAAATATCCATTAACTTTTTCTTTCTTATTTCTAACGAAAGGATAGATACATATGTCAAATTATAGCAGATGCATGCATGCTATTAAAAAATTAGTTATTAATGATATATAGATTTTATAACAAATACTAAAATTCATTGATAATCTTATTCTATGGATTATTACATTTAGAGAGTCCTATAAGTTATCTACCACGTGTTTTTTGAATTTCTTGAATTTTCAAGAAGAGCTTTTCTTTAGCCATCTGTACTGTAACATGGACTCACAATAATTTTGTGGATTTCAAGAATTTGTTGCAACTTTGAATAGACATGCTATGACAATTAGTATATATTCAAAATTTTAAATAATGAAAAAATTATATGAATAAGTAAATATATATTAGTTAATTAATTAATATAGTTATAGTTTAGATTAATTATGATTCACGATAAATATCTAACTGTAATTATTGTTTAAGTTTTATATAATTTGTGCAATTTATATAAACGCTATGTGTGATTATACAAAAGTTATACGAGAATTAAATTATCTAATAAAATATATAAACACTACAGTAAATTATACAAACATTGCATATGAATTGAATAGTAAAATATACAAACGCTATATATAAATTACGAATTGTATAGTAAATTATACAAACATCGTTATAATTACAGTTATGAAGTATGATTGTTCAAATTATTGCTACAAAATATAATAAAGATATTTTTGAGTGACTATAAATCTAAGATGAAATGCGTATATTAAAATTAATAGCAATGCATGATATGTAATTAACAAGTTCATCATATCCAAATATAAAGATGATACTTCAGAACCTATAATTTTAGAAGCGTAATGAATTAATAATAAGAATTTGAAAATTGAATTAATCTGTCAAATTTAAATTCAAAAATTATCTCTTTGTAATTGTATCCATCTTTTCGAAACCCTAATTTTGCTAACAGTAAGATATACTTTTATATATAAAATCAAGATTATCAAATGATGAGTCGAAGAAATAACGTACATACGTCAACTTTGAAACATTAGTCACCTTAGCTAAGAGCTGAAAGTCAAACACCAAAATTTTGGGCTTTTGACTACTTGTCTCTATGCTGATATTATAATATATATAATTTTTTTATGCATGCTGCGGAGATGCGAATTTTGAAATGAATATGTGGACATATTATGAGTGACAAGATTAGGAATTAGATTATTTAGAAGAAGGTGGGAGTGGTCAGTATGACAAGTAAGATGAGAGAAGCGAGATTGAGATCGATGATTTGCACATATGCAGAGGAGGTGTGTTGACGACCCAATTAAAAAGTGTGAAAGGTTGGATTTAGGAGTTGTGCAGATCAGAGGAGTAAGATAGACTAAAGAAGTATCAGAGAGAAGTGTGATTAGACAAGATATAGCTCCATACAATCGACATGATCTTAGATCGAAAGTAATAGAAGTCACGTGTAAGTGTAGAAGGATAGTAGGGACAAAATAATATTGTTTTGCCTTGTGGACGATTAAAAATTTGTATATGATTAGTCGTTATGCTAGTATAGTTGTTATTATTGCTTTTCAATTAATCAGCTACTTTTATTATATTTTTTTCTTTTTCTGTAGAAGTTACGTTGCTCTTCATTTTAGTTATTATTTATCTTATATATATATGTTAGTTTTATCGTATTTACATATTATCATGTGCTTTTCGTTATTAGTCGCTCCTTTTGTTTCCTTTTCTTTTCCTTCCCTTTTTTCCAGATTTAGTGTATTATGCTTATGGGTTTTTGAGACGACGGTTCCCAGGAAACAACCTCTTTACCTCTATGTGAGGTAGTGGTAAGACCTACGTATATTTTATAGAAAGATCCTATTTATAGAATTTCACTGGTTATTTTGTTGTTGGTGGTGGTGGTTTTTTCTTCCTTCATTTAGAGTTGATACATTTGAACTGATGATATTTCGAAAACAGTTTTTCTATCTTCATAAGGTAATATAGGAAATTTACATATACTTCTACCCTTCTAATAACTTGTAAACTTTTACCAAATATATTATTATTGTTATAATATTTTTATACTCTGCGTCAAATTAAGATGTGACGAAAAAAATTGAAACGAGAGGGATTTACTGTATAACAATATGTTAGGAGTATAAATTATTATATTTGTATATTTCTTGTGCCTAATTGACAATTACTATGTTACACAATACAAAACGAAGAGAATGAACCTTTGTTGAAGAAATCTCTCTTTTACGACACGTACTAGTAGTCAGAAATATTTACCATTGTATAATATAATATAACAGATAAGATCTCTTAAACCAAATAACTTTCTATAATTTAAAATATTCTTAATTAATTTATTTTCTATCCAATTAATTAGACTAGTTCAATAATTGCAACGGAATAATCTTAGAACTGATCCTATCCGGGAAACAAGATTAATTTTTCACACTAATATAATGTCACTTCTGTTAGTAGGAGCGAAGCTATATTTATTCAAAGATATAATAGTCAGATGAATATTTTTTTAT
>JAOTQR010000100.1:21593792-21605391 GCA_025774065.1 Solanum ossicruentum
GAGACGAGCGAGATCGAGGTAAATTATATATGTATATTTATCAAATTGTATGTGTATTGTTATATATATGTATTTGTATAGAGGGAGGAGAGCGGCGAGGGAGATCGAGAGGGGAGAGAGAGGCAAGTGAGCTAGGGCTGAAAGTAGAGAGAAGCAAATTTATACTTATATCTGTCGAATTGACTATGTATATCTGTCAAAATAATTCTATATATATATAATTGTATATCTGGCAAAAAATTGCAGAGAGAGAAGAGAGGCGAGAGAGAGGGAGAGAGGAGAGAGAAATAACAACAAAACCCTAATAATAGCGATAAATTATAATTATTTCAAATAATAGTTGTATAATGTAAATACATATCATATATTTTTCTAGTTACGTAATTTTTCTTTCCTTATACTAACAAAAAATCATCGGTAATTTTATTTAATTATGAATATTAGTATCAAATTATCAGAAAATCATATTAGCCATGGTTTTAGTGATTAATGAATTAAATCTTTTTCCTATTAATTAACTAAATAAACTGTGTGTGATACTCTGCTCTCAATATCTTGCAGGTTACTATACAAAGTTAAACATTCTTTTCTTTAATTATAAGACATTGAAAAATCATTGGCATATCCCAGGAGTTGCTTCATAAATTCTTTTGGTTAGCATTAAATTAGGAGAACGATATTATTGCTCATTGAACAAGGTAAAAAAAAAAAAAAGAGATTGAAAATGATACACAAGCAAGAAATTGAGATACAATTTTAGACTGTCTATAGTGACAACCACACAATCATTGTGTAATTTACAAAAAAAGGTCCAAGCACAGATGAAGCGGAAAAAGATAGAAAAAGTATCCTTAAAATATACAAAAGTTATGATATCTTGACCTCCGTTAACAGTATGCGTGTATTAGGTTGTTGAGACACAAAAGTCCCACATTGGTCTTTAATAGGATGGGTGGACTCCTTATAAGGTTTAGGTAATCCTCCTCCCTTTGATCTAGCTTTTGAGGTGTGAGTTAGGCCTAAGATCTACTTCAACATGGTATCAGAGCAGGGTCCGTCTCATCCAATGTTGGGTCCCCGAGACAATTAGCCACGCACCAGATGCTAAGCACTGGACGTGAGGGTCTTTTGAGACACAAAAGTCCCACATTGATCCTTAATAGGATGGGTGGACTTCTTATAAGGTTTAAGCAATCCTCCTCCCTTTAAGCTAGACCTACTTCAACATATGTCCCTATAATTATTTAATTAGGCTAAAAAATATATATCTTATTTCACATGAAACTTAACATAAGACTGATAAGAATATATTTGGACTTATAGCATGCTTCCTAACAATTATTATGCAATAACTTGTGTGAAGTTAAATTGTAATAAATTTTCTCATCAAGCGGCGCGAAGCTTTCTTCGTGAAAAAGCTCGTTCTTGTCAATATAGAACTGTTTTTTATTCTACTTTTACTTATTTTTTAAAAAATTCAAACTCTTAAAATTAGAATAAATTCGATAGTAGATCACAAAATCTTGATGATCACGAAGATGAAGGACCAGGGCACAAGGGTCCTGGTCAAGACATAAAACAAGAAATTCATCACAATATGGTTTGAAGCATATTTTGAACACAATTGGCGGGTCTAAAAAATGGGTGGGTCACAACTCATCACAAGAAGCCATACATCATGATTGTATTATATTATATTTTAACTCGCTTCCTCACACGTGGATCTTTAGTTTTTAAAATGAATAAAGATTTGAAAATATTTCTTTAACTTTTTTCTTCAATAATGATCGTTACGCGATTAAATAAATATGTACTATTTAATTACTTATCACAATTATAATTTAAATTAATTATCACTTATTATTATAATTTTATTCGGATTGCTAGGGGCATGTTCAGAATTATATAATTAATAAGTTCCCGATTGCTTAAAATAAGAAGAAAAAAAAGGTCCTGATTGTATAAATTCAAAATTTATTTGTATAAATCTAAAATTTTCTAATTGAATAAATCCATAATTTATCTATGCTTACCCTTACTCGTATATAATTATCATATTGATATATTTGATATGTATAAGTTTTGAAAAATTTCTTGAATGCATGAATACAAATTTGTTTATACTTTATCCGTCTATATACTGACAACGAAATATACAAATGGATGTGCAAATTATACAAACAGTTGTTATAATTATAATTACCGAATGTAATTATCTAAACTATAGCTATTTCAACCTATTAAATTTTAAGACTAAACTATTTATGAAAATTACACTAAAATAAAATTCAAATTCGAAACTTTCTTTTATTAATTGTGTGATAATAATAATCCTTCATAAATTCAAGATTTTAAATAAGACGATGACAAAATTTCTAATATTCGGACAATTTTGACAAACTGATCAGAGTAAACTAATCAGACGATTAGATTAATTAAGCCGACAATTAAGATATGATGGTACACATAGTACAAGATTACTTCCCATGTTTTGAAAGGCCCAGTAAACGTACTGATGACGAAACGGTAACGTAAGCGTGCAATCACAGAGAAGATAGTGTACGAAAATGGGAAGAAAAAAAAGTTAAAAGGAAAAAGAAAACAGAAAAAAACAAATCTTTAAGGGGTTGTTCCTTAGAATAACTTATTTCAAAGATTAGTTGATTAGTTATTCTGAGATTATCGATCAAGCCTCGCAGCTTTCTCGTTTCCTTCTCTTTCTCTTGCTATTTTGATGGAGGAGACAGCCTACACTGAACACCAAGTCAATCTTCAAACTTTTGTTTGAAACCTCTCACCTCATCTACCTGCCCGACCAAACGAAGTTATTTTTATCACTTCGATGAGTTATCTCACTATGTATATGAGAAAATTTATTCTATCACTTTAGTATAAGTGGTGAAATAAATTATTCTAAACTTAACAACTAAACAAGATATCAATATCTTATCTCTTCATTATTTTTTTATCTCATGACTATTTATTTTTATCCCTCACACCAAACGATCCCTGAGAGTACGAGGGAAAAAAAGTTAAAATAGAAGGATGAATATTCAATAGGACTACGGAGAGATGAATAAGATTATTTTGCAATTTTTAGAAAATATATATTGAAATAGAACATTTTTAATATCTAATTTCTTTTGCTTTTGGGGCTTGATATTTTTCTGATAAGGTTCGTTTGGAAACAACTTATCTATTTCTATGAGGTAATAATAAAATCTGCGTACATTTTATCCTTTACTTGTGATTCCATTGAATATATTGTTATTATTATAATATTTTTTTAGATATATAATATGACATGAATCTGAATGAATCGAGTCAGTGAATATCACGGTGATTAAAGAAAAGGAGAGAAAAATAGGGAGTTCTTGCATTTTAGCTTGGTGTTAGGGTTATCTCTCATTCACTATCACACTCTCTTAGGTGGAGTTGATAACCCCATAAAAGGAATTGTAGTTCATGAGTACCTTTCACAACCCATTGAGTGGGCCATGGAATCTTACATTCTCTCCCACTATATATATAGCCCATACACTTCCATAAAAAATCAAATATACATATATGTCTAAACAATATTTCAAGGAGAGGAAAAAAAAGAAGAATAAAAAGGTGAGAACTTTACAAGAAAAGTTGAAGTTGGTGGATATAAACATCATCATATATATAAAGGTGGGGAGAAGGTGCAAATTATTTAGCAAACACAATTTTATTTTATTTTTTTAAATTTTTTTTAGTATAATTAGTGATGGGAAGACAACCTTGTTGTGACAAACTTGGAGTTAAAAAAGGTCCATGGACAGCTGAGGAAGACAAGAAACTGATAAATTTTATTCTTACAAATGGCCAATGTTGTTGGCGTGCAGTCCCTAAACTTGCCGGTCTTAGGCGTTGTGGTAAGAGTTGTAGACTCCGATGGACTAATTACCTTCGACCCGACTTAAAAAGAGGACTTCTTAGTGAAGCTGAGGAGAAAATGGTCATTGATCTCCATGCTCGTCTCGGGAATAGGTACTCCATCTGTCTTAATTTATATGTCATATATATCTGTCTTCTTCAATCTCTTTAAAAAAATGACTTATAGGTCATACATATAGTTCGTTTAAGTCTCTTTGAAAAAGAATGTCATATTTCTTCAAAAATAGCAACTTCGTCTGTCCTAATTGACATGTTATATATATCGTCTTTTTTAGTCTCTTTAAAAAATAAGTCAATTTATAGGTCATTCACATAGTACTTTTAAATCTGTTCGAGAAAGGATGTCATGTTTCTTTATTTAGAAGTAAATTAATTTTGAACTTCTCATCTTAATCTTATTGTGATATGATGTATCGTCATGCAAATGTTTAACGGCTTTTACAAATTATTTTTTCTGACTTATAGTTCTGTTTATGTAGTTTTATATAAGTAATGTCTTGTTTTTAAAAAATTGAAGATTATATATATGAATATTGAACATTAGTTTGTTTAACCATCATATGTCGAATCAAGCTACATATCTTGTAATAGAGGGAATATTTATACTCTTTATACTCTATATATTAATTAAATTTATGAGATAACATATACATATTAAGAAAAATATTTAAGAACATCTTAATTTTGATTACTATTCTTTATAAAATCATAAATATAACTTTTCAATAAATGAATAGATAAATATTTAAAAAAATTATTCTTCTTAAATTTTGAAGAATGAAAAATTTTGAGGTAATATGAAATAGGGTGAGTGATGATAGTTTTAGTGGTTTATTTTTGAGCTTTTTATCCTTTTGTCTTACCTTTCTCTTGGCTTACATGTCCTTTTTAATCTATGACTATATATACACATTTTCTTGCCTTAGAGTCAGAAAGAAAGGCAAAAGGAAATATTTCTTTTCCTGGAGTTATGATTGTACTCAAAATAAATGTACTATTTGAAAAGCTTTAGTTTCTTTTCAAAGTACATGTTTTTTTTTTTGTGGAAAAAAGCACTAAAAACAAATTAACTGACAACCTATCTTATGCCACGCTTTCTGATTAAAGAATTTTATAATTATATTATACATTTTTGGTGAAATGAATGAAGCTTCTTGATCACTTTTTTTTTTAAAAAAAAATTTAATCATTCATGATTAATCCTGCATTATCAAGTAATGTACTTGCTAAACTTATAAAATATTCCAGCTTCAAAAAGAAGTGTTTATTCATCTTATCAATCTATGTCATGTCTTCTTGAAGTGGACTTAAAATAGTTAATTCTTTTTCCTTTATCTAGCTTATTAATTTGTCCATATATATTGTTAATTATTTTTATCGTGAGATTACATTGGATATATAGTGGTTGTTATTGATATTGTTTATTTTCTTTGATCAGGTGGTCCAAAATCGCGGCTAGATTACCAGGAAGGACTGACAACGAGATAAAAAATCATTGGAACACGCATATTAAGAAAAAGCTTCTCAAGATGGGAATTGATCCTGTTACACATGAACCACTCAACAAAGAAGGAGATCCAACTGATCAGATTATCCCAGAATCTGATCAAAATAAAAATAATGGTCATCAGCAGGTAGTGGTTGTACCGGAGAGTACAAGCGTAGCTACAATAGCCACTTCTTCCGAATTAGAAAATTCGTCTACATCATCATCTTCTGCTTCTTCGTCTGAAAACTCTTGTAATGAATCCAAGCTTGTCCTTGACACGTTTAACGAAAATGATCCACTCCTGAGTTGCCTGCTGGAAGCTAATGATGCACCTCCTATCGATTTGTCTTGGGAACTTCCAGTAAAAAATTTTGATAACATCATCAACAACAACAATAACATGACATCGTCATGGGACGATGAAAGTTTCAATTGGCTGTTGGATTGTCAAGATTTTGGGATCCATGACTTTGGTTTTGATAATTGCTTCAATGATGTTGAATCGGAGGTTTTTAACACTATATGTGATATGGAGAATAAGAAGTAATTATCAAAATTAGTCATGAATGGGACATAACCAAAGGAAACATTAGTGTTTTTTTTTCTTCTTCAAATTACATGCATGTTTACAAAGGTATCATGTTTGGGAATATGCACTAGGAAGTCTTTTTTTTTTCTTTTGTATTGTACAAATGTTATTAGTACTTGGAAAATTCTGGAAGAATCCAAGGTGAAACCTTACTTTTAATTTAGTGGTTTGATTTTGGACAACCTACCAACCAACCAGTCAAATGTACCAATCATGTTAGGAAAAAAAAAGGTCCAAAGAAAAATCAATTAGTGATGTTAGTGCTATATCACTGTGCCAAGGATGGGGACTTCATAAACTTTGAGGTAACTTATTGGAGTGATTCATATTATAACAATAACATATTAAGTAAAATCTCACCTGTGAGATGTCTATCAAAGTCGATTATATGTATATTATAATTATGTGAATATTATAAATGATAGTAACACACTTACTTTTTGTGTATCTTCTTTATAATTTCTCCATTTCCCCACCTCTTTTCCTTCTTTTGGGGTTTAGACAAGTGGTTTAGTACTGAAAATTACTTTTTAGATAATGAAATTTATTTTTGATAAATAAGTAACTATAGAAGTGTTTATAAAAGTAGCTAGTTTGTTTAGTAAGACTTTAATTTGATAAACTTCTTTTTTCTATTTAAATGGCCAAAAAAGTCTTTAAAAGTTGTAAAAATATAAATCTTAAAATATTATTTTATTTTTAAAGATATATTTTTATATAAAAAGAATGAACGATGAAAATAAAAGCTTGAAAGAGAGGGATATCTTTGAGAACGTAGACACAGGTAATGCATAACTGTTGTGTTGTCAGTTGTTGCCATAAGATGTTGAATTAAGCTTCGCAATGAACGCAACCAATATAATTAGGAGCTTATGTTTGCAAAAAATATTAGAAATAAATTTGTAAAAATTTAATCAAATAAAGAATGTTTATTATAGCTGCAAAAGTGCCTTTGTATAACTTTGTTATAAACAGAAAAAGTGCCTTTATATCATATAATAAGATATTCCAGACAAGATTAGAAATAATAATGTATTCACTTTACCCTTTTGCGTTAAGCTTGACACGTTAAAAAGTAGTGCAAAATAATATAAATATACGGATAATTATATCTTTGGAGACTTAATTTATTAAATAGCCGGTGTATGAATTTTGTATATTTAAGTAAATATATATTATACATAACAATAAATAAATTTTATATATTTTGATCTTATTAATAAATATTTTTTAATAATTTATTATATCGCTCATTAATTATAATCTGCTAAAATTTGTCGATAGATGAAGATTGAGTTGTAAGATAATGAGGAAAAAATAAAATATGATGCACGATATTGGGGCTATTAAACTTAGGCACTCTATAGAGACTAGAGTAATAAAATTAATTATATCATCTTTCGATTAAAGTCTAAATATGATGTTCACATTTTTCCTTGATGCTGCTAGTAGCTAGTTGTGAAACCTAACTAAGCCATTATCATAAAATTAAGATAATTAATATATACATACATATATATATATATGGATTTTTGTTCACTTTTAGTTTATTAATATTGATAAAATTTTCTTTTTTCTTTTTTGTAATATTTGATTATACATATTTGACCTTGATGACGTTTCTAGAGAAAGGATGTATCAAGCAGAATTGATAGGCTTTTATGCCAGCAGGCTTCTAAAGATGAGGTGCACATTTTACACCTTAGATAAATCACATGTCAAAATGGAAGGGAAAAGTGAAGAGAGTTTTGTCTATTATAAATTATAACTCAATTTCACATGATACACATGCTTAATAATTTATTTTAGTCGATTCAGTTCAAATAGATGATAAGAAAGAAAGCTTATCAGAATACCTTGAAAGATAATCTTTTTGTTAGATATGTTTTTAAATGCCATAATAAAGAGAAAAGTTTATCTAATTATTAAATAATTATAAAAATAAACTTGATAAGAATCAGACGAATTAGATTGTGATCCATTATTTGTTCTACTTTGCCGTCCTATTTGAGCCAACATAGCCTTTTGAACAAATTAATAGGTTGCCTAATCATCTATTACAACTATTCATTTAAATTGTGAAAAAATAGTGCTTAGATTATCCCACTAGACCAAGAGCCTAATGGTTATTAGAGCTGAAGCAGAGGATAATTAAAAATTAGGAAAATGATACACATTTTTTTTTTTAATATGAGACTTCTGTTTTATCCTCTACATTAATTTTTCATCCCTTTGTAAAACTGGTGAGGGATCATATATTTTAAGATGTGTTGATTAAGGAAATTATATTTTTAATTTAAAATAAATTATATATATTTGTGTTTGATGTTATTAATTATAAAATAATATTATTTTCCTTAATAAATTATTCCACAAGTTGTCCTTTGCATATCCAAATTCGAAAAAGTATTTTCTTTCAAAAACATATAAATTTTGTTTCAATCTGTTTTCTTAAATTTTTTATGATCATTTAAATATAAAAACATTTTTCTAAAACTTTATTAATAGCCAGCCAGTAAGAGTTTAAAAAGTGTAAATTTTGTAAATGACATTATAGGATGTATTGGGTTTGGGCTGGGTCATTAAATCTTGGCTCATATTCAGGCCTACAAAAATGTATGGGTGGGTAAAATAGGTAAAATACAAGCCCAAACACAGCAATTAACTTGTGTCATTCAAACTTACTAAATTATTATCAACAAATAATTGGGGTGAAATCTGGAAGAATTTGGATGCTTAAAATGGTGGGTATATATATGATTATTAGTAGCAGACTAAACATATCTTAAATTGTTAATGAAACTACGATATATATATATATATATATATATAATCACTTTGGTACGTATATCAAATGAGAATTTGTCTATCATGTCTTACACTCTTGTCTACGTATTCTCTTTTTGATATAGCTGCAAACTTGTTATATATTAATCCCACATTAATCACAATTCTCAGATTCGAGCTTTAAAAATGGAGAAATCATCACTTATTAATATAATACTACAATATATTTAGGTCTAGAGTCATATTTTTAATATAGCGTCCATTTTTTGGGCCAACAAATAGCTATTAGAGTTAATTAGCTTGACGAGACAAATATAAAGATAAGAGATTTATGATATAAGCTATCATCAAATTTTTAGTAATCAACATGGGCTGTGATGCATTAGAGATAGTGTATCACTCTTAACCAGATGTCTCCGGTTCGAGCTCTAAGAATGGAAAAAATTCTGTTGGAAGCATCACCTTCAAAATGGATCCTGCAATGCGCGATCCGAATTTAATCGGGACTTCACGGGCTCTAAACACTAAGTGGAAAACCAAAAAATAATAATTTTATTTTACTATGATAAATTAAAAATAATTCAAAGATGTCGCACAGATACAAATTGAAAAAACTAATTCTAGATTTCAATTGCCGTAAATGCTCAATCATGCATGTGGATCATACACAATGATTGATCTGTCTCAAAAATTAATTTTTGTATTGTTCTAATGGGCCAATTGAAACTTAGTTTGAGAGGGAGACACCTAAATATCGCGGCGATAAGTCATTTAAAACTTAATATAAGTGGAAAATTATTCAACGTGCGAACGAAATCTATATATAATTAAAAATAATTAGAAAACTATATAAAAGATATAAAAATACTCTCAGTAAATTGTACATGGCTTTTAAAGAAATTATACAGATTTAATCCAAAATAGAAAATACCACACCAAATCTCAACTAACAACCACATTCAAACTTAGTTGTTTTTCACAGTCGGATGGAGTCAAAAATTTACTATTTTTTGACTTTGGGGTATGATAGAATAAAGCAAAATATTTTTTTAAATTGTCTGCGCTTCTTTCAATTGTGAAGTAGCAGTTAGTCAATACAACTTTCGACGCTCATCATGAGTCATTTGGAAACAATCGATCTATGTTTTAAATATAGTGGTCAGACTGCGTACATCCGACCCCCCTTATTCCACAATAGACGGAAGCATTTAAGACAATGAGATAATGTTGTTGTTGTTATTTACATAATTCATACAATACCTACAAGTGGTAGTTGATATTTCCTTCTAAAATAAACAAGTTTTTTTATTGGACGAAAAGACATGCGTTGTCCATTTCATTCAATGTCGTTGCGTAAAGGGCAGCAGTCACATTCAAGGAAAAAAGACATCAAATTTTAAGAACAAATACATGTGGTTTAGGAATAAGGTTAGCATCTTGTCATATTAAGATAGACGCGGATTTAAAATTTTAATTTTGAAATTTTATAGTATATTGATATTTTATTTTATTTGATTCAAAAGTTATTTTTATATTTATTTCGAGAATTTTTAATGCATATAGATAAATTAATACATATATATTATTTTAATGCACATATATATAAAAGTAAAAAGTTTATAAAAAATAGTAGCCCATGTTTTATTTACATAAGAACTAGTTCAAAATCAGCAAAACTATACATGATTATATAATATAGTTCGTCATAAAGTATACACTACTATATAATATATATTACATATACATGAACTACACATTAAATATATATTATGGTATACAAATATATACTGACTATATATACCTATACAACGAGGACTATTTTTTTAAATAATTTTTTTAAGTTTGGTATCTCTCCATATTATTTGCTCTATATAAAATTCAAACCAAAACTACAAAGTTTGCAATAAGCCCACAAGTTATACCCTACATTCACTCTTGACAATGAGAGAAATTGGTGAAGCCAATTATCATATTTATGTGTTCGTTCATTAAACACACCTCTTCTTGTCCAAAACCTAAAGTTGTTAGTTATATTTGTAAATTTCTTTCTCAATTGCTTTTCTTATGCTCACTGTCTCAACCATAAAGATCTATTATACACAATTTTATTTTATATTTTTATCGGAGGATGGTCGTAATTTTTTGATCACATGACAACAATTTTAATTTATCAATTACTCTAAAACTTTCCTTTAAGAGTAGGTTTGATGCACTAAAACTCTCCCTATATTCTAGATTCGGAAAAGACCTAACCACATTACCAGAAGACTCTATTGTACTTAGGTTTACAGCAAGATGAGAATCCGAAAATTTTGAAATTTTATTATTAGCTGACAAAAAGAAATACTACTATATTTCTGGTACAGGATAAGCAAAGAAATATTGGGCGCCAATAAATGTTCAACTCTGTTTCATTTAATGTGTTCATTACCCAAACTAGGGATGCTGAATTTCTTTTATCTTTCTTCCAGAATTCTATTTTAAGTGGTGCAAAAGCTTCAAGCATTCCACCATATTGCTTCTGCCATTTTTCATTTCTCTCAGATGATGTCTCTCAAATTCTTCAAACCCCTGCTTGATTTTTTCCCATGGCCCATTCAAGAACTCAATACTGAGCAAAAGGGCGTATTTTTCTCCTATTTTCTTGGTGTTTTAGCTTTACTATGGTTCCTTTGGTTTTTCATCAGCAACTCAAACAAGGGGCTGCCGCCAGGGCCTAAAGCTTTGCCCTTGTTTGGTAATCTCCTATCTCTTGATCCTGAACTTCACACCTATTTTCTATCTCTTTCCCAAACTTATGGCCCCATTTGTAG
>JAOTQR010000100.1:21612826-21625152 GCA_025774065.1 Solanum ossicruentum
GGAAAAGTGGCCTTAAGTAGCCTAATACAACTTGAGCATTCTCTAAGAAAAATATTCTCTTCCTATTCTTTCCTACACATTTGCCTTCAGCCGCTTTTGCCTTATCCTATGTTGTAGACGCTGGCTTGGTAAGAAAGTTGAGATTATTGTTACTTCACCTGCCTTAGTTTGCGAGGTTCTTAAGGATCAAGATACCATTTTTGCCAACAGAGATGTGCCTGCTGCTGGAAGAGAATTTTCATATGGTGGCAATGACATAGTTTGTAATCCTTACGGACCAAAATGGCACATGTTGAGGAAGGTTTGTGTTTGTGATATGCTAAATGGTTCTACTTTAGATTCTGTTTATGCACTAAGGAGAAGGCAAGGGAACTTAGACAATCGATCAATTACTTCTATAGTCAAAAGGGTTTATCAGTGAATGCTGGTGAACAGATGTTCTTGACTGTGCTTAATGTGATTACAAACATGTTATGGGGTGGCACTCTGGAGGGGAGGAAAGAGCTAATAATGGGGCAGAGTTTACGTATGTTGTGAACGAGATGAGCTAATAGGTACTCCAAATGTTTCCGATTTTTACCTGGCTTGGCCTGGTTCGATTTGCAGGGTGTAACAAAGAAGATGAAAGTGTTGGCAAAGAGATTTGATAAGATATTTGAGAGTATGATTGATCAAAGACAAAAAAATGGATAGAAATGGTGTTGGCCAAGAAAGCAACGACTTTTTGCAAAGTTTTGCTAAAGTTTAAAGATGAAGAAGATGCCAAAATGCCTCTAACCAAGACTGAAATCAAAGCATTACTCATGGTATGTTTTATCATTTTGTGCATTCTACTTTTAGTAAAGTAAAAGTCACTTTTTATTAGATGTGATATTGGTTATGTCCTTGTAAATTAGCTTTTTCCCAAATGAAGATAGAAAGAAATCTTCAACCATTCATACCTTATCAATCATAGTTATAAATAAATTAATTCTCGAACTCGTGCGCTGCACATGTATTTTATGTTAATTAGTATAGACATTTTAAAATGGTGTAAATGGTATTTAAATATGTATGTGATGTGTTGCACACAATGTGATAGAGGAAAATACAAGCGTGAATTGGCGAATAGTAAGCCTATTAGACTGATATTTATTGTCATTCCAAAGCACAAATATACAGAAATTTGCTTTCAGATTATGAATGTAAAAATAACATATATTTTTTGGAGGTGAAAGTCAAATTTGAGGTATTACAGTAATTTTATATTCAAATTAGAGAGTACATACTTTTAGCAGTATAGTATTGCTATAGATTTAGATAAAGATGTGGTTATTATTGAGTAGCCAAGATTGCCTCTGTCTTCAACCATTCATACCTTATCTATATGGACGAATAAGTATCTTACACTGATCATGATGTTGTTGGTGGATTGTTTGGATTTGACTTGAGATGAAGTTCAAGAAAATAAAGAAGACTTTTATATCCTACGGTCTTAAACTAAAGATAGTAAAATGATCAAATATTTTTAATCTTGTGGTCTTAAAGATATCATATGAAAATTGAAATCAAAAAGTTGTAAAAAAAAAGAAAAATTCTTTTTTAAGCAGACGAGAAAGGAAAAGTAAGACAAATAAATTTGATTGTCCAAGATTGTCCAATCCAACACCCTATTAAGTAAAATAAAAATGTGCCCATAGAGGGTCGTGTTGTGTATGATGATTCTGTCTTTTGTATGATGAACTATGAAAATGGGATCCAATTTGAAATTGATTCAAAGGTTTCTATACAGTTAGTCAGTACACATCCAGAATATAAAGTGATAGTTGATCAGTGTGCTTCAACCAAGATCATGACTCTTGCTCTTGTCCTGTCTTTTCTCTTCCTCCATCCTCCCTTCGCCTCTCCGTGAAACTCTGATACCTAAATCTCTTTTTACTTGAAGTTAAATGGACATAAATGAACCTGAATACACATACTTGAAGTTAAAAGATGATCTTTGGAGTATCATAAATTATTCTCTCGAATAGTCTAGTGCTGTATTTAGGATAAGCATCTTGTAGAAATATCCAGATATTCTAGAATAGAAGATAAAGTTACTGTCATTTTCTTGTAAATATTCTCGAGATTACATTGGTAGAAAATCATAAAATAGTCTAGTTCTTATACTGGTTTTGCTCTGAAAATTGAAGCACCAGTAGGATTTGTCTCAACATTTTTTACTTGGGGCTCCACTGGAGGATTTGACACCATACAGAAACATTCTGGAGAGCCTGCACCATAGGTGTTATCTATATGAAATGATTGAATCAACACTAACAGTATGAGTGGGGACATACCTTTTGTCTGCATCCTCAAACTCCCGTTTGATTCTTTCCTTCAAAAGCTTCGGCCATTTTCCATTTCCTACTTAGGCTCCTCAAATAATGTCTCTCAAATTCCATTTGCCATGGCCCTTGCAAGAATCCAATATTGAGCAAACTAGTGTATTTTTCTCCAATTTTCTAGTTATTTTAGCTTTATTATGGTTTTATTGGTTTTTCATCAGAAACTCAAAAAAGGGACTGCCACCAGGGCCTAAAGCTTTGCCCTTGGTAGGTAATCTCCTCTCTCTTGATCCTGAACTTCACACCTATTTTGCATCTCTTTCTCAAACTTATGGCCCCATTTGTAGACTCTGGCTAGGTAAAAAAGTTGGGATTGTTATTACTTCGCCTGCCTTAGCTCGCGAGGTTCTTAAGGATAAAGATACCATTTTTGCTAACAGAGATGTGAGTGCTGCTGGTAGAGAACTTACATATGGTGGCAATGACATAGTTTGGACTCCTTATGGACCTAAGTGGCGTATGTTGAGGAAGGTTTGTGTTCAAGAAATGCTTAGTGATTCTACTTTAAATTCTATTTATGCACTGAGGCGAAGGGAGCTTAGACAATCGATTAATTACTTTTATAATAAGGCAGGATCGCCTGTGAATATTGGTGAACAGATGTTCTTGAGTGCACTTAATGTGACTACAAGCATGTTATGGGGTGGCACAGTGAAGGGTGAGGAAAGAGAAACATTTGGAGCAGAGGTTAGGCATGTTGTCACTAAGATGAATGAGCTGTTAGGTGCTCCAAATGTTTCAGATTTTTACCCGGGCTTGGCCCGGTTCGATCTTCAGGGTGTTACAAAGAAGATGAAAGTGTTAGCAAAGAGATTTGATAAGATATTTGAGAGCATGATTGATCAAAGACAAAAAATGGACAGAAATGGGGTTGGTGAAGAAAGCCAGGACTTTTTGCAAGTTTTGCTGAAGTTGAAAGACGAAGCAGATGCCAAAATGCCTCTGACCATCACTGAAATCAAAGCATTACTAACGGTATGTGTTGTCGGTTGTGCATTCAAATCAGTTACTTCCGTTAGATGTGATTTTGGTTGTTTTCTTCTAAATGTTTTTCTTTTTCTTCGCATGAGCCAAAAAGAAATCTTCCTTCCCCACTTCCAAGCTTCAAATCGATCATAATCATCACTGCGTTATTATTGAGTAATTGCATTTGTCTTCAACCATTCATGCCTTATCTATATGGATTAAATATTAACTTACGTCGATCATGATGGCAGATCTTTCCTTTTTTACAATAAAAGGATAAAAAACGAATGTAATAGATAGTGGGATTTTACATTTTATAGAAGAATATTGTGGCATGTGGGAAATACATTTCAGAAGAATCAGATCTTGTAAATTGACGTCCTGATCTGTTGATTTCGTTCTTCTGACAGGAAAACTCACTTTGATTAAATGTGGTGCTGGCTTCAAAGTTTGCATTTTACTTCAATTAGTGTATTTCCTTACCTATTATGGATGAAAAATTGGCTTATAGTGATACTAGTCGTAACAAGAGGATGAAATGCTAATAAAAGTTATAAATAAGATTGAAGAATTAAAGCGGCAGATGAGTAAAAAAATATTACATGAAATCAGATTCATATATTCATAAATAATAAGTAGTCGAACATGATAATAACTTCACAAATACTATGGACAGGATATGGTTATTGGTGGAACTGAAACTACTGCCAACACAGTTGAGTTTGCCATGGCTGAAATTATGAACAAACCAGACGTCCTGAGGAAATTACAACAAGAGGTAGATACAGTTGTGGGAAAAGATAACATAGTGGAAGAGTCGCATATTCAACAGTTAACATATTTCTATGCAGTTCTGAAAGAAGTCTTGCGTCTATATCCAGTGGTTCCACTCTTGGTTCCTCATTGTCCTAGTGAGACAGTCACTGTTGGAGGATACACTGTTCCTAAGGGTTCTAGTGTTTTCATAAATGTATGGGCTATACAGAGAGATCCTTCTATATGGGAAAATCCAACTGAGTTCCATCCGGAAAGATTTATAGAAAATAAACGGGACTACATTGGAAATGAGTTCAACTACTTCCCGTTTGGTTCTGGCAGAAGAATCTGTGTGGGGTTAGCCATGGCAGAGAGGATGTTCATGTATTCACTGGCTTCACTCATTCATTCTTTCGACTGGAAATTGCCTGAAGGGGAAACATTAGACCTCAAAGAGAAGTTTAGTATTATTTTGAAGAAGAAAATAACTTTGGTGGCTATACCTACTCCAAGATTATCCAATCCAACACTCTATGAGTAGGATAAAAGATGTAGCTCTATCCTGGCAATGGTCTTAAGAACAACTCAATGTTCCATGATAACTTAAATATTGTATTCTGAATCGAATTTAAAATAATAAAGGGTGCCCTTTCATGACTTATTTAAGTTAATTCAATGATTTCTATACGGTTGGTACACATCAAGAATATGAAACCTGCTACCCAATGTGGCCGAATCACCGGTATTTGATTAGATTCCTCCAGAATCTTATCAACCCAAGTTAAAATACCTAATGAAGCTATTTTCCCTCTGACAGTTACCTCGTTCACAGTGGTCGCTTGTGTGTTCCAGATGGCATCAGGAGGTGATCATTTCTGAGGTTCACAGTATGCCACTCACTTCTGGCAGAAAGGTTTGGGCGTGCATACTAATCTTAGCATGATTTTCCACCCATTGATAGACAGGTGATCAGAAATGAACATTCAAATGCTTGATGATGATATGTTAGGAGCATATGTAATGAATTTCTGAGGTAGCGCTAAATAAGTAGCTGTGTGCCTGTTTGAGATGATTTTATCCAAGCTCCTGCATGTTGTAGACTTCATTTCAGATTATATATAATACTCTTTAACATGTTGATATGAAGTCCAAACTGAGCTTCAAAAATTAGGAGACTTTGGTTGAGGTTCATCATTTGAGATCTCTCAGTGCGACAAAAGATAAGGGTGTCATCTGCAAAGAGGAAATGAGAGACTGTGAATGAGTTGCGAGAGCTCCTATCCACTTGAATCCAGTGTGCATCTGTTTGGCCTTTTCTAGCATTTTAGATGACCCTTCCATAGCTAGAATGAAAAGAAAGGGGGAAATGAGATCTCCCTATCTTAATCCTTCTAAGGGGAAAAGAAATCTACAAGACTTCTGTTGATAAGGACAGAGTACATGACTGAAGTAACGAAAAATTTGATACAACTTATGTAACAGTTCTGGTGACAGTGATTGAGGGCTGAGAGAACTGGATATTCCAAGATTTCCAGTAAAAGGCCACGCTGAATCCATCCGGACCAATAGAGATTATGAGTTTCCTAAAATATACGAGGGAAAAATTCAAATCACATAATTAACAAGTGTTTTATTGTTTTTGCTTTGAAGTTTGAAGCAGCAGTAGGATTGGGGAAGGTATGTTCATATTCATATTGTGGGTCCGCAGTCTTGTTCACTTTTTGTCTTAACCAACATATTATTATTCTTCAGGAAATTTTGCTTCTTTTTAATTATGGTGTTAAAGCATTGAGATTTTCTTGGCAAAATTGTGATTTCGATTTTTTGTTTGTTGGACATGATAATAACTTCACGAACACTAAAGACATGATATGGTTGAACACTATGGACATGATATGGCTGTCGGTAGAACTGACACAACCTCCAATGCGGTTGAATCTGCCATGGCTGAAATTATGAACAAAGAACAAGAGATAGTTGTGAAAAAAGATAACGGGAAAAGGCATAAATTTCTCCCGAAATTGTCCCCAAAAGTCATTTACACACTTTAACTGTTTATGTGACCTATTACACACCTATACTATTCAAAAGTGATACTTTTTAGCCCTTACAACTGACGTGACAAAAATAAAAAAATAAAAAAAGAATTTGCGCGTGAAAATTTTTAAAGTAAAAAATAAATAAATTAAGATACTCATTTTCTTTCTCTCTCCCTTCCGAACAAAACTTTATATCTCACCATTAAATTTTCATTCAAAAGCATCATTATCCTTTTCAAAAATGAAAAATATCACTGTAATTGAATTTCTGGTGGATTTTTTGGTGACGATTTTTGCCGGAAAAATGGAGTTGAGGGGTCATGGGTTCGCTGTTGGTTTTAGGAGAGAAAGGGGTTGTTTGGTGCGGCTTTTTGCCCGGAAAAGGGGACGGGGAAGATGAAGCAAGAGGGCCAACTGGTTGTTGCCAATGGGGGGTTGCGATGGTGGTTCTGGACGGAGGTTTTTGTGCGGCAGCAAGAGGAGGAAAGGGATATCGAAGAGGGCATGGGTTTTTTGAGGTCTCGTTTGGTGGTGGGGGTTTCTGGTCGGAAAAGGAGGAAAAGAGGAGGACTGCTTTCGATTATGGGCTTGTCGGTGGTGACTGGACAGAAGTTTCAGGCGAAGTGGTGTCAAAGTGGAGGAGAAGACGATTTTTATTTATTGAAATATTTTTGCAATTGAAAGTGTTTCCATGGTCAATTTTTGGAGGTCATTGCTGCTCTGTTTCCATGGCCAATTCTTGGCGGCCATTGCTGCTCTGTTTCCATGGCCGATTCTTAGTGGCCATTGCTGATCTGTTTCTATGGCCAATTCTTGGTGTCCATTGCTGAAAACTTCTTTTTGCAATTTTAGTGAAGAAGATCTAATTATTATAGTGAAGAAGATCTAATTATTATAGAATTTTAATAACTAATTAGAGATTAATAAGTATAACATATAGTTAATAAAAGAAAAACTAATTATTAAAGAAAAGAAAACAAGAATGATATAAAAAATTATTACGTTTGACGTGGCGTTGATGTAACAACAAGTGTAATACATCACCTGCTGTGAGAGTGGTGTTACACTTGGAAGGGCTAAAAAGTATCACATTTGAATAGTATAGATGTGTAATAGGTCATATAAATAATTAAAATGTGTAAATAACTTTTCGGAACAACTTGGACAAATTTATGCCTTTTCCCAGAAGATAACATAAAAGTCTCATATTCCACAGTTACCATATTTTTTGAGATGACCCAAAAGTCAACTTAATAGTTTACTTAGAAAGTTATTGAACTGTTAACATGGCACTCAAAAGGTCACTCAATCAATTTTACATGATTATTTTATTAAATTTTATTAAAAAGGATTTTTTTATTAAGCTAATTTTTGAAAAGATATTTTACTAACCAATCCCACCTAATAGCACTGGAATGACCATATTTTATAAGGAATTCAACAATTTCATGGCGTTCTGCTCATTAATTCTAGACATTGTTTATTCGAGATTCCACTATTATTTTATGTTGCTGACTTCATTAAATCTTATCTATATGAGCTTATATACTGATCATGATGTCAGATAATTGAATCAACACTGCAACTGTACAAGGCCTCTGCCGGCATACTTTTTCTCTTCATCTGGGATATATCAATTTCCACCACATTGCTTCTGCCATTTCCCATTTCCCTCAAATAATGTCTCTCAAATTCCTCAAAGCTCTGTTTGATTCTTTACCGTGGCCCTTGCAAGAATCCAATATTGAGCTAAAGGGTGTATTTTTCTCCTATTTTCTTGGTGTTTTAGCTTTCCTATGGTTTTATATCAGAAACTCAAACAAGGGACTGCCACCAGGGCCTAAAGCTTTGCCCTTGGTAGGTAATCTCCTCTCTCTTGACCCTGAACTTCACACCTATTTTGCATCACTTTCTCAAACTTATGGCCCCATTTGTAGACTCTGGCTAGGTAAAAAAGTTGGGATTATTATTACTTCACCTGCCTTAGCTCGCGAGGTTCTTAAGGATAAAGATACCATTTTTGCCAACAGAGATGTATCTGCTGCTAGTAGAGAAATTACATATGGTGGCAACGACATAGTTTTTAGTCCTAATGGACCTAAGTGGCGTATGTTGAGGAAGGTTTGTGTTCACGAAATGCTTAGTGATTCTACTTTAGATTCTGTTTATGCACTGAGGCAAAGGGAGCTTAGACAATCAATCAATTACTTTTATAATAAGGCAGGATCGCCTGTGAATATTGGTGAACAGATGTTTTTGACTGCACTTAATGTGACTACAAGCATGTTATGGGGTGGCACAGTGAAGGGTGAGGAAAGAGCTAGTCTTGGAGCAGAAGTTAGGCATATTGTGACTAAGATGAATGAGCTGTTAGGTACTCCAAATCTTTCCGATTTTTATCCGGGCTTGGCCTGGTTCGATTTGCAGGGTGTTGCAAAGAAGATGAAAGTGTTGGCAAAGAGATTTGATAAGATATTTGAGAGCATGATTGATCAAAGACAAAAAATGGATAGAAATGGGGTTGGTCAAGAAAGCAACGACTTTTTGCAAGTTTTGCTAAAGTTGAAAGATGAAGCAGATCCCAAAATGCCTCTGACTATGACTGAAATCAAAGCCTTACTGACGGTATGTTTTATCAGTTGTGCATTCACATCTGTTACTTGTTCGATTTGATTTCGGTTGTTTCCTTCTAAAAGTTTTTCTCTTTCTTCTTATGAACCAAAAAGAAATCTTCCTCTCGCCATTTCCAAACTTCAAATCAATCATAGTGATTATATCGAGTAGCAAGATCGCATTTGTTTCAACCATACTTATCTTATTTGCTTATGCTGATCATGATGTCAGATCTTTCCCTTTTTTTTTTTTTAAATACTAATGGGATAAAAAAATGAAATAGATAGTGTGATTGTAAATTTTTCGAAGAATTATTGTGGCATATGGGAAATACATTTCAGAAGAATCAGATTCGTAAATTGATCTCCTGAGCTGTTGGTTACTCTCTTCTGGTAGGAAAATTCACTTTGATTACATGTGGTGCTGGCTTAAAGGTTTGCATTTTACTTCAAATAGTCTATTTCTTTGTCTGTTACGGATGAAAACTTGGCTTATAGTGATACTAGTTATAATAAGAGGATCAAATGCTAATAGAAGTTAAAAATAGATTGTAAATGTACTGAAGAATTATTGTGGCAGATGAGTAAAAATATTAGATGAAAACGGATCCATGTATATATTTATAAATAAAAAATTGTTGTACATGATAATAACTTCACAATATTATGGACAGGATATGGTTGTTGGTGGAACTGAAACTACCGCCAATGCAGTTGAGTTTGCCATGGCTGAAATTATGAACAAACCAGACGTCCTGAGGAAATTACAACAAGAAGTCGATACAGTTGTGGGAAAAGATAACATAGTGGAAGAGTCGCATATTCAACAGTTACCATATCTATATGCTGTTATGAAAGAAGTCTTGCGTCTACATCCAGCGCTCCCAGTCTTGGTTCCTCATTGTCCTAGCGAGACAGTCACTGTTGGAGGACACACTGTTCCTAAAGGATCTTGTGTTTTCATAAATGTATGGGCTATACAGAGAGATCCTTCTATATGGGAAAATCCGAATGAGTTCAATCCAGAAAGATTTATGGAAAATAAATGGGACTATATTGGAAATGATTTCAACTACTTTCTGTTTGGTTCTGGTAGAAGAATCTGTGTGGGGTTAGCCATGGCAGAGAGGATGTTCATGTATTCACTGGCTTCACTCATTCATTCTTTTGACTGGAAATTGCCTGAAGGAGAGAAATTAGACCTTTCAGAGAAGTTTGTGCTAGTTCTGAAGAGGAAAATACCTCGGGTAGCTATACCTACTCCAAGATTATCCAACCCAACACTCTATGAGTAGGATAAAAAATGTAGCTCTATTCTGGCAATGGTCTTATGAACAACTCAATGTTCCATGATAACTTTTAAATATTGTATTCTGAATCGGATTTAAAATAATAGTACATGCATTACTTCATTGGAGTGCTTGAAAGAACATAGGGGGCCCTTTCTTGACTTGTTTTGGTTTTCCTATAAAGGAAAAGACGGTTGGTTGACTTCTCCTTTATAAATATGTGAAGAGACTTGTCCAATTTTTAAATCACACACAATGTATTCCAATGCAATAAACCAAATAGAAACAATAACAATGCGACAACAGCTGCATAGCTAATGTAATCTCATAAATGACGCCGTGGAGGATAAAGTGTACGCAGGGTAATTATGCTTCCGTCGTTTGTACCATGAACTATATATTGAGATGAGGGTAGGGTGATTATGATTCTGAATTGTGAATCATGAACTACATATTGAGATGTGTTCCCTGTAACTGGGATTCATTTTGAATAAACTAGTATGCATACCAGCACAATGCACAGCCACTGTAATTAAAAGTTACTATTATTAAAGAAGTCTTATTTATTTAAGTTAATTCAATGATTTCTATACGGCTGGTACGCATCAAGAATACGAAACCTGCTAGTGAATGCCTGAATCACCAGCATTTGATTAGATTCATTCCAGAATCTTCTCAACCCAAGTTAAAATACCTAATCAAGCTATTTTTCCTCTGACATTTACCTCGTTCACAGTGGTCGCTTGTGTGTTCCAGATGGCATCAGAAGGCGATCATTTGTGAAGTTCACAGTATGCCACTCACTTCTGGGCTTCTGGCAGTCGTTCTTGAAAGGTTTGAGCATGCATATCAATCTTAGCATGATTTTCCACTTGTTTATGTATGGGCAAGCAGAAAGGACTATTGGGTATACAAACTCAGAGAAGAAAATGAACCTATTTAAATAGGTCAACCCAATCCATTAGTATGAGGCCTTTTGGAAGATGTACAAAAATAAATTCGTAAGGACTTGGCCCAAAGCAAACAGTATCATACTAATGCGGGATTGAGGTGAGGGTGCGCGCGGTCCCTAACAAGGACCACTCAAATGCTTCGAAATATGTTAGGAGCATATGTAATGGATTTCTGCGGTAGCCCTTATAAATAAGTAATGGGGAGGTGCCTGTTCTGCATCAGAGGATTTTAGCCAGCTCCTGCATGTTGGAGACTTCATTCCTAGGATATATATCTTCAACATGTTGAGCTTCAAAAATTAGGAGACTTGAGATCTCTCAGTGCCACAAAAGATAAGGGTGTCATCTGTTAAGATAAGGGGTTTTCTAAACCAATAGAAATTATGAGTTTCCTAAAATATACAAGGGAAAAATTCAAGATATAATTTACAAGTGTCTTCTAAAGGAGTTCAATAATGTCATGAGATTCTTCTCATTAATACTAGACATTGTTTATTTGAGGTTCCACTATTATTTATGTTGCAGACTCTTCATTAAATCTTATCTATATGAATAAAAAATTGGGCTTATAAACTGATCATGATGTCAGATACATGTTAAATATTGTTTTCCATTGAATGATTGAATCAACACCTGCATCTGTACAAGGTGTCTGCCGGCATACTTTTTGTCTAAATTTCCACCACATTGCTTCTGCAATTTCCCATTTCTCTCAAATAATGTCTCTCAAATTCCTCAAACCTCTCTTTGATTCTTTACCATGGCCCTTGCAAGAATCCAATATTGAGCAAAAGGGTGTATTTTAATCCTATTTTCTTGGTGTTTTATCTTTGCTATGGTTTCATTGGTTTTCCGTCAGAAACTCAAACAAGGACTGCCACCAGGGCCTAAAGCTTTGCCCTTGATAGGTAATCTCCTTATCTCTTGATCCTGAACTTCACGCCTATTTTGCATCACTTTCTCAAACTTATGGCCCCATTTTTAGACTTCGGCTGGGTAAAAAAGTTGGGCTTATTATTACTTCTCCTGCCTTGGCTCGCGAAGTTCTTAAGGATAAAGATACCATTTTTGCAAACAGAGATGTGAGTGCTGCTGGTAGAGAAATTACATATGGTGGCAATGACATAGTTTGGACTCCTTATGGGGCTAAGTTGAGTATGTTGAGGAAGGTTTGTGTACACGAAATGCTTAGTGATTCTACTTTAGATTCTGTTTATGCACTGAGGCGAAGGGAGCTTAGACAATCAATCAATTACTTTTACAATAAGGCAGGATCGCCTGTGAATATTGGTGAACAGATGTTTTTGACTGCACTTAATGTGACTACAAGCATGTTATGGGGTGG
>JAOTQR010000100.1:21625252-21649078 GCA_025774065.1 Solanum ossicruentum
AAATAGACCCCATTGTGAAACAAGCTGCCTTGGGAGTTGAAGCAACAGCAGGATAAATCTTATCCAAGATATGAGTAATATTTAAGTGATTGGCCATGTCTTATCATGATTTTTCAATTATTGGAGCTTCCACTGTAACAGGATTTCCCAAGCATGTCGAATATTTCCTCCATTCCATATTAATTGAATTTGTGAGTTAATACATATTAAAAAAAGTATTTAAAAATAAAATATTAACCATACTTTTCTCTATTACCCTTTGTAGAGTTATCAATATATAGTTTAATTTGTCTCCTCAAAAATATAAAACTTCAATATATGAAAAAAATTTCAAATATTCATTTGAATTTTGAACAATTCAATTATTTTGAAATTTGAAAAAACCTCAAATTAATTTGAGACAGAGGAAGTATAAAATTATGTATTCAACACTCAACATATTATATACTCATCATGATTCTAATGCATGTTGAATATTGATTTCCATTGAATGATTGAATCAAAACTGGAATAGTATGATGGTAAAAATAATAGAAATGACATATTGTAATGCTAAAAATAAATAGACAAAAAGAATCAAAAGTCAAATGAATTATTTAATTGAATTGAAGAAAATAGACATAATGGGAAATAAAGGCTTTTATGTCTGAAGATAATGTAGTGCTTGTCGGCCTATCTTTTCTGTGGTGTCTGTCCACTTAATTTTTGTTTTTATTCCTTCAGCATTTTAAATCTGTCTTTTAAATAATGCAAAAGCTTCTCCAATTTTCCATATCCCTCAAATAATGTCTCTCAAATCCCTGTTCGACTCTTTTCCATGGCCCCTGCAAGAACCCAACATGGAGGTATACTTCTCCTATTTTCTTGGAATTTTAGCTTTACTATGGTTTCTTTGGTTTTTCATCAGTGACTCAAACAAGGGACTGCCGCCAGGACCTAAAGCTTTGCCCTTGATAGGTAATCTCCTATCTCTTGATCCTGAACTTCACACCTATTTTCTATCTCTTTCAAAAACTTATGGCCCCATTTGTAGACTATGGCTTGGTAAAAAAGTTGGGATTATTATTACTTCGCCTGCGTTAGCTCGCGAGGTTCTTAAGGATCAAGATATCATTTTTGCTAACAGAGATGTACCTGCTTCTGGAAGAGAATTCTCATATGGTGGCAATGACATAGTTTGGAGTCCTTATGGACCGAAATGGCGCATGTTGAGGAAGGTTTGTGTTCGTGATATGCTTAATAGTTCTACTTTAGATTCTGTTTATGCACTAAGGAGAAGGGAGCTTAGACAATCGATCAATTACTTTTATAATAAGGCAGGATCACCTGTGAATATAGGTGAACAGATGTTCTTGACAGTGCTTAATGTGATGACAAGCATGTTATGGGGTGGCACTGTGAAGGGTGAGGAAAGAGCTAGTCTTGGAGCTGAGTTTAGGCATGTTGTCCATAGGATAGCTGAGCTGGTAGGTACTCCAAATGTTTCCGATTTTTACCCGGGGTTGGCCTGGTTCGATCTGCAGGGTGTAACAAAGAAGATGAAAGTGTTGGTAAAGAGACTTGATAAGATATTTGAAAGCATGATTGAACAAAGACAGAAAATGGATAGAAATGGGGTTGGCCTAGAAAGCAAGGATTTTTTGCAAGTTTTGCTGAAGTTGAAAGATGAAGCAGATCCCAAAATGCCTCTAACCATAACTGAAGTGAAAGCCTTACTTATGGTATGTTTTATCAGCTGTGCATTCTATCTGTTTATTCGATGTGATTTTAGTTGTTTCCTTCTAAATGTTTTTTCTTTTATACCTTATCTATATGGATTAATTATTAGCTTACACTGATCAGGATGGCAGATGTTTTCTTTTTTCATATTAGAAGGATCAAAGTCAAATGATATACATAGTGGGATTGTAAATTAATAAAAGAATCAGATAATATGTGAAGACTTAACTGTGAATCAAGACTGTGAACCTTGAACCGAACTCGTATATACAGTTCAACAATTAAAAAATTGGTGTACAAGATAATAACTTCACAAAAACTCTGGACAGGATATGGTTACCGGTGGAACTGATACAACTTCCAACACGATTGAGTTTGCCATGGCTGAAGTCCTGAACAAACCAGACGTCTTGAGGAAATTACAACAAGAAGTAGATACAGTTGTGGGAAAAGATAACATAGTGGAAGAGTCTCATATTCAACACTTACCATATTTCTATGCAGTTATGAATGAAGCCTTGCGTTTGTATCCAGCCATCCCGCTCTTGGTTCCTCATTGTCCTAGTAAGACAGTCACTGTTGGAGGATACACTGTTCCTAAAGGATCTAGTGTTTTCATAAACGTATGGGCTATACATAGAGATCCTTCTATCTGGAAAGATCCAGCAGAGTTCCGTCCAGAGAGATTTTTGGACAATAAATGGGATTATAGTGGAAACGATTTCAACTATTTACCATTTAGTTCTGGCAGAAGAATGTGTGCTGGGATATCCATGGCAGAGAGAACGTTTATATATTCACTGGCTTCGCTCATTCATTCTTTCGACTGGAAAATGCCTGAAGGAGAGACATTAGACCTTGCAGAGAAGTTTGGTATTATTTTGAAGAAGAAAGTACCTCTGGTAGCTATCCCTACTCCAAGATTGTCCAATCCAACACTCTATGAGTAAGATATTGATGTTGTTCAATCCAGACAATGGTCATATGAACAACTCAAGTTCCACTGTTCCATGTGGAATGGCTAATTTCCAGACTACTTTGATATTGTATACTAAATCGAATTTGAAATAATCGTATATATATTACTTTATTGTAGATATTATGCTTGTATCTTCTGTTTGATGAACTATATATGGAGAGTAATATTTAAACCACATGGGAAATTTACTAAGCAAAACCTGGAGCAAGGTGTGAAATTATTTCTAAAATCTATGACATCCTGAAAAGTAGTTAAGAGAGCATATGTGTGCTCAATATATACCAATCAAAAGCTAAAGAGTCATAAGTGCCACCCAACAAGGGCCTTTGACTTATTAAATATAAATGTCATCTTGGCATATGAGGTGGAAAATGGCTTCCCACCACATTGGTTCTACCATTTCCCATCTTCCTCTTAGGCTGAAATCATGTCACTCTGAATTCTTCAAACCTTCGTTTGATTCTTTCCCATGGCCCTGGCAAGAACTAAATAGTAAGCAAAATGGTGTATGTCACTTTTGTGATGATTTCTCTTGGATAACTTAGATTTATTTTATGAAAAGTCGCTCTTAAGTGTGTACTCACTTGTATGCCTTTTATGCTGAAAGTCAAAACTCAATTCAATGTTTTCGGTGCGTATTTTAAGGAGCGATAATGCAAAAAAAATACATGTCAGATTTGTTTCTGTTGAGTATGAGTGGGTAAGAGTGTGAGGGCAAAGCTAAGTAAACAAACCTTTATTTTCATTATGCGAGGAATGTTTTACAATTTCTTGGATGATTTCTTGATGCCTTACAAATGAAGTGCCCCCTCTATTTATACTACTCTCTAGGGACTTAAGTGTAAATAATATTTATTCTATAAGTCCTTTAATAATTATACATTAATCCTTCTCTCTAGAATATTCTACATACCTAGAGTCTTTTAAGATTTTCCAAGATATAACTATGTGGTTCTAGATTCTTCCAACTCTTCTCAAGATTTTCCTACAATATTAAAAAGTAAGAGAAAGTTTTGATTATGTTCTTTAACAGCTTCAATCCTACATGAGACAACTCAGTATTCTCCATAGTCATCATGTGTTGATACACCTTCTTAAAATGGAGTTGTTGAGAGGAAGAATAGGCATCTACTTGGGACAGCCCAAGCACTTTTGTTCCAAATAAAAGTTCCTAAATAATTTTGGATTGATGTAATCTCTACCACTTGTTCTCTAATTAACCGAATGCCATCGACAAGGCTTGTAATACGCCTTATGTTATGAACGTACCCCAACTCAATAAGAATATGAATGTCATCGGCCCGACTATTGTGCCAAGAAGAAGTAGCGGGATCAAAAGGCCTTCACAAAGGTTAATTTGGGATCCAGGCTCAATTACTAACTAGTTAAAAAAGGAACGTAGGTTTAGAATGAAGGATTATGCAAATTGTTGAGAAAATGTCTAGTCCTCTCATCTCCTTCAACTTATCTTCTTCAATCTACCCTTTATTATTCCATTGTTGTTTTGCAAGTTTTTATCAATTTCATTTTCAATTATAACTTCGAATTTAGTGATTATAATACTTCATATTTCTATCGTGAAATTGGGGTTGTTACTCCTTATACTGTTCTTTTTCCAAATAGCTAGCCACCTCAATTCTCTAAATTAACTTATAAAAAATAATACTCCTAAAAGCTTTTGACTTGTCATAAACTTAGTCAAACAAGCTAACTCAAGATTCCACTATTATCATTGGAGGCTCCACTATTATAGAATTTCCCAAGCCGGTTCAATAAAAATTCTGCCCATCAACATTCAACATTTTATATACTGATCATGACGTCTGATACATGTTAAATATTGATTTCCATTGAATGATTGAGTTAGTGTGAGGTGTCTGCCTACTTACTTTTGTCTTCATTCCTTCATCAAATTAAACGTGTCTTTTAAATAATGCAAAAGCTTCATGTTTTCCGCCACATTGCTTCTCCCATTTTCCATCCTCTCAAATAATGTCTCTCAAACACCTGTTTGACTCTTTCCCATGGCTCCTCCAAGAACCCAATGTTGAGATATTCTTCTCCTATTTTTTTGGTATTGTAGCTCTACTATGGTTTCTTTGGTTTTTCATCAGTAACTCAAACAAGGGACTGCCGCCAGGGCCTAAAGCTTTGCCCTTGATAGGTAACCTCCTATCTCTTGATCCTGAACTTCACACCTATTTTCTATCTCTTTCAAAAACATATGGCCCCATTTGTAGACTCTGGCTTGGTAAGAAAGTTGGGATTATTATTACTTCCCCTGCCTTAGCTCGCGAGGTCCTTAAGGATCAAGATATCATTTTTGCTAACAGAGATGTGTCTGCTGCTGGAAGAGAATTTTCATATGGTGGCAATGACATAGTTTGGAATCCTTATGGACCGAAATGGCGCATATTGAGGAAGGTTTGTGTTCGCCACATCCTTAATGGTTCTACTCTAGATACTGTTTATGCACTAAGGAGAAGGGAGCTTAGACAATCAATCAATTACTTTTATAACCAGGCAGGATCACCTGTGAATATAGGTGAACAGATGTTCTTGACTATGCTTAATGTGATGACAAGCATGTTGTGGGGTGGCACAGTGAAGGGTGAGGAAAGAGCTACACTTGGAACTGAGTTTAGGCATGTTGTCCATGGGATAATTGAGTTGATAGGTACTCCAAATGTTTCCGATTTTTATCCAGGCTTGGCCTGTTTCGATTTGCAGGGTGTGACAAAGAGGATGAAAGTGTTGGTAAAGAGACTTGATAAGATACTTGAGAGCATTATTGATAAAAGACAGAAAATGGATAGAAATGCTGAGATGGGAACTGGTGTTGGCAAAGAAAGCAAGGATTTTTTGCAAGTTTTACTGAAGTTGAAGGATGAAGCAGATGCCAAAATGCCTCTGACCATGACGGAAATCAAAGCATTACTTATGGTATGTTGTATCAGTTGTGCATTCTATTTGTCAATTCCATTAGCCAACTTAGTCATAATAAGAGGATCAGATGCTAATAAAACTTAAAACTCATAATATGTGAAGACTTAACTGTGAACCTTGAGCTGAATTCCAATATACTACAATTAAAAAATTGAGGCACAAGATAATAACATCACAAATACTATGGACAGGATATGGTTACCGGTGGAATTGATACAACCTCAAACGCGGTTGAGTTTGCCATGGCTGAAATTCTGAACAAACCAGACGTCTTGAGGAAGTTACAACAAGAAGTAGATACAGTTGTGGGAAAAGATACCATAGTGGAAGAGTCTCATATTCAACACTTACCATATCTCTATGCAGTTATGAAAGAAGCCTTGCGTTTACATCCACCTGTTCCACTCTTGGTGCCACATTGTCCTAGTGAGACAGTCACTGTTGGAGGATACACTGTTCCCAAAGGATCTCGTGTTTTCATAAATGTATGGGCTATACAGCGAGATCCTTCTATCTGGAAAAATCCAACTGAGTTCCATCCAGAGAGATTTTTGGAGAGTAAGTGGGATCATAGTGGAAATGATTTCAACTATTTACCATTTGGTTCTGGCAGAAGAATCTGCGCGGGGATTGCCATGGCAGAGAGGATGTTCATTTATTCACTGGCTTCACTCATTCATTCCTTCGACTGGAAATTGCCCGAAGGAGAGACATTAGACCTCACAGAGAAGTTTGGGATTGTTTTGAAGAAGAAAATGCCTCTGGTGGCCATAGCTACTCCAAGATTATCCAATCCAACACTCTATGAGTGAGATAAAAATGTATCTGTGGAGAGTCGTGTTCTGCATTATGATTCTGTCTTTTGTATGATGAGTTATGATAAAAATGTGTCTGTAAAGAGTCATTTTCTGTATTATGATTCTGTCTTTTGTAAGATGAGTTATGGAGAAGTGCTCCATCATAATGGAATCCTTCTGAAATTGATTCAAAGGTTTCAATACAGTTCGTACACATCAAAAATATAAAACCAACATTCAGTGTACCTGAATTACCACCCTCCATTTGTTAGAATAGCTTCCATTGAGTCTCTGCACCTATCTTTTTTTCTGAACCTTTGTTTGTTTTGAGAAAACAGAATTTGGCTCAGGATTGCCTAGTTAAGTAGGTTTATTCAAGAATCATGACACATAAAGAGATGCGGGTCCTGTTTGTAAGATAAAATTTAGTTTCAATTTCATCTCGTAAATTCAAACCCTTATGAAGGGCCTGAGCTTTGTCAAAGTCATAGTCAGCCCTAATCACTTATATTAAGTTCGCATATAACACGTAAAAATTATCCATGTCTTGACAATATTTGCTTCAATAGGATAGTTGATGAACAATTTGGTAGTGTTCTAGTACTAAAATCTGTGTGCTTCGATCAAGACCATGACTCTTTGGGATCACTGACTAGCTAGTTTCTTTATTGCATCAAACAAGAAGTATAACTTGCTTAGGTATGGAGATTTGAGCAAAAAAAAATTAAGCAATTTCATGTTTGAGGTTAAAAGCAGTGTGAATCACTTCAACAATCAAATTATCGTCCCACAAAACGAGCTATGTCTTGCAGCGCCTCTAAAATGAGCTATGTCTTGCAGCTCTCCTGACAGTTCAATGGTACAAATTAATGAACATCAAATACTCCGCCCCGAACCCCGGCCTACGGGTGGGGGGCTCTCGCCCCCCACATCCCCCAGCAACCTCACCGCGAAGGTTGAACCACGCCAGTACATAAATATAATATCAGGCTCCACAACCTAACAATTCTTACCATTCGTCCGCCTCAATTTGCATCACCAGCTCACTGAGTTGAGTCAACAGTATGGTCCAATTTACAAGTTTTGGCTAGGAAACAAACTATGTGTTGTGTTGAATTCACCATCCTTAGCCAAAGAAGTTGTTCGTGATCAAGACTCCATTTTTGCCAACCGTGACCTCCAAATTGCAGGATTAGTGGCCACATATGGTGGGCTAAATATTGGATTTTCTCCCTATGGTTCCTACTGGCGTGATATACGCAAACTGTTTGTGAGGGAGATGCTAAGCAACAGGAACCTGGAGGCATGTTATAGCCTTCGGAGACACGAAGTCAGAAAGACAATCAGTAATGTGCATACCAAGATTGGCAGCCTCACTGATATTGGTGAAAATTGGCCTATGTAACTGAAATGAATGTAATAATGAGTATGATCTTTGGCAGCAAATTTATCGAGGAGATGGAGAAGAATAAAAAAGACGGAACTGAATTCAGGGAAATGCTGATAAAATTTCTTCAACTGATGGGAAAGCCAAACATATCAGATTTCTTCCCTATGCTTGCAAAGTTTGATTTACAAGGAATACCGAAAGAGGCAGAGGCTCTCTTGAAGTCAGTTGAAAGAATATTGGACCCTGTCATAAGCGAACACATCAAGATGCTTTCGGACAAAAGAGAGGGTGAAATCCAGGGGAATGAGAAGAAAGACTTTATAAAGATCCTGATAGAGCTAATGGAGCAGAAAGACAGTGGTATATCACTGGACTTGGTGAAAATAAAGGCCTTATTGTTGGTACGTTATATGCTCCCTACATCTTTTCTATACTACTGTATCAGTCCGAGGATTTAACAGTGCCATAAAGTCTTTTTAAGACTATTTTAGATAATTATGTGATGCAAGCATCTTATTGAGAACTCAAATCCATTCTCGAGTGACATATCGGTCATGTATTTGAGCTGTGGAAGCAGCCACTAAGATCGGCTGTCTAAATTACAAGCCTTGGGATGCACTGAGTCGTCATGTTTTTTAGTCTAATAAAGATTTGCATACTTATACCTAAACATGAATGCCGCACCACCTATAAGCAGGGGTGGACTCATAAGAAGTTACGAGTTCAGAAGAACTAGTAGCTTTGACCCAAACGATGTTTTTATAGTAAGAAATTCACTTAATATGTATAAATAAATTATCTAGAACTCGATAAACAAAAAAAAGTTGTGTTTTAGAATCCATAAACTTAAAATCCTGAATCCACCTCTACCTACCGGTAGACTCAAGTAATACAAAATTCCTGGGACGTCTAGATTCATTTACCCTGTCTTCATATATGTTTCTGCATTTGTAGGACATTGTAATTGGTGGCACTGACACTACAATCACAAGGGTCTAGTGGGTAATGGCAGAGCTCCTCAATAATCCGGAGATAATGTCAAAGGTGCAGCAGGAATTGAAACATGTTGTAGGGATGAATAACATTGTTGAAGAATCCCATTTACCAAACCTGCACTATCTTGATGCAGTTTTAAAGGAGACGTTACGTTTACACCCTGCATTACCATTGCTTCTGCCAAAGTGCCCAAGCCAATCTGCAATAGTAGGTGGATACACAATACCTGAAGGAACTAAGTATTCTTGAATGTTTATGCAATTCATAGGGATCCTCAAGTGTGGGAAAGTCCCCTTGAATTCCAGCCTGAAAGGTTCTTGAGTCACTCGACAAATTTACACTATGCTGGAAATAATATGAAGTACCTTCCATTTGGATCAGGGAGGAGAATTTGTGCTGGAGTTCCTTTAGCAGAGAAAATGCTTATGTTTATGTTGGCTTCGTTGCTGCATTCCTTTGATTGGAAACTCCCTGAAGACGTCGATTTTTCAGAGGGATTTGGACTCATCATCAAGAAACGCAAGAGGCTATTAGCCATCCCTACTCCCAGGTTACCAAGCTATGCAGTGAAACCAACAGACTATAAGGGCCTTGAGTTGATTTCCCTCTGGTTGTAGTATTTATAATATCAGAATACGAATAAGAGATCAGCTAATGTACATTGTATTTAAATAACATATGTACTTATAATTTAATAATGTAAGGAGTATAACTCGATTGCTCAGACTCCAGTAGGATTACACTAGGAATGTTGTTATTTGCAATATGAGTTGGAACTTTTTTGTGCCCTGAATTCTTAGGCCTGGGTTTCCAAATCCACCAAGATAAATACCTTTGGATAGATGTCTCATCACATCAGTAACAAACAATTTAACAGAAACAAAACATTTTAATTGAAATAATTATAGATAACAACTAAGCATTGAAACTTTCAATAATTATGGGAATATGGAACAACTTTCAACAATCAAATTCAATATATCAATTTCATGTTCTTTGTTTGGTAGAAGTCTATTAATTTAATTTTAAAAGTAATGAAAGACATATTTTAATTAGAAAAAGTTATAGTAAAGTGTATTTTGGTAATCCAAAATTAAAATAAAAGGTATATATAATATATATAAATAATATATATAAATAAATAAAATATAAATATGATTGGTAGGTACCTTCTAAGGTGTTCAAATCTGACCAAAGCAGCTTTTCCTTTTCCCCAGTTCAAAGTTCAAACAAAATACTGGTCAATTGGATTATTATTGAGCTGATGAGATTGCATTTGACCTATAATATGTCTCTTGGTGCGTGGCAGATGCATTTTTTGAGAATCTAACTCAGATGCGACAACATTTTGAAGAGTCAGAACAACACAGATCTTATCTAAATGGACACAACACAGATCTTATCTAAATGGACACAAGAGTTGGCTTATATTGTTCTTAATTAGTTATAATGAGAGATCTAAATCTACTGATAGAGAAATATGGTATGGTAAATTGCACCAATTGAAGCCTCCAACTTGGAGTAGAATTGTAAGGTCTCGGGTTCAAATTTCTTTGGAGACAAAAAACATTAAGGGTCGTCTGGTTGATATACAAGTTATGCAAGGATTAGTTATGTGGAAACTGTAAAACAATGCTGAAACAGTGACTAATTCTGCCTAATGGCAACTGATACGTGTTAAATACGGATGAAAGAACATAATTGTAATGACACAGTCTACTAGTGATATTGTCCGCTTTGAGCCTAGGCCCATACGATTTTAAAACGTGTCACTGATACTATTTACTTCCCATCTTAAAGATGGATTGTTACAGTAACATCAACCAAAGGATAACCTACGTAATTTCTTTCCATCCGTAAACCTTGGCAGACAGAGTTATTAGGTACCTGCATAGCTGCATTAGGAATCCCCTTTCTTGACCAGCAACTTTGTTCTTACATTGAAAGCTTGACTCGGACCTTTTGGCAACTACCTTTAAAAATGAGTACTTAACAAAGACAGCATATATACATATAAATATATATATATATATATATAGTACATGCTGAGAGGAGGATATATTGAGCTAAAATCTATAGCTATTTCATTGTGAGGTTAAAAATTATTGGTGTCCTTCAGAGATTTAAGTATTGAAACTCTCTTTACACTAAATATGGCTTCAGTGCCTTTAAACGAGCTTTTTCTAGCAGCTCTCACCCTTTCAGTTTTGTTCCTGACATTTCTATGGTACAAATTGACTTCACACAAGGAAGAATCCAGGTTGCCACCAGGGCCTCGTGGTCTTCCGATTGTGGGATTCTTACCATTCCTCCGCCCCAATTTGCATCACCAGTTCACTGAGTTATCTCAACAGTATGGTCCAATTTACAAGTTTTGGCTAGGAAGCAAACTATGTGTTGTATTGAATTCACCATCCTTAGCCAAAGAAGTTGTTCGTGATCAAGACTCCGTTTTTGCCAACCGTGACCATCCAATTGCAGGATTAGTGGTCTCATATGGTGGACTAGATATTGGCTTTTCTCCCTATGGCTCCCACTGGCGTGATATGCGCAAATTGTTTGTAAGGGAGATGCTAAGCAACAGGAATCTTGAGGCCTCTCGTAGCCTTCGGAGACACGAGGTCAGAAAGACAATCAGAAATGTTCATAGCAAGATTGGTAACCGCATTGACACTGGTGAATTGGCCTTTGTAACTGAAATGAATGTAATCATGAGTATGATCTTTGGTAGCAATTTTGTGGAGAAGATGGAGAAAAATAAAAAAGCTGGAACTGAATTCAGGGAATTGGTGATAAAATATCTTCAAATACTGGGAAAGCCAAACATATCAGACTTCTTTCCTATGCTTGCAAAGTTTGATTTACAAGGAATACAGAAAGAGGCAAAGGCTCTTGTGGAGTCGGTTGAAAGTATATTGGACCCTGCGATAAACGAACACATGAAGATGCTTTCAGACAGAATAGAGGGTGAAATCCAGGGAAATGAAAAGAAAGACTTTATACAGATCCTGTTAGAGCTAATGGAGCAAAATGACAGTGGTATATCACTGGACTTGGTGAAAATAAAGGCCATCTTGGTGGTAAGTTATATGGTTTCTTTATCTTTACTATATCGTTGCTCCTCTCGTTAACCTTGTTTAACCTATGCCTGATTTTAAGTTGCAGAATTGGAAAATGCAGTATAGAAAGAACTAAGAACACAGTGTTTTTACGTAGAAAACCCGTGAAGAAATATGACCTACACCTCTGCAGGATTTGTGCGAAATTCACTAAACCATGTGAGCCTAAGCAGAATTCAGCTTGCCAGAGTTGTAACATAGAAATAAAACGCTAATCTCTTAGTTTGCTCATTAAACAGGCATGTATAGTACTCAACTTATACAAGAACATACACAACTGTTAAGCCCCCTTCAACTTACCCTTAATTTGAAGCTGAATTCCTCTAATTTTTATACCTTAAGTACCTTTCCCTTCCTCATATATGTTTCTGCATTATAGGACATTGTTATTGGTGGAACTGATACTACAATCACAATGGTCGAGTGGGTGATGGCAGAGCTTTTGAATAATCCAGAGATAATGTCAAAGGCGCAGCAGGAACTGAAAGATGTCGTAGGGATGAATAACATCGTTGAAGAATCCCACTTACCAAATCTGCACTATCTTGACGCAGTTCTAAAGGAGACGTTACGTTTACACCCTGCATTACCACTGCTTATCCCAAAACGCCCAAGTCAATCTGCAGTAGTAAATGGATACACAATACCAGAGGGAACTAAAGTATTCTTGAATGTTTATGCAATTCATAGGGATCCTCAACTGTGGGAAAGTCCACTAGAATTCCAGCCTGAAAGGTTCTTGAGTCCCTCGACAAATTTAGACTATTCTGGAAATAATATGAAGTACCTTCCATTTGGATCAGGGAGGAGAATTTGTGCTGGCCTTCCGTTAGCAGAGAAAATGGTCATGTTTATGTTGGCTTCGTTGTTGCATTCCTTTAATTGGAAACTCCCTGAGGGCGAACACGTTGATCTTTCAGAGGGATTTGGACTTGTCATCAAGAAAAACGAGAGGCTATTCGCTATCCCTACTCCCAGGTTACCAAATTACGAGCTATATCAGTAAAACCAAGAAACTACAAGGGCCTTGACATGATTTTTAGTTATTTTTTAAACTACCTTTCACTTTGGTATAGGCACCCTTACGTCACATGACACCAGGGTACCATTTCTTTGTTTTTAAGTTTTCAATCATCTAGTTTTTATTCTACAAGTAATACCTTCATCTATTGTTCCATTTGCTTGAAACAACGAGCCTACAGGTAACAAATCCATCTTGAGATGAGAACTCCCATCTCGACAAAACAGAGATGTTGGATATATGAGTAAACAGGTTTTATAGCGGACAATATCTCTAGCTGTTACCGAGAAGGGATAAAAAGACGCACTAATCGCATCCCAACTCCAGGTTACCAAATTTAGAACTGTATCAATAAAACAACCTCTTATAAAAATAATGTGAGACCATCCGATGTCCTATAAAGAAAAATAAATCACAGGATATAAACTAATCATATGCAACATCGTCTACGGATCAACAAGATCAGAATTTACTCACTTTTTATTAATGAAAATCTGAGACTAAGGTATCCGAAATCCAAGTTTACATATTATGCACATAATACAATTGATATATGATCAAGCAGAAGCAGCAGCTTGGCAAATTGGGAGGTCCTCTGGAGAATTAGGTGGAATATTCAGAATTGGGTTGCTCTCAAAGAAATTCACTGGCTTTATCTCAAAGCTTGATGATACTGTTGGCATTATTGGGAAATCCTCTTGACATGGAATATGATGGAACCCTAATGTGTACCACAACACTATGTCTTTATTCTCAATTGCCCTGTCTCTGCAAAATACAAGCCAAAAAAAAATACTTTATTAGTTGCTGTACTAAGTTTCCCAGCCAATTCAAAACATTTTTAATAATATTGGCTCTCGCCATAGACAGGATATTTGTACTACCCAACAGTCCCCCCACCCCCACCCCCATTGTTCCTCGAAATTGAATCATACCATCATGCCAAAAGCTATAAATTAATAGTTACGTCGCAAAGTTATTTATTAACTAAGTCTATCAAACAAGTGCAATGTTCGATGATGACAACAACCTGGCCCGTTCTTGGCACATGATCTCCTAGGGCTCGTCATAGGCAAGATATATATTGGTGATTTGGTGTTGCCCAACAACAATGAACAATGCATGACTATTTTATATACTATCATGTTGCGTTACCTATTACAATGTTGTGCTAACTATTACAATGTCGATTCTTTAAGTTACTCCCTTCCTTTCAATTTACTTGTCTTATTTTTCCTTTTAGCCCATTTCAAAAAGAATGTCCTTTTTTGGCAACTCTTTAATTCTAATTTCTCATGTGGTATGTTTAAAACCACAAGAACCTTGGTGCATTCTTACGTAGCTTTAGTTTGAGATTACAAGATTCAAAAGTCTTCTTTACTTTCTTAAACTATGTGTCAAGTCAAAACCAGACAAACAATTGAAATAAATGGGTAAAAACTAACAAAGGGGATAATGTGATTTACCTGTTAGCCCAAACAGCAAGAGTGTCATCGCCTTGACTTTGGTAAACAAACAATCCAGCAGCCCATTGTTCGGACTCATTATAAGGAGTCACCCAAATTTGGTTATTTGTAAAAGCAGCTCTCTTCTGTGGAGGATCATCATGGTCAAGTAAACTAGCCGCGGTTCCACCAGGAACCACTTTGTAACCTGCAGGGTTCCCAACTTTCGACTTCTTATTAGAATTAATCACATGGAATTCCGAAGGATCATATAGCTTGAGCTTGATTTGTGCATCTTTTTCAGTTTTAGCCACATTTCTAACAGCTTTTAAGTAGCTTCTTCGAGGCGATTCTCCAGGAGAGGTCATCTCCTTCTGGAGATTCACCTTCACAAAAGAATTATTCGATGGGCCATCGATGTCCATGTCAAGACGGAAAGTTATGTAGTGATCATGTATGACTCCTATTACATTTTCAGATAGGAGAGTGCCGTAGAGGTACTCATTTTGGTTTACTTGATCCATGTTCAAGTGTGGAGAGCCTTTCACCATCAATATTCCACTTAGTCCAACCTATAATGACAACAAAACAACATTGAAAAAAGAATTTTAAGAAATAATATGAAAGGGATCTTAACCAGAGGAATTTTAATAGCTCAGTTGGTTGGCTACCTGAACTCTCACTTGTGGGTGAGTTTTCGATTCCCCACATTGTATTCCCTTCCCCATTTCCCCTTCCTCTATCCCCAAATTTTTTTTTAAAAAAAAAAAAGAAGAAAGGAATCTTAACAAAGAAAGAAGAATCTTAGACCTTTTATTCAATGGTGTGACCTAATGAAAAAATGAAGTCAGTTAAAGAACTACGAGTTATCATATTCAAAATTACAACTCGGAATTTGATACTCTATCTCTGTCATATTATATGGGTACTTTCTATTTTACACGATTATTAAGAAATCATTAATGTACTAGTGAACTTTACCATTTTGCCCTTTATTTTATATTAGTGTACATTAAATTAAGTTTGAAAAATTATTAATACACTAATTAATGATGAGGATAATTAGAAAAAAATAATTAATTTTATCTTAATTTAGTAAATGCAGGGACGAGGGCAGTACTAAGATGTGACAAATGACCAAAACATTAAAAATAAATAAATAGAAACTTGATGTGATTAGGTGATTATTGCTATTTGCTACTAAAGTAATATTCCACCCACTGGTGTTTCCCAACTCTTTGGTAGATCAACTTTATTTGAGAAAAAAAAAATTATTTTTTTGTTTAAATTGCAGATATAGAAAAAATAATATATCTAGAAAAATCCGTGTCGTTTCCTGCATTAATTCTTTATTGGATAAAACTTTGTTTTTTTTTTTGAAAAATGAATTGTTTATTGTTTCTTTAAAGTGCAGATATTTAAAAATAGGACAGGTAGACAATTAAGGTGTCATTTGGTACAAAAATGAATAATGCAAGAATTAGTAATGCATAGATTAGTAATGCAGGAATTCGTAATGCTTGGATTATTTTTTATCCCATGTTTGATTTATTATTTTCCATTTAATTTTGTGTTTGCTTTAAAATTCTATTAAAAAAATTCTTTCCAATTATGCCCTTGAACTATTATGAGATTTTCTATTTTATGTAATTATATCAAAGCAAATTATTTTTTTTGTGACTTCTAACTAGTTAGGAAAATAATATTTTGTCATTATGTTTACTATTTTCTCACTTGACTTATTTGAGAATAAATAATTGTAATCTTAATAAATTCATCACTAATAAAATGTCAATCTTTATAGTATTAACTAGTACCATATATATAGTATTAACTAGTACCATATATTAATTATATATGAATTTAATTTTTTACCAAACATAGTATTAACTAGTACCATATATTAATTATATTATGAATTTAATTTTTTACCAAACATAGTATAATTAATACTACTTTTTTAGTCCTGGATTATTTCCTATAATCCCTCCAACCCAGCGACCTTTAAATGTATTAGATTTTGGTTCCCGGTTTTCCTGCATTAACTTTTTGTCGGATCTAACTTTATCTTTGAAAAATAAAAGAATAAGATTTTTGTTTGTTTGTTTAACTTGCAGATATAATAAAATATAATAAATTGAGCAGATATTTATGATAATAATATTCAAATGATATAAAATAAATGCTCCATCAATCGATGTCTGATCAAATAAATAAATGTCTCCACCTGCAGAAAACTACTCCCTTTGGTCCTCCCTAGCTATCACTTTGGCCAAAGAAAAGTTGGTGAAACATCCCGTAAATATTAATTTTTATAATAATTAATTATACTTTTTATAATGTATGAAATAATATTTATGTTTCACTATATTATTATTTTCAAAGTGAGTTAGAAAATAAATTATAATTATTATTTTTTAAATTTAAAAAATGATTTCAAATTTTAACGATCAAACAGTGCCTTTCAAATAAAGTAAATTTATTCTAAAAAATATGAATCATATTTCTATACGGAAATGGATAGCTTAGAAGTGGAAAGAAACAAGGACCACACAAATAATCTTTTGATCTTTTCAAGTTAACAAAAAGAATACAAAATTGCTATAACAAAATTCTTTTGTCCTTTGAATTTTTATCTAAAACTTACCATTGAAAAATAGTAGAAAGTTATCAAATGCTCCCTCCATTCACTTTTATTTATCGATCATATAAAAGATATTTACTTATTTTTCACTTTTTGCATATCAAAATAAATTTTATTTATGTCTTATCCATGACATTAGTTACTTATACCTTGAATTATTTTTTGAAACATAAAATTATTACATACAAGAAATGGAAATAAGCAAGCGGTAGAGCGCCAACATGTCTGTTTATAATAAAATATTCATATTAATTTAAGAGATATATAAAATTTAAAGTGAACAAATAAAAATAAAATAAAGTAAATACAAATAAGCAAACATGTTAACGTCCTACTACTTACATGAAAAAACACGAATACGCCAAAAAATATTCTAGGTCCATCTTACAATTACGAAAAGCTATCTGCTCCCTCCATTTCATGCTAATTAATTCCTAGACTAAAAAATGAATATTTTATTTTACTTGTTCAATTTAAAAAATTAAAAGTACTCTCATCATTAAATCACAATATAGTATTAGTCATCAAATTTAAGCTTTTATAAAATAATTAATAAGACCATATAACATAATTAATAAGACCAATTTATTAAAATAAAAAGAATGTAAAATCAATATGGGCCAGTTAAATAACTAGACATCGTATTATACTCATTCAAGAAACAAGGATAATTTTGTTGGATGTTTTTGGATGTAATTAACACCATTCCGTAATTTTCTTTATCGTGGTATCACAATTAAAAACGATGAATACAACATATCAAGCTTTAGCAATTATGCATGTTAGAGTTATCTTGACTTACTAAAATTTGAACTACATATAGGTATTCCCTTTTGTCTCAAATTATGGGACATTCGTTTAGTCAATTTTGTATCTAGTATTTTATACTTTTGTGATGAATATATTTGAGTTAAGGGTCTTTCGAAAACAGTCTTTCTATCTCTATAAGGTAGTAGTAAGATTTGCATATATTTTATCCTCTTCATACCCCATTTTGTAGGATTTCAATGGTTATGATGTTGTTGTTTATTCTTTTATTTTTAATTTGTTTAAATCAAAAATATATATATATAATATTTATTTTAAATCATAGATTTAAAAAAATTATAATTTGTGCCTAGTCAAACACACTCACATAGTAAATTAAGAGTGTCAAGAGTACGATGCGCTAACCTTAGGTCGGATCAGTCCATCGGTCTGAAACTCCCAATCGACAATATAATCATAGTTTGCTACTGACGCTGCCATTCTCACTACTAATGTCACCTTTGGCCTAACTTCTCGTATCTGTCCAAATTTTTCATGCAAACAAATAACCACAAAATTAATACTACTATCATTATCAAACAACTTACTAGTATAAACAAATTTGATACTTATAGGACTCTTATTCTCTCTGTTGACACGTAGCATATGGTCAAATTTAAGTAGCTGTAATTCAACGACTAAATTAGAGTAAAATTATTTACCGTTAAACCAGTAATTGGACATTCAGCATGTCTCCATCCAATATCACCAGCATATCTTTCAAACACACAAACCATATTAGAACGCACATATGGCGTCCCATCAGCTGCCACAAACACAGCATCCATATAATAAGCATTACGAGGACAATCATTAAGCGGGTCAAGTGGCATAGCTTGTAACCCGAACCCGTATTCACCCGCATCCATATATGTCTTAAAATACCATGCATCTGATGGATCCATGTAAGGCACAAAAAGCTCCGATGTAAAACCTTGATACATAACATCTCTCATCTTATCCGTATCCGGATCCTGAATCTTGACCCGGGATATAACCACACCCGCTCTCGGATCGGGCTTCAGGTGAAATTCCCAATTTGCCCATTTAACTAAATGATTGTCCTCTATAGTGAAACTTGGACCGTTTGGCTGTTCGATTGATATTGGTTTGACTAAGTTTATTTTTTGTGTGTTTTTTGGAGTATTGGAGAAACGATAGTCTGTGTTGGCGGCCTTTGGTATTGGTATGTTCTTTCCTTCATCGGAAATTTGTATAACTTTTTTTGTGTCTAAATCAAGTAGTACTGTTAATCCTTCAATTGGTCTCATGTAGAAATTGATAGTGTCCTTCATTGTATAGCACTGTACTTTGATCACTCTTCTTTTCTCCTCCACTTTTCCTGAACATAAAATTAAAACGATATACAAATAAAAATTGACATAATATTTAAGATAAAGATTAAAATATTCTTGAACTATTCACTAAAGAAAAACCGACACTCACCGTACCAACCAGTGGAGATAGGCAAACATGCCAGGTCAGCCAAATCAACGCCACGCTGGATAATCGAACGGTTAAAGTCAAAGTCGGCCAACGGGGCAGAAGTGGCGGTGATCATATCCTCGATCGTCATGATCGGGTAACCCGAATAACCACCCGTTTCACGTCTGGTCACATGACCCGTTTCAATATCCACGGTGAGCACGTGCACGACGCCGTGCACACGTGCAACCACCGCCGCCTTCCTCGGCGGAAGCCGGTGACCTTTCCGCCAATTCAACACCACCTCCTTCTCCGGCTCTTCGAGTACAACGGAGTGAAGAACACATCCTTTATTATTCCTAAATTCCTCAATCGAAGTAACGATTTTCTTCACTTTTTGAATTTCTCCGATTGTGAGTGGATCTAAAGGATGATTGGGGAAATCGGCGTAGTGCTTGTTAGCATTTTCCGGTTGGCGGAGGAAATAGGGCTTTTTTGAACTGCACCATGGGGAATAAGTGGAGCAGTCTAATAACTGAGCTGTGTGAGAAAGCGGAGAAGGTAAGTTTAAGAAAGTGAAAATTAAGAGCAAAATTATGCTCATAAGGAAGAAGAGATATCTAAGGAAGTTTCTTCCTTCCATGGCGATTATTGTTTAATTTTTATTAATTTAAATTTTCTGCGGACTTGTGATTGTGTGAGCTATGGTGTTTAAATACACACAGAGCTAGTTAGCTAGCTAGAGAAGACAAGTGAAATACGAATTAGGGATTTTTGGGAAAGTTCTCCTTTTTTTAGGGATTTTTGGGAAAGTTCTCCTTTTTCCATATATTCACATTGTACAATAATTGTGTATCTAGACACAGTTAATTAATCTAATTAAGATAACTTAACATATTAATTAAAATATTACCTAAAATAATCTCCTAATACTCCTAATATATAATAATTACCTAATATACATATATGACAATTAATTTAATTATTTCCAATACAACACTGTGAAATATTGTACGCTCTTGGGCGTAGCCCACCACGGATTTGTCCCTTTGGGCTCACCCTAAAAGGTGTCTCACAGTATATAGACCATTACTTTATATACACAGTATCTATCCTGTGTTTTGCCGATGGAGAACATCTCCTCTCAAAATGAGTTGTTACAATAAGCAAAAAAAAAAAAAAACTTGAAAAACCATCTCTCATAAAAATAGGCACAAAAAAGTAAAAAACAAAAAGTCCAAAAAGAGTTTAAAAAGCAGTATGAGAAATTCATATCAAAGAATTCATTTAGATTAAAGGTCATTTAATTTTCCTTAATTATTCTCTTAATATTTCTATAATTAATTAGTTTGTCAATTTTTTTCTTTTTCCTTCATGACTCTACTATTTCAATAAAAGTTCTTCTAATTTCACCATTAATCCTAATTATATAATGAAAATTTTTGTCCTAAATATGATAATATTATTTTCTATCATTTTTTATTTATGACTTCTCTACTTCTATAAAAACACTTCAATTTGAACGTTTGATTCATCAATCATTAACAATCATTGTTCGTCTTGTATTTTTTTATTTTACAATTGCAATCAATTTTTTCTCGCTTTACTTGATTCATTCATTTCTTTCATCAATTTGTGCTGGATGGTGCTGGATCTTATTTTACACTTTTTCCCGAACTTCAATTTGATTCTCAGGTTTATTTATATTACATACTCACGTTCTTTATTTTATATTCTTTCCCCTTTTTTTCACTTTTTTGAATTTGAAGAAAATAATATTAATTGTTATGCTAACTTAACTTGCTTGAAAATAATATTAATTGTTACACTACCTTAACTTGCTTCATTTAGATTATATTATGCGCTTACTTTAGTTAGTTGAGCCCAATAAATTTTCAATATTTAAAAGTTTCTCTTATTTTGTAACTAAGATCTCGCTGTATTCACAAGTTTTATATGTTAAGGTAAAATAATATCTCAAATAAGGTAATATTGCTTTGTTTTAGACAAAATCGTCTTTGCAAAATTTTCTACTGACACACTAATTTTTTTTAGAAAATAGAATCCAAAAATTTTATGGTGAACGTGTTTGATGTCTTTTCATATTGCAGTTAAAACTCTTAGTATGTATGTTATAGCGATTCACTATTTGACGTGATGCACACGTGCAATGCACGTAAGCTAAACTAGTTTATATAAAGTAAGGAAAATATGAATTATAGGATATAGAGGTGGAGTTAGGGGTGTGGGTGGTGAGAGAGAACACAATCAATGTGTGATATTACTTATAGAACTTATTTTCCTTATTTTGTTAGAAAATTATTTTTTTATTAAGCAATTTATTTTCTTAAAGAAAATATTTTTCAAAAAAATTAATCAAATATGAAAGAATTGAAAAATATTCTCTTAAGAATGCTTTTCCTCCTTAACAAACCTTAGATCTTCATATATTCCAAGGATTTTGCAGGATTTTGATCTCTCTCTCTCACACACGCATAAATTTCAAGTTAAATACTCCCTTCGTTTACTTTTAGTTGCCAAAATTTTTTAAATTTGATCTTTGTTGTAAAATAGAGAAAAATATAAGAATATTGAAGTAAAAGAAAGATAAATGGAGTGCTATATAGAGAATATTTTTTATATCTTGATGTGTGTACTACAAAGGATGAATGATAACCTTATTTATAGGTTGAGAAATTACTCCAAAAGTCACCATATTAAATGTCATATTTAATAGATACATTTTTTTATCCAAAATGATTCATAGAACCTAGGGAACATGTATACATAAATGTAAGAAGTTCATGTATTAACTAAATGGACAATCCACTCATTCAATGTATTTATAAGGCTCCCCCTTGGATGTTCATAGATAATGTGCCTCGTTAAAACCTTATTAGGAAACCCAGTGGGAAAAAGTCTAGTGAAGAAAAAAGAGTACACATATCTTGTAATACGCTTTAAGTGTTGCCTCATTAACTTCACCAGAAAAACCCAATGGGACAAAACCTTGATTAAGGAAAAAATTGTACAACATGTATTATGTACTTCCCCTGATGAAAACTTTATCTGATATCTTGTATACAACACATTCCAATCTTATATCTTAACTTCTCAAATTTTGACATGGTAATGTCTTAGTGAATAAATCTGCAATCAGATTATCACTCAAACGAACTTGTTATAAATCAATATCATCTTTCTTCTGAAGATCATGTGTAAAGAATAATTTTGGTGAAATGTGTTTCGTTCTATCTCCTTTTATGAAGCTATCTTTTAATTAAGCTTCAAATATGACCGTGGGTACTTGGACATCATTTTTCAATCCATACTTCTCTTAGATGGAATGTATCATCGATCTTAATCACACACATTCTCTATTTGCTTCATGAATTGCTATTATTCCAGCATGATTTGAGTAAGTAGCAATGACAGACTGCTTTGTAGATCTCCATGATATAGCATCTCCTCCGTACGTAAATAGATAGCCTGTTTAAGATTGAGCTTTATGTGGATCTGATAAATAACTTGCATTTGCATAACCAACAAGATCTGCACAGTACGTAACACCCAATCCTATAATATATGTGTCAGAACGTAACACCCGATCCTATAATATATGTGTCTGAAATGACACCCGATCCTATAATATATATGTGCCGGTACATAACACCCAATCTTATAATATATGTGTCAGAAAGTGACACCTAATCCTATGATATATGTACCGGAACGTGACACCCAGTCCTATGATAAATATGTGTCGATACGTGATACCCGATCTTATAATATATATGTGTCGGTACGTGACACCCGATCCATTATATATAATTCATTATTCCTTATCATTACTTCTCACTTCATTACCAATATTTCATAGAGCCTTCTTTATTCAAGGCATCACCTTGAAAAATCAAGTTCAAGATTATGAGTTTCATGGTCTTTGGATTGCAGACCAATCACAACAATATATCAGTTAACCAAACCACAACAATTAAGTGCATAGAAAATATCACAACTTTACTCAATGACTATCAATTGCTATTAAGAGTCTGTCTATTAGATAGAACAAACCATAGCCTACCTCAATCGAAGAACCGAAATCAAGTGAGCTAATCTACCAGTGCTTTCCATTTCCTCAACTCCTCAAAACCTTTTGAATCTCTAAAATTCCAAAACCCACAATCTTGTCACTTTGTAATAGCTTCAGCATGCAAGTCTAATGATATCTTCTTTCTTGACTATGTTTAAAAATTTTGGTAACTCTTCCACGTTGATATGCACTAGGGAAGTCCAGGTGTCATATCTCCTCAAGCATATCATCATAATTGTTAAACTAAGATAGAAATCTGGAACTAAAGGTGTCGGGTAAAATAAACCCATTGGGAGAACATTAAGAGCAGTCGACCTCTTCTCTTTATATTTTTATCTTCTTTTTTTTTATTCTAATTATGTATTAAAAGTAATTAATTCTACTACTTTATTTTAATAGATATAGGACAAGTGGTCTAGGATTTTAACTAAATTATCACTTTAAC
>JAOTQR010000100.1:21649178-21687577 GCA_025774065.1 Solanum ossicruentum
ATTTTCTTAAAAAAAAATCAAACCGAAAAATTTAGCTACTTTGAATATTATAATCTTTTATAGCCATCGATAGATTAAATAAAAATAATCATTTGAAAAACTTATATATAAAAATGAAGATCAGTTAATTATGAAATAAAAAATTCAATTTTTTGTTTAAGTAAATAGACATATTATATATACTAATTGTAAGTGCACATCCATTGTCTTTTTTTGAAAAAAAAAATTTTGGTTGAAAACACATCCAATTTTTTTTAATAAGTGCAGAGTATTTGCACACTATTTTTTAATGTGAGTGCAGTGTATTTACACACTAATTTTAAATTCCTCATGCTTTTTGTGGAAGAATTTTTCTTTTGAAGTTTGGAGACACTTTTCAATTAAAAATATTTTGGAAAAAAAAATCCAATGTTTTAAAACCAAGATATCTTTTTTAGAAAACCTTGCAAAGATTTATGAAGATATTGCTTGCTATTTTATTTCCTAAATTAATGGGAAAAAAATTAAGCAACAAATAAGATTACAACCTCCACAAGTTATTATAATTATATTTTTTCCATATGAAGAAGTCAATAAAAAGAAGAGACCCGTTAAAGAGACTACCATAAAAGATCATTGAAACAAACGAAAATGTTACACGCAATCCCAATAAAGTGTTCACATTCTACAATCTTTTTTAGGAAAAATACATAAATTATAATATTTTAAAAAAATTATTTTTATTAAATTACTTATACTCCGTCGATCTCATAGTAGGTGACATTTTTTTCTTTTTGATTTATTTAAAAAAGAATATCACTTTAGTCTAATTTCGTAACGAGCTCGATAAGAGCCCCAGTAGTCTGACAACACCATATCTAGTAATATTTTATGGGCCAAACAATAGAAAAAAAATTATTTTAACAGTTTTTCATGGGTAGCCCATGGTTTCTGACATTGCTCGGAGCTCGGGGCCAATTTTTTAAAAAAATTACACCAACTCATTTATAGCAAGCCTGATAAGAAAGAGCCCCAAGTTGCTCGACGACAGCACAGAATATCTGGTAGAATTTTATGGGTGAAGTAACAGGAAACAAATAATTTTCATAATTTTTTCATGGGTGTCACTCCATAGTTTTTGATGCTGTCCGGAGCTTGGGGCCAACTTTTTTGAAAAATTATATTGATCCGTCCGTACCTAATTCGGCACGAGAAAATAATTTGTCTTTAACATTTTCTATAATTTACTTTTAACTTTTTTTTTCTTAATTAAATGATTCTATTTAAAAATAATTTTAGATAATATTATTTTTTTTAAATATCATATCAAATAAAGAAAAATATAATATAAAATGAGAGAAAGAAAAATATTATTTTCTTAAATATAATATGAAGTCAACGCTAATAAAATGGTGAGGAGGGAGTATTATTATGTTGCCTTTTTACTTCTATAAGGCTATAACATTACACCACCACGACTACCCGGAAACCCCATCGCCACTAAACCTCTTCTCCCCATCGGACTCTCTTTTTGCAAGAAATCAAATACTTCTGCGTTTCAATTGAACTTTTAAAGCTGAATCAGTCGGAAAAAACTCAAAACGTTTCAATCTTTTCGTGTTTTTTCATCTATGTAAGATTTTCTAGACTTTTTGACTGTTGAATTTTGATCATAGTGAAGAAAAAATGAGTCAATTGAAGCCCATTCTTACGCATTTGGATGCCATTCCTTCTACCCCAGGAAAGTTTAAGCCTGATAAATCTTCACCCTACAGTCTTTATCGTCTCCGTTTTCACCCCACTTTGTTTCCCAGGTTTACTCTTTGGTCCTTCCTTTTCATCTTTTTCATCTTTTTGTTCATCTTTTTCTCGTCGTATACAAACCCCACCGCCGGAAACGGCCGCCGGAGTCTGAAAAACTCTGTTTCACCACCTCCATCACTCGGCCCGAACTGGGAGCGTCGGGTTCGGGCCTCGGCCCGACCCAGGTCTAAGACGGGCTTTACCGTTCTAGTCACTGGTGCTGCCGGGTTTGTGGGGACACATGTGTCACTAGCCCTGAAACGCCGTGGTGACGGCGTTTTGGGGCTGGATAATTTTAATCAGTACTATGATGTCGGGCTGAAAAAAGCCCGTCAGGGCCTTCTTGAACGTTCTGGGATTATGGTCGTTGAGGGTGATATTAATGATGCTGTTTTGTTGAGGAAGCTGTTTGATGATGTTGCTTTTACACATGTCATGCATATGGCAGCTCAAGCTGGAGTTAGATATGCAATGCAGAATCCAGGTTCTTATGTTCATAGTAATATTGCTGGTTTTGTTAGCTTGCTTGAAGCATGTAAAATGGCTAATCCACAACCTAGTATTGTTTGGGCTTCATCAAGTTCTGTTTATGGATTGAATTCTAAAGTACCCTTTTCAGAAAAAGATAGAACTGATCAGCCTGCAAGTTTGTATGCAGCCACTAAAAAGGCTGGTGAAGAAATTGCTCATACATATAATCATATATACGGTCTTTCGATCACTGGATTGCGGTTTTTCACTGTTTATGGGCCATGGGGAAGGCCAGATATGGCTTATTTTTTCTTTACAAAAGATATTTTGAGAGGGAAGGAAATCAAGATTTTTGAGACATCTGATCATGGTAGTGTTGCTAGGGATTTTACTTATGTTGATGATGTGGTAAAGGGTTGTTTGGCAGCACTGGATACTGCGAAAAAGAGTACAGGGAGTGGGGGAAAGAAGAAGGGTGCAGCCCAATTGAGGATTTATAATTTAGGTAACACAAAGCCGGTGCCTGTTGGGAGACTTGTTAGTATTTTGGAGAAGTTGTTGAAGACGAAGGCAAAGAAGAAGGTTATCCAAATGCCGAGGAATGGGGATGTGCCATTTACTCATGCTAATATTACTTTGGCACATACTGAGTTGGGATATAAGCCTACTACTGACTTGGAAATGGGGTTAAAGAAGTTTGTGAAGTGGTATGTTAACTACTATGGATCGAAGAAGAAGAAGAGTGCATGGTGAAATTCTTAAACTTGGTGTTGCCTTGTTTCTCTCTAATGTTTCGTGCATGTTGATGATGCCTCTTCATTGATTTGCCACATTGTTTTAGGTATTCTATTTGTCGGTGATCATTGTACATTCTACTGGTGCTACTAAAGCATGTTTGATCTATTGACTCTCTTATGGTGGTTTCATGTCTCATTAATCACCATACTCATAATACTGTTGATTAAGCACTGGTTTATTTGATTTGTCAGTATTGCTATAAAGAAACATATATGTTTCCCTCTAAATTCAGTTTTGTTCGTCCTCAATCAGGTTACAAATACTCAACTTCAAGAATGATGAAATTTTAATGTAGCCAGGGAGTTGATAAGCTATCAAACAGTTTCATAAGTTATCAAACAGTCAGCGTCTCTGTGATGAAATTTTAATGTAGCCAGGGAGTTGATAACTTTTCATTTTTCCAGTCAAGTTGACTTGTTGGATACCTCCATTTACTTGCTACTTGCTAGGATGCCTTGATATCATTTCCTACATCCTTGCTTTTTTAGTAGTTGTACCTTCCCCTTCGACTCAGTTAGAGTAATTAAGATTTGTCATGCTCATTGCTCTAGATAGTGTAACTTGGAAATTTAGCTTTTTCTAGAATAAAAGAACAAGCATTTTGTATGGTAAATATTGTTAATTTCACCAGAAATCGTGTATTACTGTGCAATTTTCATTCATATTTGGGATTCATGAGCTTGTTAAGACTTTTTTTTCCCAAGGAAAAAGAATTTTGTATGCAGTGAAAGTTCTGTCTTTATAGATGGTAGTATCAGGCTCTTTTGTTTTGTTTGCTAATTTTCTTTCTCATTGATAATAGATGGTAGTATCAGGCTCTTTTGTTTTGTTTGCTAATTTTCTTTCTCATTGATAGAAAGCAACGGAAGTTGTAGTCTTTAGGTCCATTCATGTGTTTACGTGCCTTGACCGCTATGGGCGTTGTTTATTTGGTTTTGTCACCATCAAAGAAGGTGCTGGACCTGACACTAATCGTGGAATTTTGTTTCTAAAGAACAAAATTATTTTGGTGGAACAGGGCCAGGGCTGCTAGATGTACAATCTGGTCTTGTGGCCAATTATTGAGAGTACATTTCACGATCCTTGTACTAGTTTAGGACGTAATCTTTATCTGTCTCGAGAAATTTTATTTTGAGCTGGCTTTAAATGGTGTTTTCCTTTACATTGTTCTGCTCTATATGGTTTGTTATGCATTGTCTACCTCTTTGTATTGCCTTTTTTCATACTGTCTTGTTATGAGTTACTTGAGATGGTCTTTCATAAACAACATCACTATGTCAAGAGATAGGGGTAAGGTTTGCGTACACAAGGTAATCTTATACTGAATTGTCCGTGTGCTCTTCCCTCCGGTGACTTGTGGTGGGGTGCTGCAAAGGGTAATGAGGGACTCACTTGATGTGGTACATGAACCTTTGACTTCATCATTTTCTGGTATAACTATTTTTAGCTTGGGAACGACATCATTAAGATGTGGCTACCTGAAGTCATGATGTATGTTTTGGGTGCTGCTTTAAATATGATAGCTATGGTTCACGTTTTTCGAGTTGTTTGATCAGACAAAGGTTGCAGATGAATCCGATCAACTCTATGTTTGTTTATGCATTTAGAGAAAAATTGTCTTTTTGCATAGGAACTGTTGGTTTGTTTCACATTAGTCGAGGCTCGAGGGACTGAGTTGTTGTCCTCTTATATAGTTTTGGGCGGATTATCTCATGACATGAGTTGGCTTTGGAGTTGTACTTAAGCTAACAGATCATTGGATTTGATGTTCACATGTTTGTCAACTTATCGCCAGATTTTCAGTTGTAAATGTCAGTTATTGCATATTTTAAAGTTTCATTGTCATCTGGAATTATCAATTGAGGTGAAACTGTGAAAGTGAAACATTATTATTACCTAATTAAACTTGGTTAAAATGCTAATTTTGAGTATTTTACTCCATCTTCTATTCCTAAACCAATTGTCTTGATTTCTTTAAAATTTAGAGTATAACACTATAAGTGTCGTTCGGTGTGAAAGAGAAGTGTAACTTTTTTCAGGATAAAAGTATAGTGATTCTTAAATTGTTGTTTGGTTGAAAAATTTGGGATAATTTATCTTGAGACTAATAAATAGTATCGGGATAAGTTATCCATCCTTTTGGGTGGTATACTAATCCCGATATAACTTATCCCGCGATAAAAGGAACAAATGATAAGAAGATTTTTTTAAACCCCTTTTATATCTCACTTTGTATATTTATATTATTTTTAATATAATATATAATAATATTATAACTTTTACTCCTTATTTTATAATACTTCTTCATATATTTCTATTGAAAAATAAATAAGACAAATTTTATTTTAAATACGCATATAATATTATCATGGAAATGCACACATAATAATAATTAATAAGATGAAAATTTTATTTTAAAATAAATATTGAATGACAAAGATAGCAAAAAGAATACATAAAAAAACTAATAAAGTGTAGGATATTTTTATAAATAAATAATGTATTTTTAAATTTTATGGGATAAATCAAGCATTCAATAACAAATAATCTTAACATAACTTATCGCATCATTATTAATTTCAACATAGCTTGTTTCATTATAACTTACTTCTTCCTAACTTCTGTTCAAACGAAACGACCCTAACTTTATATTGAAGCTTTTAGACAGCTTCTGATTGTTTTTTTTTTTTTCGATGATGAAACGATTTTATATCCTCTCTACTTCTATGAAGTAGCGGAAAGGTCTGCGTACAATTTGCCCTCCCCAGACCCCACTTGTGGGATAACACTGGGTATGTTGTTGTTGTTGAAACGATTTTATATATAGATTAATAATAAGGCCCGGTCATTGTTTTTACATATTATTATTGACCACCACTGGCATCTGCAGGTAGCATATTGCCCCTGTCTTGGACATCTACTATAGTATATAAGACTATAATAAAAACGAAGGAAATCATTGGAAACTAAAATCCAAAACCATTTTTTCACCTCCCAAAACGCAAGAGCAAAAAATGCACCACATTTCATAACTTAAAAAATGAAATATTATAAGATATAAAATAATGGCAAAAAGTAATTTATTACAAAGGAAAATAATCATTGACAAAATTAACTAATCGTTTGGACATCAGATACTCCTTCCGTTTGTTTTTACTTGTCAGTATTTCATTTTGCGAGATCAACTTGATTCAAAGTTAAATTGAAGTGGTTAAATTTCATATTTGAAATCTAGAATTTAGATGATTGAAAACTATACAAAATTGATATAAGTGCAATTTTCTCATATTAATATAATAAAAAATACATCTTAAAATGTTGGTCAAAGTTCATACAGTTTGACCTCGATAAGTAAATAGTAACAAATAAAAACGAAGAGAATATGAAATTCCATATCAAATTGATTCGTAGTTGACTGCTTGTTTATTTTCTTCTTATAAATATGAAGACCGGACGACTTATGAAAATTAATTGTTTAGAATTATAATTTTACTAAATGAGCAAATCACAATTCATAAATAAGATATTAGAATATTTTAAATATCATATAGATAAATCATATATCTTCACACCCCTTTACCAAATAAATATTTGTAATAATTTTATATAGATCACTTACTTAGCAATAATAACAACTAATTTTTCTTTTTTCTTTTAATATATATTTTACATTCATTTTAATACAATGTTGTTTACTTAAATTTTAATTTATTACAATCAGCTATGTTTAGATATACAAAAAGGACTCTAATCGTACGGCTAAAAGCACATAAGATGAGTAAGCGGGACCCATCCACGTGTTTGTGTTTCATTATTGTTAATTATCACCATTTCACATAACACACCTCATTACGCCTCTGTCTGATTTTTGGAAGAAATTCAATAGACCCAAAAACCCAGAATGCCACCTCTCTGTGGAAGATGACTTTTTTCTTATAGAACTTTGATGGGTGTGTGTATACAGTGAAAGGTGAATAAAATCAGCTATGAAAGGAGGCGTCTTTTCGGCGCCTGGTGATTACATCTACTTCAAGTCTCAAGTTCCTCTTCACAAGATCCCTGTAAGTGATGATTCCATCATTTGTTCGATTTTTCCTGATTTGGGGTTTCTTTGATTTTGCTTTATCTCAAATGGGTATCTCTCTTTTTCCTATTTGATTGTGTTTTCCTTGTTTTCTTGAATTGAATCTGATTATATGATCATGTAGTGATTTGCTCAATTGGTGATAGTTCTGAGTTTGTTTGTGATGATGATCTGTCATGTGTGTTTTCCTGTTTTTCTTGTGGCAAATGAGTATCACATGTAAATTAGTATGATATCTGTTGTTTATAGGAAACATCAGGTGTGTTCGTTGTGATTACTGATAAAGGACTGAGTTTTTGCTCCTGAAAGATCAACTGAATAGCTTCAAGTTGCTTAAAGTTATCATTTTTAACTATGGAACAACTTTGTCTTGAATTAATGTTTTGGTAATTGTAGTGCTAACTTTATCAAATTCTCTTTTGACATATGTGAGTTTCCATTTAGTTCCTCTCAATAAAATTTGCTCTTTCTGGAATTCTTGCAAATATTGTTATCGTGTCGTTGGTCTGATTAGTTTGTATATGAATAATGTTGGAGTGTGGATGTGTTCTCCATCAAAGCCGAAAAACTTCTGGTACTAATAACAATGGAATGGGAAATCTATGTTTTTCTATTTAGATTTTTTTTCCTAAACATTTGGGTCCTAAACTTCACTCTACTCTTTATGCTTATACCTTGCTAGTTGAAAAGACTACTTTCCTTTTCTAGATGAAGAAAGGGCTACTTTCTTTTTTGTAAGGACCTGTCAGTTGTTATAAAGATTGTGTTCACTTCTATGCATTTGACTTTGCTGCTTGTTTCAACTAGTGAAAATATGATCCTGTGTTCCTTGAGCTCAGTGACATCTAGTTTTGAATGTGAATCTCATTCACAAACAAATTAAGCTTATTTTGGTGACTGACATTTTTTATTTAGGTAATAGAGATGTATATATGGACTCTTTGCCTCCTTGTTAGATGTGCTATTATCCTTAACACTCCGATCTGTTGTGCAGATAGGATCAAAGCAGTGGCGATACTATGATTTTGGCCCGAAAGTAGTTCCACCACTTATTTGTCTCCCTGGCATAGCCGGAACCGCTGATGTATATTACAAACAGATAATGTCATTATCTATGAAGGTAGTGAGGAAAGCTCTTGATTATTTGCTTGCTTTGTCTAGTTGTGGCTGAATTTTTGTGTATCTGCTTTGAGATTGATAATGACAGTGAAGAACAGGCCATATATGTCATTGTAATCACTTCATCCATTCATAAATATATATTTAAACTTGCATCCATTATGTCTTCCCCGTCTTACTTACTATGGTAACTTCCAAAATTAGTGAAAGGCACCGATAAGAGTCGCCAAATGATTAGAATTGTGTCAGAACCTATGTTGCTCGGACTCTCTAAAAATTGTTGTTGCACCTGTTAGATCCTCTAAAAATGCACTTCTTTCAGAGGATGCGACATGCACCCCGTAATATTTTTGAAGAGGTTGAGCAACATAGACTAGAGCAAAATAGGCACTGTAGTAGTGCCTAAAACTTATTCACAATCTATCATCAAGCAGATGGAAGGAAAATACTGATGATATCTATGATAGGGATCATTCCTTGAAGGTATCACCTGAGAATGAATTTGTTTTTTTTACTCTCTCCTTTTTTTTAATTAAATCTTACTTAAATATGAGTTTCCAAATTGGGATGTAGATTTAACAACAGAGGAACTGTCAATACATCAATTATTTGATTGATCTCTCGGCTCTACATGAGAAGAATTCAACAGCAAATGAAAATTTATATCTCAATGGAAGTGTCTTTGATAAGAATAGGGAAATATGTTCCAATAAAAGCTCGGTGATGCATCAAGTAGTTATAGGTGATAACTACTGCAATGTATGGATGTAACAGAAGTTTTCCTTTAATGATTTTTCTGGTCAAACTAAGATATGAGAAAGCACTGGACTGCACTGGATCTTGGAAAAATGATAATTCTTGTCCTATTGGCTTACCCTCTCTACTACATGGTCAAATATCATGTTAAGCGATGACATAAAGCAAAATAGAATTTCCAATTTTCTAAATGACCTTTGAACTTTTTGCAACATAATTTTCAGGATTTAAACTAAAGACAATTTTCATAAATAGGGGCTGAAAGGTTCTCTTTGCATGTCACAATATATGCAGATATGTCTCTTCCCAGGATATATAGCTACTGGATATTTTTTCTAGAAGACAATCCCCAAGAGGGAAGCTAACATTTTCTGGTTTTACTTTCTCAGGGTTACCGTGTAATTTCTGTTGATATTCCGCGTGTATGGAACAACCATGAGTGGATTCAAGCATTTGAGAAGTTTCTAGATGCTATTGATGTTCATCATGTATGTTCCCTTTATGTCAGTGCTTACTTGATGGCTACAAGGGGTGTATGTGGGGCGGTTTGGTTCAGTTTTTATCAAAACCAAACCATCTATATCAGTTCTCTTGGTTTTTTGTCACATAAATACTATTTCAATCTTAACTTTTGGAGTTAAAAATAGAGTTTTAATAAATCAATATTGTGTAGTAGTAATTTCACATTAGGGATCAAGTTTTAGTAAATCAATATATGTTTAATAAATCAACTATATACTTGTTCGGACATTGTTATTTCATCTTAATTTTCGGTTTGGTTTGTGCACCCTACAACATAAGACTAAGCATGTAGTGATACCAAGCACATTAGGGATTCAAGGTAAAAGCAATAAAAGTAAGAAACAATAATAATAGAAAAATAAAGATAGACGGATTTATGAACGAGTTCTTAAATACAATGCGGATAAATAAATTCAATAAATCTAGAATTTTAGGATATGCTTTAAGTCGTAAATTTATTCCTAACAACAACAATTAACCTAACAGAACTAATCACCTTTGATAGAGAATTAATCAAGAAAGTAAGTAATGGAGTGCACCCCCCTTAAGATTGAAGAAAACAACATTAGACAAAGACTTGTCACCTTTCTTGAATACCTAAAAGTAACCTAAGTTTTAAGAAGGAATTGAACTTACCGCCTTTAAGTTGATTCTTGAAGGTTGGAGAATAAATCCAAGAGCACTCACGTGTCCTATTAATTCAATTGATAATACAACAAAAAACCTAATGAAATCCCATAAATAAGGTTTAGGGAGGGTAGAATGTACGAGGATCTTACCACTACATCATGGAGATAGAGAGACCGTCTCCGAATGATCGTTAGCTTAAGTGTAACCAATCCCAATATAAAGAAGAAGACAATGAAGAAAAATCAAAATAGGAAACAGTACAAAAGTAACCAAAACAACAATATAATCATATAATAATCAAAATACCATAAACGATATACTAGGGTATATTATTATTAATAAACAATAATAAAACAATGATTAACTAAAAAGCCAAAACTTTAATAATACAACTGGTACCATCACAAACACTAGCCCTAAGTTATTTGGACTTTTCACTTTCGATGCCGCACGTGTGTCGACACGACAGGGGTGTGGGATGCATACCCAATCTGATCAATTAGTTTTGGATACTTTGACCAAATTTAAGAGAGAAATTTTCGGCAGATTCGACAATTTTTTTAATCAAAACAAAAACTAAAGTAAAATTGAAGAAAATGAAATACCTTGTATATATAATTTTTTCTACTCCTTTCTTTCCTTTTATCTCCTTCCAGGATTCTCCTCTTGATCAATATTTTCTCGTCAAATTTTCCACATAGTCTCTTAATTTAGGTTTTATAACTCTGTTTTTCGATATTTGAATTATTTTTGGCCAAATCCCTGCACCCGTATCCATATATGGATCCATATCTCCGAATCTTAAAATTTAGAGGATTCGACCTCTAGATCCACACTCATATTGGACATCCACACCCAAATCCAAACAACTTAGCACTAGCCACTCTAAGCAAGACAATGCTACACTACCTACTACCATCCTACCCTAATACGAGTCCTCCATACCCTCTCATCTAGGGTTATGCCCTTGGTAAATTGAAGTTGTGTCATATCCTGTCTTATCACCTTTCCGTAATACTACTTTGGCCTATCTCTGCCTCTCCTCCTACCCTTTATAAGCAACTTCTTACACCTTCTTAGTGGTGCGTCTAGACATTTCTCGTCACATGTCTAAACCATCTTAGTCTTGCTTCTCTCATCTGGTTAACCAGGAGATCATATTCACTTTATGTCGAATATCTTCAATGCTAATCCTATCACTCCTAGTTTGACTACATATTCACTTAAACACCCTTGTCTCTATAACATGCATCTTTTAGACTTGAGATTTTTTACTTGGCCAACACTCACTCCCGTACAATAAAGTCGGTCTAACCACCACTATGGAGAACTTACCTTTGAGTTTTAGTAGTACCTTTTATCTCAGAAGACTCCAAAGACTAGGGGCATGCAACACCCTCCCAAAAAGGCTAGGAAATCAAATCCGATACTACTTTGGATAAGAAGTCCTTTAGGAAAAGAAAATAAGTAAAACCTAACTAGAAAAAGAAATTAGGAGACTTTGGCCAAGTAAACTTAAAAAACATGTGAAAACTTTCTAAGAACTAAGGAAACTTTGACCAAGAAAGAAGTAAAATAATGTCATACTTCTTTCTGAAACTATCCAACAAAATAAAGAAAGAAGTAGCACATGACATGGAATGGCACATGCCCATCATGGTCAAACACACACCTAAACAGGCATGTATGTTAGCTCTCTGAAGCATATATTTTGAGCTCCTCTTTGGCTTGTATATGACTACATTGTGGCCCCCAATCCTCCTCATCTTGGACTTGGATCATGAAGTAAGTGTAGCACTTAGTCAAATCTTCCTCACTAGTCTCGAGCTCTTTTTTCACAATAAATCAGTGTTGTCAAATATGACTTAACCCCTAAAGCAAGGCACAAAAACAAAACAAGTTGAGTACATTAGCCTTGCTTATGTGCGCTTTGGTGTCATCATGAAAGCTCTAAGATAAAATTTTCCTTGCGAATGAGCATTTCCTGGAAAGAGTACACTAAACAATTGGTATTTCACTTAATTGTAAAGAAATGCAATTTCTTTGTCCATATAATTGTTGTTTATGCTTATATTTGTTAGTCTTGGACTGAACATGTGTGTGTACACACACACACATTTGTGCTTTTTTTTCTATTTGCACCTTTTTTCATTATAGCTCATGCTTTATTTGCATTTGCAATTAAATCCCCAACGGACATTAGAGCTTTTTTGCGTTCTTTTCGCTTTTGATAACATTGCAATAAACATTTTCTTGATCTCACATTGAAGTTCATCAACCTTCTCTTGCATCTCCTTAGCCTACAAAGCTTAATCCACATCCTTTTTTGGAGTTATGCCTCCATGGATGTTATCATGTAATGTCTGCAATCTGACTTGTCTTATTTATCTAGAAGATACGTAATTTAGAATTAGTAAGATGCACCTATTGACTTTCTTGATTTGTGTATGCATTTGGATAGAGTATGCAAAGAAGTGCATATAAAGGACTTGGATAAATTTGTTTTTTAATGACCAGTCACTTGTTTGGTATTGGTTTGATCATGGTGTTGAATCTTTCATTTCCAGTGGTTTGTTCTGAATAAAAGCAGAGATAAATTTTGTAAAGATAAAGGAAGTAACTGATGTATTAAACTTGTCCCCCGGCAGATTCATCTCTATGGAACAGCCCTTGGAGGCTTCTTAGCACAACTTTTTGCTCAGCATCGTCCCCGCCGTGTTAGGTCCTTGGTACTTTCAAATACATTTGTAGAAACCACTAGTTTCTCAGCTTCAATGCCTTGGGCTTCCATGTAAGTTTTCATTTTATTTATTTTGCATATAAGAGCTGCTTAAATTGCTGTTATAGCTTATATATGACTGATCAGCATCAATAATTACAACTTCTGCATCTATTTAATAAGCTATAGGTGATCTAATATCTTTCGTATATGCACCACATCATTATTCTTGCAACTCATTGCTTTTAGGATTTTAGGTGTGTAGCTCTTCATATTTTAAAAAGATGTTTTTCTTTCTATTGTTGGCTTCCTACTGCAGTGTTGGTTGGGCTCCATCTTTTATACTGAAAAGGCATGTGCTAAGTGGAATTCGTGATAGTCCCCAGGAGCCCTTTATTGCAGACTCCGTAGATTTTGTTGTTTCTCAGGTAATGTCAAGCTCATTTTTTTGTTATATCACAGCCATTTTTTATGTCATTCTTACCACAAATTGTTTGATTTATGTCTTCAGAAAGCAGCTGTTTGCAGTATATTGACCTTTTTATTATAATATATGCTGTTTATTGTAGTTGTATGGTATTCCATTTCTCTCTCTTTTTTGAAACAATATCAAAAGAAGCGGTAGAAGCATGTTAAATACTTTTGAGACAATGTAGCCTTCTCTTTTTTCGCAAAAACTTTTTTTTACCTCTTTTAATTTTTTGTCCAGAATATCAATTGGATGAGATTTTCCATTACATCCTGTCAGATGGTGTCATTTTTGCTGTGTTCTGAGTTGATCTGGTTCATGTAGCATTCTTGCTTTCTTTGATTATCTGGAACTTGGATTTTTAGCTCAAGCTGCCTAAAATATACTACTATTTTTCACCATGAGATGCTTGTCTTAAAATGCTACTCTTGTATACTTGTTGTATGTTTCATTGCTCTACCCTGTTCAAAGTGTAACTGGTCTTAGTTTTTCGTTTTCGGTAGTCCTCTAATTTTGTTACCCCTAAAATTGTCCATTTTCTTTTAGTTCTACTAATAAACTAGACCATTGGCTATTCACCATGTTTCTTGTAACAATTTGCTTATAGAAAAAGTTGACTCACTTATTCTCATAACTCGTGAATTCTATTTGGATGCAGGTTGAGACACTCTTGAGAGAAGACTTGGCATCCAGATTGACCTTAACAGCTGACGCTGCATCAGTTGGACCTCTTGTTCTTCCAGATTCTTCCATCACTTTAATGGATGTACGTATTTAATCTGCAAATTTGTTTGTTGAATTTCAGTGGATGGGTTAGTCAACACGCCTCAATCTCATTAATTTGGTTTCATAAGCATATTGATTATGAGGCTACACAAATATATTTTAACTACATCATACTGTTACTCTGTTAGTACACCATGTGCTTGTTTACATCTTTCCTCTCTTGGAATGTTGGGACATTAAATCACTCAAGTTAACTGGATACAACTGCATTCTGTTACTCTTGGGATGATACTTGTCTTTTTTTTACGTTCCCCGTGACTTGCTTATTTCAAAGTCATGATCTTTCTTGCTTTAAAACAGACCACTGAGTATAAACTTTGACATTGGGAAGTCTAGCTCTTCGACAGTTCCTTTCTTACAAAAGTCACTAAAATAGAAAGTATCTGATTGGCTGATTCCTATTTATTGTAATTTTTTCTGTGTGAAGACAAACGACTATTGTGCAACCCCTCAAGCACTCAAAGATCAAGTGTGTGAAAGGTATCCTGGCGCGAGAAGAGCATACTTGAAAAGTGGTGGTGATTTTCCATTTCTTTCACGGCCTGATGAAGTGAATCTTCATCTTCAGGTATAACCTATTTCTTGTTACTTGTGAACATCATTTTCAGTTCTTCTTTCTTCTTTTCTCATTTTAGATTTTTGGTCTACTAATCTGCCCATAGTTCTTCAAGGATGAGTAATTTATGAAAAAGAACAATATATTGCAACTAATTACTTGGTTGTATTTTCATTTGAACAGCTGCACCTGAGACGTGTTGGTGTTGAAGCTCGATCTGACTTGGTCCCCGGTGTTCCAAAGGATGGTAGTGGTGGAAGTTCTAAGAGGCCAAACGATGGAAGAAAGGATGCTGATGATTCATCAGAAAATGATAAAAGAGACTCGGGAACTCCTGCTTCAGAAAGTGCGGACCCTCCCTTGGCTCCGGAAGCTACTGGTTCTCATGATTTAGATAACCAACTCCTTAAGATGGCCCAACTCTCCGACGACACAGGTGAATCTGTCACACCTCCTTTACAAAGTGCATTTTTCTGTGACAAGCAGGACTTACTAGTCTCGAGAGTTCTTCTAAACATCACATGTGAGTTTTTTATTCTTAATATGCTTCCCGTTTACTTGGGGAACTGTACATTAACTGGAAATGTAGCTGCAATGTAGACACTTGATGGGAGAGAATTTTTGTCCTTCACTTTCTTTTTGTACATTATGGGTTGGTTAAGTGTCATTGCAAAGACACTGAGAAATTGAAGACTCAAGTTTGTGTTGGGAAATCTTTATATATCATGTTGCAGTTGCAAATCTTTCATTGTCCCAGAATGTTGGGTTTGAGAATCTTATGCAAAATGATATTTGTTTCAGCAAATGGGAATCTTCCTTTTTCTTTTTGTTTGATGGATAGAGATTTTGCAGAAAGTGGTAACTTTTCTGGAAAGTTTCTGAACTCAATGAATCAGAATTTGCAAAAAATGAAGAATTCTTCAGCATGGTTACTTGTTACAGTAGCAGCAGAACTAGTGAATAAGTTTCAGGTTCATTGGAAACAACTGTAAAATGTAGTTTAGAGCATGTTTATGTTTAAAAATATCCCCTGGGTCGAGTAAATTAGCTACCATTTGGCCATAGACTTTGGAAATTTAGACGGGATGTGGTGGAATTTCGAGTTTGAACTCAACTCCAGGTTTGGCTACATTTTGCCAAGATTCCACTTAAGATTAAACAATTTCATGGCATTGAGCATTGTTGTATGTGTGATAGCATCTACTTTATCAGGAATATCGATGTACTAATTATTGCAATTACTCGGGATAAATTTTTTTTGTTGTTTTTGGATTCATTTTTTAATTCAAGATCCTCCTTAATAACTAGAACAAATGAATTAATAATTATGTTCCCCTTTGAAATGGATATAATCGAGTCGATTTCACGATAAGTTCAATATAATTTATATTGGACCAGGCCAGAATAGACTATACATTTTTATGAGGATATCCTATGCTTTGAGTGGCTGCCATATTATGAAATATAGAAAGGCATAACTTAGTGGAGAAAAATTGAGTTGTCCTACTTATTAGCTTCCAGTATGGCAGAAAGAATGTGGGTACATGACGTCCTACGCGAAGACGTTTCACTTCAACAATGACAAGGTTAGGAATGAGATCATTCGGGAAAAGCTAGAGGTAGCTCTGGTGGCCAAAAAGATGAGAAAAGCGAGACTGCGATGGTTTGGACATGTGCAGAGAAGAAGTACCAATGATCCTGTTAGGAGGTTCGAGAGGTTGGTTTTGTGAGATACACGGAGGGGTAGAGGTAGACCGAAGAAGTACTGGGGGAGGTGATTAGACAGGATATGATGAAACTTGATCTTACTGAGGACATGACCTTAGATAGAAAAAAGTGGAGGTCGCGAATTAGAGTAGCAGATTAATGGTAGGGTAAAGTGTTTTTTTTCATGTATTCGCATTACCTGTCGTATTTTATGTTAGTTTATCTTATTTACATACTGTCATTATTAGTCGCTCTTTCTGTTCTCTTCCTTTCCTTTTTTCATATCTAGTTCTTTCTTGCTTACGGGATTTGAGATGATGATTCCCAGGAAACAACCTCTCTACTTCTATGGTAGTGGTAAGGTCTGCGCACATTTTATCCTCTCAGACTCCACTTGTGAGATTTTATTAGATATATTATTGTTGTTGTAGGACTCTTTCACTTCAGTCATTGCTTTTCTTTTTATTACTTGAAGGTAGCTGCTTCTGCTTCAAATTTTTGATATTCTTTAGTTTTGAAAAAAGGAACTTTCAGTATCATATAAGACCAAGTAGTATAACTTTATGGGGACAAATTACTTCGAAGATAGCTGCTTCTGCTTCAAATACTTTAATTTTCGATATTCTTTTATTTTGAAAAAATAAATTTTCAATATTAGATAAGGCCAAGTAGTACAGGTCTGTGGGGACAAATTGAGTTGTCTTACTTATTAGCTTTTAATATGGTTAAAAGGTTCTTTTTATGAAATAAAGTGACCAATTAAATGTCTTTTCAAAAAGTTGATCCAAAAATAGTGTGAAATGCCTGTACTTTGTCAATGGAAGCCAAAAGCACCAAAAGTTAAATTAAAATCAGACAGGCATCCAATCTTGGATCTAAATTATATCCTATAGTAACACGTTTGGCCAAGCTTTCGAAATTTGTATTTTTGAAAAAGTGATTTTTTTTATTAGAAGTAGGAGTACGAAACGGTGGATTGGATAAGATATCAGTTGATCAAAATTTTGTTAAATAAAAATGAATCAAAGAGAATATATGAAAATAATGTGTACAAATGAGTATTGATAATATGGATATTATTTGATCCATTTTTAAAAGTCAATTATCCGACTCATATATGGGTTGGATTGGATGATTACTCGTCTTTTAAATTTCAAAAATGTATATTTGGAGATAGCAATTTGTGTGTTTTCTTTAGCTATAATGTTTGGCTGATTATTTTTGAAAAACAAAGAAAAGAAAAAAAAGGTACTTTTTTTTCAAGATTTCAAAAAGTATTTTCAGGAAGAAACGACTTTTTTCAGCTTCAAAAGAGGATTTTTTTATTTATTTATTTTTAATGTATGAGTAAATGAGCAACAATATTGTATCATTGCTTATTCCACTAATTCAAGACCAAGTTTTATCACACTGAATCTGATATCTCAACTTCTAGCACTACATTTACCTAACATGGTGGAAAAGGTTGGCTAGAGATTTCTCGTAAAAACACTAGCATTCTCAATCGGTATATCGTATGGGTTTACAAAGACTTTATGGCTAAGTTTCGAATTAGTGGATGCTGTCAAAGAGAATGGCGATGCCATACGCAAAAAGAAAGAGACCCATAGAATAGCTAGACAAATAAAACTTTTGCACATTTTCGTTAATCCATAAATAGGATCTATACATCTCGTTTGTCTAAACCTAATTTAAGTACAACTAGTTGGGATCAAAATATAGAATTAAGATTAAAGAAAGAAGTTTGGTGCAGAAATTAAGATTATGGAAGGATCGTAACACTCCACGAGGGTGTTCAAAGTGTATCCTCTCATCACAAAAACATTAACGATATATTGGTTTCACTATTTTAATTTATGATCTATAGTCACATAGAAAATTTTATCGTTGCTTCAAAGCTCTTATATATAGAATTAATATAGCTGACTTATACAAATTATTTGAGATAATAATTTTAGTAAGTAGATAATAATTAGTATATATATATATATATATTTTATTTAACAGATCTAACCCAAGGATCTCACCCCATGTGCCAATCAGGGATTGAGCCTAACACCCCCTAACCTTATCATAAAATATAAAATAAAAATACAAGGAAAGGACACAAACCTTACTTCCGTTCTTATGGTGGTTCTCAAGTCGGCCACCTAGCAAGGCCAACCTACTTGTTCCCAATACTAAAGAGAAGTAAAATCTAGACTAGAAGACTAAGAGAGGACTCCTCTCGTTACATTAAGTCCAAAAAGACATAAATAAGAAAGACTCTTCCGTTACAAAAGTAAAAAAGGAAAATAAAACCTATTCAACAAAGTTGTGACTTATGACTTAGCTAAGCAATAACCCAATTGAATAGGTTAAGCAAAAGGAACACTGGGATAGAGAAGTATACCCCTCAAACAACAGTGATTAGAGGAATTGTTTCAAGACTCCAAGCATGTACCTTTTTAAAATTATTATTTTGATTTATTACTCGATGTTTGATACTCAAAACTTGAAAATTAACGTGGAAAGGCTATCTATCGAAAAGATTTCACATTAAAAATTTAAATTCAAAACTTCTAATTAAAAATGAAAGAATCATATTCATCTCACTACAATCTGATGTACTCAAAATTTATAACTAAAAGTGAAAGAATCATATTCATCTCGCCGCAACCTAATATCTTTTGGAATCAATTTTCAAAATAAATTTTTTGACATTATTAACACCCCCTACCTCTCTTTTTCTATCTTTATATCTAATCAAGTCGTGAATGGTGGAGGGAAAGATTTTTATAAACATTAATAAATAGTGTTATTACACATCATCTTTTTATATTTATGATGATTATGACTGAAATTGACTTTTCACTTTTTAATAATCTTCAATAGAGCTTTTGATTAGGAATTGATGTAAATGTTATTGTTGGATGGTGGTTGTAATGGAAACCTTTAATTAATTAATGGACCGATTGATAGTGATATTTTCTTGAAAAATATATCTATTTATTTTTACTTGTCACTATTTCATTTTTCAAAGTTAATTTGACTAAACGTCAAAGTTAAATCGAAGTAACTAAATCTAATATTTGAAATCTAAAGTTTAGATGGTTAAAAACTATATGAAAAATATTATAAATTATAATTTTTTTTATATTTATACGATGAATACATCTTAAAATATTTCTCAAAGTTCATATAATTTGACCTCGAGTAGAAATGAAAATACGAGTAGTACCAATAATCAAGTTGGTAATCTACTTTCTACATCTCCATCATTGAGAGGTAAATGGTAATTAAAGCAAAAAAAGAAAAGTGAAACATGATAACTCCTCTGTTAAAAAGTATAAAAAGAAAAAAGAAAAGAGAAAAAGTCAGGACTTTTATTTTACTTTTTTTTTTTCTGAATATAAAATTGAGTTTTTTAATCTAGATATTGTTAATACCCTTTAACTTTTGAAAATTCAAATTGAATGGTTTCATCAAAAATCTTAAATTCATAATTAGGGTGACTCTATATCTTCTTCTTAGGAATTAGAATATATAAGAAAATTCTTTTAAAATAAATTACATTTGGTAGTTATAAGTTCTTGAATTAGATCAGTTTATTATATATTTTTACCATCAGTCAAACAACTTATATACGTAACAACACAAACTTAGAATTAATGTGTATTTACTGATAAAATGAGTGACTTATGTTTATACGTCAAAGTTTTTAACGACTAATTTCTTGATTTTGACATGGAATCTAGAGTATTACTTATATATGGATTATTTTCTTAATTTTGAGAATTTATGCAATGAACAATGAAAAATAATGACAATTTTATGCATTTTAATGGTTTCATGTGCAAAAATGTCAAAAATTAGTGGATCAATGTGACATTTATTTATTTATTTACCGCCCCCCTGCTTTCTTGTGAATACCAACTGTGGTCCTTATTAGCATATTTTTGGCAATAATATAAAAAAGACAATTAAAGCTTCTAATTAGTAATCTTCTAGTTTGATTTTAAAAAATGTCAAATAAATATAAAGGTTCATAATTTAAAATTTACAATATCTAAATTATGGATCCGCGTATTTGATCAAGTTTCCCATATTTTTAATTTTGGAAAATACTTTTATCAAGATAATTTTTTTTAGAAAAAAAGGTTAATGTTTTGAAAATAGTTATTTTTACCTAATTAATTTAATTAATTATATTAGAGCAATAATTTGTGCTTGATGAAAGTTTTTCTAAAATATTTATTTTTTTAATTTTTAAAACAGGGATTCAATCTTGCTTCCATCGTCTTACTCTTGCTATGCCTCGTATTTCCTTCTTCAGGCTAGGCACCTAAGAGCAAACTCAAAATAGAAGAGCGTGACCTTTGGTTTAGTCTGTAAATCTGAACCATAAATATCATACTACTACTAGTGGTTCAGGTGATGTAGCAGAGTTGAATACAAATTTAGATTTCGATGAGGTGAATGCAAATAGTAGTTCAGATTCAAGTTAGTTTAGTAAAAGGGACCGTGAAAGTCACCACATGGCTTAATACAATTTGTATTTTTTTTCTCTGACTTTCTCTCTCATTCACGAAGTGAAGAAAGCAGGCCTTGCCCCAAAAATAACCTGCTACTAAAATACTTTATTTTCCAAACAATTGGCCAAATATTTAATTTTTTAAAAAATTTTATAATTTTGACCAAACACATTATATATTTCTGCTTGAAAGGAAAAAAAAAAGTTTAATCATATGGTGTACAAAGTTAAAAATCTGATATGAATTAGATTTGTCTGTCAAGGATCAATCAACTACTATTAAGACAAAAAAATTCTTTTAATATATTAAAAGAAAATGTAAGAAACACCAAAACATGCTTATTTATTAATTTGAGTATATTTTAACATTTTTGTTACCAAACCATAATTTATAAAAAAAAATTTATAATACTCATTTAAAGTACTGTCTAGAAGCTAGGGGAGTTCAAGGAGTCAACCCTACTTGTTGACAAAACTGCTAAAGTCAAAATTAGGTATCTAATTTAGACCTTAGATAAGACTTTCAACTCAATTATCCAAAAAATAATAAACCAATAATTGATGAATATGGCCTCAATTTCAGGAATTTTAATATATTTCTTTCTATTTTAAAATAAATTGTATATTATATTATTTTTGTATACTAATGATTCTATGTCATTAGATTAAGTATTTGACTGAATATAAAGTTTAACTTACATTTCATAGTAAAGATCGTGAAAGGAAATATTCAATTAATCGATGAGAAGTTAAATTGATAAAAAATATTTTTCTTAAATTAAATATTGAAAAGTTAATTTCACAAAAAAAATGAAATGAGATTGGCTCTGTTTAAAAGCATGCTATTGAAATTTTAGCTATTTTTAATCATTGAAAAATCCATTACTTCTGAAACAGTGCTTTATTTTTTATTTTTTATTATTTTTTAAAAGTGTGGGGGTCATAATTTTCAAAAATTGAATGGGATGTACAACAGGTAGATTTATTTATTTATTTGGTGAACGGTTCATTTATTTTATAAGAAAGCATAAATGTGTGTGCGTGAGAAAAAAAGGAAAATTAAATGTGAAAAAAATAAATGAAAAGGAGCGTTAGAATTATTGTAGTAGTGGAAAATGACTGATATTTCAGCATCAGATTTAACACATTTACTTATCCCCCTGTGCTTCAATAATTTTTGGCCCCAAAATTCCATTAATTTCCTCAATATTATAGACAAAATATTAAATTATTGTCTACCATTTAAAATAACTTATATTTCTTCTATCCATTTTTACTTGCTCATCATATCAAAAAGAGAAGTATTAAAAACGTTCTTAAACTTGACGTAAATTATTAGTTTCGTCTTCAAACTATTCGTAGTTTTAAAAACGTCTCTTTACGTGACTGATTAAACTTAAACACACCTCCTATGTTACAACATAAATGAAATACACCTCTACATTCCTGCCAAGTTCAAAGGTATTTTCAATATTTCTTTTATTAAGATCTCCATGCTTCTATAAAAGTTTGAGGCTACTTGTTATATCATATGGTATATCAGGGAAGACTGAAAGTGTAATTAAGTTCAGTTAATCAAGTAGATGAATATTTTTAAGACTGTCAACAGTTCACAGATGAAACTAAAATTTGCGTAAAGTTCAGAAGTTTTTTCAGTTTCTATTTTCTCGAAATAGCAACCTCTAGGATTAGTTTAAATGCATAAAGCAACATCTTGCATTAGTAGAATTTGGAGAACGACTATATCTCAAGAGATGTGATGTAAATACTCAAACGTAATAAAAATATAAGAATTTAAATTTATATTCTATATAAATAATATAAAAAATAATTTTAGTGTTACGTTAAGACTCCCTTTCTATAATATCGATCCCTCGACATAAGGAAATCTGCATGGACGAATTAAAATATTAAATCCGCGTATAGCTCAATCTCGAAAAATCACATGCATGTTCTTGAATAATTTTATATTTTATAATCTATGTTATTTGCATATTTAAATTTCATTTTGGGTGAGACCAAGATATGTTGAGATAATTTTATTCTTAGACAATAACAGCTTTCATTTCCACATGAATTATTTAAATATACTCTTACTATATGGTGTAAATATTGCAAATGGAATTCAGAATCATTGCTTGGCCGAAAACGGACAAATTGTTCACATTTATTAATACAAGTTTGAATTGGCTCAAGGGAAAGGCAACTAAAGGGACCTGAAAATTAAATGGGAAAGAGATTAAAGATTTCCGGAAAGAGTTGCTCTATGTTTTTAAACATAGGGGTCACGTTGCATACATTCGACCTTTTTTATTCTGTAATGGACAGAAGCCTTTGAGCCACTGCGGTAATATTGTTGTTGTATATCTGATAGGATTGTAAGCACCTTTTATTTTTAATTTTAAGATTATAAGTTGGGGTCTCTTAGAAAAGATAAAAAGTAATATTTAAAGAAAAAAAAGAAACTTTGTAATACTCACAAATCACAATTAACAACTTGTAGTTGTTGATCTGATTATTTAAATAGTTTTTTATATATTGAGTGATTTGGTATAAAAAAAATTTTTTCTTATGTTTGGATGATTAAAATGACTTAGGGGTATTTGTATTAACTTTTTTCAAAGTGACTTATAAGTTAAAAACTTAAAGTCAGTCAAAAAACTGTTTTGTAGTATTTTATTTTGTCCCCAGACCCTTTTAAAATTGAAAAATAGCTTGGTTAAAAGTCACTTAAAAAAATTAATTCAAACACATTTCATTTTTTGATTATAAAAATAATCGTAAACAAGAATTTGATTTTTTTACGTATTTGATATTGATAAATCTACGAGTTTAGAATTTCATTTTGTTCAATTGAATTTTCTCGAACAATTTCTTTTTAAGAACCAAAAAAATTTATTCCAAATAATAGATGTCAAAAAAACAAAAATTTTTGAACACATAATAAATTTTGAAATACTAACTTTACATCTCACATTTAGAAAATACATTTTTTAAAAAAATTCTTTAAAATTTTAAAAATAATTTTATTAAAAATATATTTTATCTTCCCAAAACTCCAATCCTACCCCTTGCACCCCTCTCCCACTCCTACCTCATAATGTTTCCTATAGTGCATGCAAATATTTTTTGACATACTACCCTTTTGCTTAATTATCAATTGTCCTTTTTAGAAAAGTTATTTATTATTCAAGAAAATATTGAGACCTTTATTGGCATATGACTTAAACTTCAAATTTATTTGCATAATCTAACAACCTTTTTAAAAATAATGATATAAGTTCCAATTTTAAACTTATAAATTTTAAAATTCAATAAAATTAGTAAATTTTATATACGAAATAGATAGATCTAAATTATTAAATTCGATCGAATCCGTAATATATTGCTAGCTCTTGGAATATCTAGGAATGTGCATGCATGTGTCAGACAGTATGCTCAAAAGTCTTCCTTTCTGTATTTCTAACTAACTCCCATTTTCTCCTTTGACAATTCACACCGATAAACTCCCACTTTTTCTTCTTCTCTACTGTGAAGCACCATTGAAATCCCAATGCAAAAGCTTAATAGTTCATAAAAGTCTCAACTTTTCACTCAAGTTTGAGAGATCAAAAAATTCTGACAAATGGGGGTTAACTATTTCCTCTTAACTTTTGTTTTTACTCTGTTTCTTCTTGAATGCATAGAACCTGTTTGTGGAAATGCTGAGGTGAGAGCTTTAATGGAGATTAAATCAGCTTTGGACCCAGAAAGCAAGAAACTTTCTTCATGGACAAGTGATGGTGATCCATGTAGTGATTCTTTTCTTGGTGTGATTTGTAATGAACATCATAAAGTAACAAATATTACATTGACAAACAGAGGACTTTCTGGAAAATTGTCACCAGCAATTGCTGAGCTGAAGTGTTTGTCTGGTCTTTACTTGCATTATAATTCTTTAACAGGGGAAATACCAAAGGAACTTGGGAATTTGACTGAGTTGAATGATCTTTATCTTAATGTGAACAATCTTTCTGGGATTATACCACCAGAACTTGGAAACATGGCTAGTCTACAAGGTTTGTAGCCTTTGTGAACATCTTTCTGTTAATGTTGATGGAAAATGCTTCTTGTTTTTCCTTTTTACCCCTCTGCAGGAGTTCCCACCTTTTGCTGCTTTAGTGACTGGATCTCAAATGATTTGTCATTTTAGAAGTTCAAGATAAAATTAGTTATCCTTTTTTCATTGTACTCTTAGTAGGAATTGTTGGGCTCTCACGAAACAACCTCTCTACTCTACCTCTCTCTACTCGACCTCGATGAGGTAGTGGTAAGCTCTGCTTACGTTCTACCCTCTCCAGATCCCACTTTTGGGATTTCATTAGATATTATGTTGTTGTTGTACTCTTAGTAGGAATTGTTCTTGGAGACCATGTTTGGAGACTCGAATCCACAACCTTAAAATTGCTTGCTGTTTCATTCTACTCTTTTTTGTGTGTGATGCTAAATAATGAGCCTGCATGAATTTAGGTAACTTAGTAGACAAGTTGCAAAGTTTCTTAGAGATCTATGCAGATTTTTGAGTTATGTAGAGGTAGGACTTAGTGTGAATTTGTTGTGTTAGGTTTCAGATTCGAATTCCAAGTATCCTTGTTAGAATTTCTTCTTTCGCCACTGTTGCACTTGCACATCTTTTTTCTGGTCTTTATACTTTCTTGTAAATTGTATGCTTGGTCCACAGCATATTGAAATTTCTTTTACTATGAGGTGAACAAAAAAATTCAAGAATCTTTTTACTACTTATTTTCCTTTGATACAATGATGTGTGTTTCTAAGATGATTTGGGCATTTTGTGGTTCCACAGTGCTGGACTTGAGTTGTAACCAGTTGACAGGGAGCATACCAACAGAGATTGGGTTCTTGAAGAAATTGAGTGTCGTTGAATTGGAACATAACAGGTTGACAGGTGAAATTCCAGTGAACTTAGGAATCTTTGGGACGTTGAAAAAGCTATATTTGGGATTCAATCAGCTGTCTGGTCCTATTCCATTAAAATTAGCTGCTGCTCCCCAGTTGGAAGTTCTTGAAGTACAAAATAACACCCTCTCTGGAGTTGTTCCTCCAGGTTAGTTTCCCTTTTTGAGTTCTCAACATTTTATAATTCCTTTTCGCCTGGTTCTTGAAGTTATATCTTTTGAATGTGTTCTGATTCTAAACCTCTTTTCTCGAAGCTCTAAGGAGATTGAATGAAAAATTCAATTGTGAAAGCAATCCTGGTTTATGTGGTACTGGATTTACTTCATTAAGAGTTTGCACTGCCTGGGATCATGTCAATGTGAATCAAGTTGGTTCTGATGTACCTGATTCCAACAATAACAGCGTCCCTAAAGACGTCCCAGGAGCTGCTCATATTAGTCACTTGCATTGTAATCAAACTCATTGTTCAAGATCTTCAAAATTTCCTCAAGCAATTATTGTTGCTTCAGTGATTACAGTCACTGTAACTTTGGTAGTTGCTGTATTTTTCGGTATATTCAGAAGAAGAAGGCTTAAACAAAAGGTAGGGAACACAAGTGATACATCGGATGATAGGCTTAGCACAGATCAGGCAAAGGAAATATACAAGAGAAGTCCCTCTCCACTACTTGAGGTTGAGTATTCAAATCGTTGGGACCCTATGACCCCGGAAAAGAGTTGCAACAGCATGTACAATGGGTTCTTAAATGGATTCAAGTTCAATTTGGAAGAGGTTGAGTCTGCTACTCAGCATTTTACAGAGATAAATCTATTGGGACGGAGCAATTTCTCTGCTGTCTATAAAGGAATTTTAAAAGATGGTTCTATGGTAGCTGTAAAAAGCATCAGTGTGACAAGCTGTAAGTCGGAGGAGACGGAGTTCATGGAAGGATTGAGCTTATTAACCGCGCTGAAGCATGAAAACCTCGTCAAGCTAAGAGGTTTCTGTTGTTCAAAGGGAAGGGGTGAATGCTTTTTAATCTATGATTTTGCATCCAAAGGGAACCTCTCTCAGTATCTTGATGTTGAAGTAAACAGCAACCATGTTCTTGACTGGTCCAAAAGAGTTTCAATCATCAAGGGAATTGCAAAAGGTTGGTTTTCTTGCTTTTGTTCATCATTACATATTTATTGAACCTCTAAACAACTCTTCAATTCCATTTGTCCCATTTTATGTGGCATCATTTTCTTTTTGGTTCATTCCAAAAATAATGTTATCTTACTATAATTAAAAATAATGTAACTTTAAAAATTTTCTTTTACCCTAAATGAAAATATTTATAACAACATAATATCTAATGATTGTTTCAGACTACAAGTTTGAAAAGTCTTCATTTTTATTAGATAGTGTTCCAATTCAAAAGGTATCACATAAAATAGTATGGAAGGAGTAGATGTTTTCTAAGAATTGAGCACTATTAAGGAGTAGTTCTTAATATAAAGGTATAGTTGGAAACAAGGAGTACTATTTTTTTTCTTAAAATCCTTAAATCGGCAAGTATTTTTGGACAAATTTTTTATGCTAAAGCGATACTTATTTTTGGACGGAGGGAGTAATATGAATACGGAGAAAGATTGGAATTATTGCTTGCCACATTCAAACTTAGTTGGTGGGGCAGTAATTGTAGTGTCTTCAAAGAAGACCAGAAAAAGGTTGCAAATTATTGCCTTAATTGAAAATTCAAGTTCCCTTGACATCAAGGGAAGAAGTAGGGCATGTCTGAAGAACCACATTAATATGTGCATTTAATAGTTTTCCTCTGTGTTCACTGTTTCAAAACCAGTGCCTTTGATTTGATTAAAGATGAAGTAGCAGAGTTACACCATCACTGCATTAACTCCACTTGATCAAATTTGAAACAGCAGATATTTGAGCTTTTCAGGAAACAGGCTCTACCTCTATGAGGTAGTGGTAAGGTTTGTGTACATTCTACCCTCCCCAGACCTCACTTGTGGGATTCCACTGGGTATGTTGTAGATATTTGAGCTTTATTACACTATGATGGCGAATGATTTCAACTTACCGTTTATATTGTTTTTGTGAGAGTCAGGGGAGACTTAAACACATGTATTTTTACGCTCTACCTTAATATGATTCCTTGATATTTCCTTTTGACTGATATTGATCATTATGCATCTTTCTAACAGGACTAGGATATCTGCACAGCTCCGAACCAGACAAACCTTCCATAGTTCATCGCAACATATCCGTGGAAAAAGTCCTCCTAGATCATCATTTCACTCCACTAATACTGGACTGTGGTTTACTAAAGCTACTTACTGATGATGTTGTTTATTCAGCACTTAAGGTCAGCGCTGCACTTGGATATATGGCTCCTGAATACATTACAACTGGCCGATTCACTGAAAAGAGCGATGTATATGCATTTGGAGTAATCATCCTTCAAGTACTCTCTGGTAAAGGACTTCTGGACTGCTCAATGAGACTTGCAGCTGAATCATGTAACTTTGAGAACTTCATTGACCCTAATCTCAAGGGAACATTCGTTGTAAGTGAAGCAACTATGCTAACTAAAGTTGCAGTACGTTGCACCCTAGAGGATCCAGATAGCAGGCCAAGTATGGTTTTAGTAAATGAAGAATTGAACAGGTCTAGTGGTGGTTGAAAAAGGAAGTCCATTTTTCCGCGTTGAAATTTGTTGATGATGATTAACCATAGGAAACAAATGCCATGGCGATAGAGCTGCAGTTTTCTATCTGTCATGTTATGCAACATCACTTTCTTCTGTATATAATGAGGCAGATTGAACAAATTCTTTGGAAGATTTGAAGGCGAAACCGGGACACCCTTTGGCATCTCTGATTGTTGTAGCTCAGAAGAGATGGAAGAGGAGGTTAATGAACTTGTACCATTATTTGATCTTTTGACAGTATGTTAATGTCTTTTTCAAGGCCAATATATTCTAATAAATGCATTCTTTCTGCTGTCTCATACATTAATGAAGAACAATCCATTAATGTTAATTGAAGCTGTGAGATCAACTTAAAAAATACTTGCAAAGTGAGACAGCTTATTTTATTTTTTTTCTTATATATAAGAGACAGGTTAAACTATTCAAGCGGACATGCTTATATATAGGAGAAAGTTTAAGCTACTCAAGCCATGCTTGCGTCAGTAACTTAAGGGTACATTCGTAATTTTAGTTTATCTATAATTTTTTATAGTTCTTTCGTTATAATTTGTTTATTTTATTTTTAGAGTTAAAAAATATTATTAATCATGATAATTAAAATTGCTCAAATGGACATCAAATCGACATGCCTACTTGAACAACTTAAGAGTATTTTTTTCTGTGTTGCATGTATGTCCCATGTGTTTTTTATAAATTTATTAGAATGATAAATTTTATAAAAGAAATAATATGTATAATAAGTAATAGAATTTAACAATTACAGATTAATTTTTAAAAGTTTGATAAGAAACATCAAATATAAATGACAAATTTGCCCAAATAAAAATATAAACTTATTACAATTTAAAATTTATAGAAAATTAAATTAAAAAAATATAATGGAGATAAAACACAAAAAGAACTGAGAAGAAAAAGTGCAATACACGTTCTTTTTAAGATTTTAATCATAATAATGTAGATGGAAAAAACAAAATCAATACATAATTTTTTAAATTTTTATCAACACCTTATCACATAACCAATCAAGTAGAGTCCTCCTCATCGAGTCAAACCAAAGCATGATTCAAATAGCATAATAATGGTGTAAGTGTTTTACTACTTTTAACTATAGAATGAAAAAGATTAATCTTGATTAAGAATTTCTTGAAACGAAAAAGATGTATTCATATAGTAGGAATATCAGATATTAGGAATCTTGGAGAAATACCAAAAGATATCCTAGAATTATAAATTAAATATTTAGAGGTTATGAATATAAAAAATATGAGAGTAATCAATATTAAAAGTAGCAATAAGTAATAATAAAATGCTAATAATAGCTAAAATAAATGATAGAAAAGAATAACTATTCATATTTCACAAGCTTCTCAAAAGTTTTACATTTCTGAAATCATTAAAAACAATTAAAAATCAATAACTGATATATAAAATTAACGTAAATAATTACTATAAAAACTTAAATTAGCTTATAACTTTGTATGGTTTTTTTTTCGAGGGTGAGGCATTTGTTAATTATGGATAGGTTTCGTTTTTTTTTTTTTATTTTAAAGAAAAACGTTTCTAATTTTCCCATGAATTGATAAATGAATTGGGTCTATATTTGAAATTCAATATATATTCATTCAACACTGTGCGATATTGAACATCCTTCACGCAACTTGATTGCAAAGCAAGTTTATCATTTAACTATGACACCTAGTTATTTCCCCCTTTGTCGAATCTAATATCGAATTAATTACGCTTCGTTCAGTCCAGCCACTTGACTGTAAAGAAAGGAATTTAGAAAAGGATCGTCAACAAGGACGTTCTAGTGCATTGGTCGAAGCCAGGTTGAATTCAAGAGGACTTAGTCTCTTCAAATTCTCATGTTTAAAAGCAAATTCAAACTAACATTTGAATCTTTAATATGATTTCAAGGAAATTAATTAATAGTTAAAGAGTAAAATAATATTATATCTTTCAAAGCATATTTTTCATATATATATATGTATATGTATATTAGAAGACAAAAAGACTTGAGAAGACAAAAGCTTAACATGAATTTTTTTTTAATTTCATTTACGTTTTTCAATTTAATTTTGAAAGTGTATTGAGTTAAACACACTAATTGAACATTTATTTTCTGAAATCTTCCTAGTAATTAACATTTTCTTTTTAAAAATAGCAGATTTCAGATTTTTAAAAAGTTAAAAGGGGTGATTTTTAAGATTTAATTTTGACCTAACACCTTCCCACTTTTAATATTTAATTAATAATATAGTATAACATGACATAATTATATTTTAATAATTAATTAATTAGTCAACTTTAAAGATGACATAATAGAAAATAAGTAATGACATAAAAACAAAAAAAAATAATCCAACTTTGACATAAGTATCTCCTCACTTTAAAGTATCTTCTCACTTTTAATTATATATTATTTGTTTATCTTATATTTATTTTTATAATTAATGACTTAAAATATTTTTAAAAAATATATTACGTCACAATATCCGTAATTTAAAAATCATATTAAAATTTTAATCGACTCTCTAAAATCTATCTATATCACTTAAATTAAAACAAAAAAACAAGAGATATTAGCATGGACACCGACATCTAGTAATGTATGTCAAACACTACCAAGTTGAGCTGTAAATACTCCTCACTCGAATTCAGTTCCTGGGTATGAAATCGTGGTTCAATCACAGTTATAAACCAATTTGTCCCAATCAAGGATACACACTGTCCTTTTCTCATCCAGACTTGGAGAGTTACCTAACTACAGAGTCCTCCAGACAGTTGGGGTTAAGCGTGACTGGGAATTCAAATCTCATGCAGCTGCAGTCTGTTCTTGTTGATCTAATAACCATTCAGCAGGCCACCACTCTGGTCTAAATGCCTTGACCTTGACATCATCCAAACCTCGTATTGTTAGCGATCCTTTAAAGGCTTCATCCAAGCGCAGAAGACCCAAACCCCGGCTTCCAAGGGCAGTTGTGACAGTTCCTGCTTTCTTTCCAGATGATGCATCAATCACTTCCGACCTTGGAGCAACTTTTTGTTCCACCTCTGGTTTACAAGGAGAATGGGGACTCATCAATGGTTCTGAAACAGTATCAACTACTCTAGAAAACAATAAGCAAGCTACCTTTTTCCAGTGTCATTCACAAACTTAAGGAGAAGCAACCATTTCTGAATGACACCCCTGAAATAATTAAAATATGTACTCTAGGAAACAAAATAAGAAAGCTACCTTCTCCAGAGTCATTCACAAACTTAAGGGGTAGCAACCGTTTACGAATGACACCTCGATGATGGGTGCGAGCAATGAGTTCTTGGCCCACATAGCATCCCTTATCAAAGCTTATTCCATTTAAGCCAGCAAGATTGTACTCGAGCGGCACAGCTTCACCTGAACAAACCTATTGATCAGAGAAGTGATTCATAAACTCCAAACAAAGGTAGAGAGTTCATATGAAGATAAAGGAAGAAATGGAAGGGTTAAATGAAAGGCTTTAGTTCGTTTAAGGAGAGAATCGCTATAGCTCTCTCAGGAGCCATTTCCCTACATCTGGTATTTCAGATACTTCCCGATTCTCGAATTTTCATTTCCCATAAAATAATTGCATAGAAAGGGACGGAAAACTTGAGCAGAAAGTGAGACTACACTAGAGATTAATTAAAGTACACCTTTGGGAATCTCAGCTGAGCCTTCTGCAACTCCCTTCTCCAACCTCCACAGAAGATAATTTTCTTCGTTTGTCTCTTTGTCTGCCTCAACCAAAGGTGCTGAAGCAAATTTGAGAATATATGAGCAAACATATACAAGATCTCTGAATAGTTATGCTTAAGCATTTAGAAATATGAGTAATTAGATAACAAGACCAGGAGTCCATTATATACCAACTATAACCTGAATTTGTTCAAAGTCAAAACTCTGAATCAAAGAGGCTATCAATAAAGATGATAACAAGTCTACACCGATAAGCAAGCAGGATATGGGGCTGTGTCAATTACTTCTGGAAAAAATGAGGGGAGAAAAAGAGATGAAGCATTGGAAAGATAAGTAACCAAGACTTACGAGTTGTGTTGGATGGAAAAATGCCCCTGAATCCAAGGCAATCTAATCTGGGATCTCTATACCATAGCCACCCACAATTGTTTCCTTGTGAAGATGACTGCCCAGAGGGATCAGACCCACCACCCCATCCAAGGGAGGCAGCATCTGGCTCTTCAGAGGACTTCTGAGTTAAATCTTGGCCAAACCTCTGCCAGCAAGAGAAATCATCAGCCACGCTCTCTATATCAACCTTAGACCTCAATCGATACCTGCATAAGCAATATACACACACATCTTTTACAAGAGTCAAACCAATATACAATAATGAGAGCAAAACAAACTGTATCCCAAAGGACACATTTTCCAGACTGCGCCATTTCAAGACCTCAAAACGACATTTTCCTGCTTAACCCTCCATTGCCAGTATGAATCGAAACGGGGAGAGGGGGTCTCCCTGCCTCGGCTTCTTTCCAGAGAAAAAAAGCCCCTACCGGGCTTCTGTTAATAAGTACATGAGAGATGTTAAATTTGATCCAACTATGTCTAATCCCTGATTTTTGAGTAGTGAATAGATACGACCAGTGATCAAAAGACTTTCTGGACATCTAGCTTGCAGAGAACACCTTCACCTCCCCATGTCAATTTTCTGTCTAGAACTTCATGTACAATCAAATAGGCATAAGAAAACCATTCTAATTGTTTGTGACCAATTTCACCATCACCGCTTTGAGTGCCTCTGCTAGGACTTCTGAGGCAATTTTGTCAAGGCCCACAATAAGACTAACTGGTCTATAGTCCTTAAGCTCTAATATTCTTTTTTCCTTGGAAACCCAGGCAATGAAGGAAGCATTACTTGATCTCACCATCCAACCACGTTGATTCAAGTGATGTAGGGCTTCAAATGATGAAATCCCAAGAATTCTGGTAGAATTCCATTGTTCACCCATCAGGCCCTGCATCAACCGAATCTACCTTGTTGGATGGTGACATCTTTTTCTCATTGGAATTTAAGCTTTTGTAAAGATGGAGCTTTGATTTCATTCTAATTTTGATTGAGTTACAAATATACAAGTAAACCAAGTCGATATGTGTTATCCTTCTTTGCTGTCAATTCTATCTAAAATCATATCAGACACCCAACAGTCAGCAGTCTAGCTACTGTTTTCTAGATTCACTAGTGCACCCAGTATGACAAGTCAAAATCACTTTTTACATCACCAAGACATCATGATGGATCTCATGCAATCCATTCATAAGACAAAGAATCATCACAAAGGTATTAATGCCAGTAACCAAGCTCTTAGCTAGAGCGCCTTGTATTGCAGCAAATACCATTTAGCAAACTATACCATGGCTAGAATGAAGAAGTCTTACAAATGTTTCTAGCATAAAAAAAGGGAAGTAAGCTCCAACCCTTCCAGATGTCTTTGTTCATGTATTACCTATTGCTTTCATTAGAATAATTCGGACTTTGCCAGTAGGTGTGGTATATGCATGCATTTGACCTCTTTTGTCGGAAGGGAAATTTCAAGCTACTTTATCCACAAGAAAAAATCAAGCTAATAAGTGGATTCACTCAAAGTGATGTATGTAAGCATAGATTCATATTCATCTTACATTTTTTCTAGTTACAGAAAAATCAAGATAATATACATCCTTCAGAGTGGTTGTACATGGATTTTCTTTGAAGATAGCTGAGTAAGTTCACACCTTTGCTTTTCTAATATACCAAGTAAATATCGCACAAAGAGAGTGAAAAAATTGCTTACTATATGGATGATGCCTTTCTGAGTATTTAAAGAAGAACTTGGCACTGGTGCATATAAATATTGAGAAAATCATCTGAGTAGAAGCTAATGTCATTTGATGTTGTGCTGACTGAGTGCATATATTTAATGTAGAGTGCTGTCGACAGAGCTTTATCAGATTCCGAGTGTTATGGATTGGAGAGTTCTGACCTTCAGATGTCTTGTTTCTTCAACAAAGTTGGTGCTTTTGTTAAGCTGGCTAACTGGTACTATAGTATCTTTGTAGTCAACTATTATTTTAACTATTATTTGTTGTGATTGCAGGCTTTAGCACACGTTGGTGGTGATCTAGCAAAGCTTGTGCCTGGTCGAGTTTTTACTGAAGTGGATGCTTGCCTCGGATATGACACGCATGGTATTGTGCGAAAGGTAGTTGTGAAAATCAGTATCAGTAATTAAGCATTCATTAGGAAGGGCTGATGGAACCTATGTTCAATGGGTTACCAAACCTAACATTTCTTCTGCAGAACAAAGATAAATATGTGAAAATTTTGAATCCAGTACTATGAATATAAAAATTTGAATCCATCAAGTATAAATTTTGCATCAGCCTCTGCATTAGGATTCATCTGTTTAAGGCTAGTCCTTTCACTGACATTGACCTCTTCAATAGTCAATGAAATTTTTGTATATATCAAGCATATTATGTAATTATAACAGTTCGTAGTAGTGCTTTCTTTTTATCTGTACCATAATACAACGAATTATACTTTACGACTCTTGAACAAAGTTTCAGTTTCTGATTTTTGTTGACAAGCTAATAACTTATATTAGTGGGATTTTTTTTCAAAAGAAGCTCAGTGTTTTATTTTGGGTTCCACGAACATAAAATTGTGAAGTTGAAAGAAATGACTTGTTTGAAACTGAATTAATGGAAGAAATGGCAAGGATCCTCCACCTTCAACAACAAGATTGAGAGTACATGTCACCTAGGGAGCAAATGTGGAAGCAACCACGACTGGGCTACTCTTTAGGGGGGGTTTATGGACAGGGTGGGCTTTACAGTAGCTGAAAAAATAACGAAAAACATTATTTGTGTGAACATTTACTAGCCATGAGATGGCCCTGAGCTCCACTTTGTTCAACTTAGTCATTGATAGGGAATCAACACTGTTCTTCTGAGACTTTGGTTCTTTTTACTGGAGTAAAGATGGTTCTTGGGCGTAACTCAAGATCCATCTGCAACAGATTACATCTTTCTTTCCAACATATACTGGTTGGAAGAACTTTTTTGGCCCTTCAAGCTTCTCCATATACCTAACTGCATAATAAATACAACATCCGACTCGCATTTGCTGCTTGATTCATACCAATTTGATGGCTTATATCACACATATATGTTTTCATAGTCATCAATTGTTTATGATTGTATTTAAATCACACGAACAGAACAGAATGTATCCAAATGATTCATACAACTGAGCCAATTTAGTTTATCCTCAAGCAACAATTAATTAATAAATTTCACACTGATAACCCCACAGCTACATTTACAATTAACTTCAATTTCACAAGCAAAATGGCATAAAGGGATATAAAGCTCAAAACTTGAAACTCACTTTTTCAGTGTCTGCAGGAGCTCGTCCAGTTCAGAGACATCAACATCAGCGAACAATTCCAGCTCCCCAGGGTCCGGGCCGGGCCCTGAACCAGTCCGATCAAGCTTCTCGTCAGCCCGAGGCGGCCTGTACAAGAACATATCGTACAAAAACCTTCCTTGAGGAGTCAAAAGAGCAGCATACACCGGAGGAACCGAAACGAACGGGACATTGGTAGTGGTTAAAGTGGTCCTATCTTCGGATTGTGGATCCTCTAACCTCCGTACATCGTTGGTAACAAGACCCTGAAGGAATTTAACGGTTTCGGGTCCGGTGAAACGGATAACGGATCGGGTCTTGAGAAGGGAAGCCATGGGCCCTGCATTTTCGAGCTGGGATTGATGAGAAAAGCGTCTGTGAGAGCTGATAATAGTTGAATTGGGTTTCAAAAAGTGAAGAGATTGTTTGAAACGGTACATTGCTGACGGCGGATGGCGGTCGTGGGGCGGTGAGGCTGGCGGATATATGTATTTGGGTCAGGGACACGTGGATTTAAGCGGTGCTACGTGGTGAATAAGGAAGGAAGCTGAGTGTTAGGTGTTCGATGAAAGTCCCCACTGAAGAAAAAAGGCGTCCCAACTAAAAATTGTGATTTATTTGGCAGAAAAAAAGGAGTTGAAATAATTTAGACGAATTTAAAATAATATTTATAAATATACCATATTGTTGGAAACAGATTATTCACTCTAGTTTCAAAAATAATAATCTACTTTTTATTTTAGTATATTTGTAAAAGAAGGATCTATTTTTTTTAACAAAATATTTCTTAATAAAAAAATATATGCAACTAACATAGTGTCCATCAATAGAATAACTACATTTTCTAATTAAATAGTATATAATAAAATTTAAAAATATATTTTACTAAATATGAAAAAACCAAACACATTGACATAAATTGTCATTTTGTAAGAGAAAAATTTTGTCAAGCGATAATCAAAATTGATTTCAATCACAGAAAAGAAAAATTAGCTGACATACTGACAAAAAGATCGAGAACAATATCAAAATTCTGAACCTATTTAAATCATGAGTTTGAGGAGGAGTGCTAACTACACTACGGAGTTAGCAAGCTACTTTGATTAGAAGTTTGTTAATACGTTAAATTAAATTATCAGTTATATGTAAAGTGTAATCTATATGTAGACATGTGATATGTGTGATTAAGTAACACATAAAAATAATGTAACAAATTCTATTCTTCTGAATCAAATATATCATTCTTTCTTAGCTATAAGCTCCATTAATGGAGCCTTCAGTTCCATTCGATTATTCAACCTTGATAGTTAGGCCAATACACGCTTAAACTCTATACGCAATAGATAGAGTTCAAGAATCATGACATATTTGCTTTCTTAAATATAATTTCTTTGCAAAAAAAAATCATTTTATAAAGTGAAAATAAAAATTTCTCATCATTTGATTTTTAAACATAGTTTCCCAAAAAAAAAAACCTCAACTTGTGCAACACGACTGCTAGAAACTACTAGTTGGCTACCTAATCAAATTGCTTTTTGTAAAGAATTAACGACGACTAATTATTTAATTAGTATTTGGCATTATCTTCCAAGCTTAACAAATTAATCCGTGTACTAAAACAAACCAGATGTTTTCTAAGTCAACTACTCCCTCTCCATTTGTAAGGTAATGCACATATATTAAGAAAAATATTCAAATACAAATTTTACATTATATTTTCCACTATTATCCTCTGTAAAATCATAAATATATAACGTAATTATTTCCTAGAAAATATAAAAATTTAATAAATGAAAGGACAGAAATGAAAAAAGTTTCAAACATTCATCTTCAACTTTGAAAAATTCAACTATTTTGAACCTTAAAAAAAGCCTAAAAAATTTAATTAATTTAAAACGGAGAAAGTAACTTTTTACAAAGTAGGCAATTAACCTAATAACTAACCAAATTCAATATTTTAAAATTAATGAAACCATGGTAATAAATTAAATTAAATTAAATTTGGCTCTATTTCCAGTTTCATCATGTTCATTTGCTTGTGCATATCCAATTAATTAAAATAATGATTACAGCTAGTGTAATTATATTATTGTAACATAAGGTCCATTTCTGTTAATTTTAGTAATATAATCAACTTTAAATTTCAAACGTTACATCAATTTCTTGCGGCCTGCTTATCAAACTCTATCCAGAAATTATTATTAGGATATGTTTATTTTGATTATATTTTCGGTTTATATTATTTAATTTAATCTTATCACAGGATTAAATTTGTGTTAAAAATAATTTTCAAGTTTTAATGATTAATCATGCATAGTTGAAGACTAAGCAATAGTAGTCTTAGTCCTGTGGCGTCCAGATCTCATGGCGGACTAGGGTCGTGTCATCGGTTGGGGTCAAGGGCTAGG
>JAOTQR010000100.1:21687677-21708182 GCA_025774065.1 Solanum ossicruentum
GGTCTGCGTACAATCTACCCTCCCCAGACCCCACTTGTGGGATATTACTGGGTATGTTGTTGTTGTTGTTGTAGTTGAAGACTAAGCAAGTTGCGGACCTATAATGACACGATCAGGTGGGATTAATTAGTGCTATGGTAGAATGAAAGTGACTTTTGCATACATAATCACTCAAATATTAAAAATTATGTATTGACTTTTTTTAAAAAAAAATTGTCCAAAAAAAAGTTACTTTTCTATGCTTACATCGAAGTATCAAAAATTATTTTAGTTGGTTTCATAAAGTTTTCGATATCTAACTCTTGATTTAACATTTATGATTCGTAAAAATTTAATAATTTCAATTTCCAAAATTGAAAATAAAAGGTTCAATTGAATGATCATTTGAGTAAATTTATCTGTCTTATAATTATTTTAATATATATAGACCCACTAGTTAAACCTTAATTTTGGTATAAGTTTTAATTAAATCATATATACAACTTGTCAAAAATTGATATATTTAACTGAGTCACACTTAATTATTATTATGATATCAAAGTGATTGGTGCCATGACATATTTGTGCGTACAACAACGTAAGTACTTGTATATGCTTCCTCCCGCATACCTAGTGGCGGAATTAAAGTTTTTTTGATAAATATTATCAAAATATAAAAAAATTAAATTAACAAAAAAAAATCAGGAATATCAATACACAATGTATATAAAGAAATTATTTTTGCATAGCTATACGGTGTAATTTTGGACAAAAATGTATCGATTGACATTCTGTAAGTACATGTGGCTCCATCAATATATATATATAGTCTAAAATAAATATTTTTTACGTAATCAGTTGGAATTTATATCTCTTTGACCATGTGGTAAATATTTTGAGTGTAAATATATATAGTTCAAAATAAATAATTTTTACATAATCAATTGGAATTTATATCTCTTTGACCATGTGGTAGATATGTTTGAGTGTAAAGTGTAAACTCTAAACTCACAATATAATCGTAATTATCTATTACTTTTTAATATAATAGAGATGAGCCTTAGCTATATATCGAATTATCCTCATATAATTATTAAAATTGATCATTATATAGTCAAGATCTCTATGTAACAATCATTTTTTATAATAACATTCTATTATAGTTCGTCAAGTTCTTCTTTATAGTTGATTTTTCACAAAATGTTATATTAGATGATGTGATATGTTCTTTATCATAGCATTCACTGACAATCGAAAAATATTAAAACAAACAATATCATGATAAAGAAATTTGACTATATAAATCTTATTATAACTGATACGTTCAAGATTCGATACAAGTCTTCAAATCTCTCAATTATCATTTCAATAAAAAATATTTTCTAATTCAATAACTTGAAAATTTAGCACATAATCCTTTCCTTTTATATGATAATCCGATATATTAAATACAATTTTGTCTAATATTTTTAAATTAATATTTGTAATTTATACATACAATTTTTCTTCCTGATACATGTTGACTTTGAAATATTAAGAGTTATACAAAAAAATAAAAAGTACGGATAGAAGAGAAAGTACGATGACGTGGCAAATATAGCCAGCCAATGAAGAAGGAATAGATAATTTTTGAAGTCAACGCATTTGTCTGCTAAAATATATTCATATTTTTTGTATATTTTTTAATAGAGTAATAACAGCGTTTGATTTAAAATAACTAAAGAAGTGAGAACAAGATAATTTGGATCATACGTACGCGGTACTATTTTTTTTAAATATTAAAAAAAAAACACAGCATATTTTTAAATTAAATATAAGTTAGAAATAGTCAAAAGGAATGCGTTATACAATTAGCAAATGTGATAAAAAATGTGTATATCAATATCAATTATATATAATAAAATAATATATTAAGTATGATCTAGCAAATAGAATAAACATCGAGAAAAAATGAAGTGTATGCAATCTTATTTCAATCTTATGAAAATAGATGGATTATTTTTTAATAGATGCTTGGCTCAAGTAAATCATATAAAAATTGATATGAAACGAAAATATACAATAGTAAAGAAATCATATTAGAAATAATGAAAAAGAACAATAATAACAACAAATAATACAACAACAACATATCCAGTGATATCCCACAGGTGGGGTCTGATGAGGGTAGATCGTACGCAGACCTTATCGCTACCTCACAGAAGTAGAGAGGTTGTTTCCTAAAATAACAACAAATAATATAATAACAACAAATAATATTATGATAAATTGAAACAAAAAAATAATATTAAGTGCTAAAATCCAAGATCAAGATAGCAACATTTGAGTAATATTATAATAATAGTGATACAAAAAATTAATTAGACAATGCTTAGTTGTTATACCTATTAAGTCGCTATCTTAAATCTCTACTTCTACATAAGTTATAGGTAAGTCTTCCTTTCTTAATCATCTCTTCATAATACATCTTCTCTCTCTATATTTTTCCTCGTACATATTGTAGTCAATTTCTCACTACAACAAAAGAGATATTTAGTGACAATAGATTTCTCTTTTAGCAATAACACTTGTTATCGCAAAAAAAAAAAGAGCAACAATTGAGTTAATATTCTTTAGAATTTATATCAGGCAATGGTTATCAATATTCATATTTATTAATAAATATAATAATAAATATATAATAATAAAAAAAAAATAAAGAGCATTAAATTAAAGACGTGGAAAACAGAAAATGGGGAGAAATCAAAAACCAAATAAATATTGAGCTGTCATTACAAAATATCGTGCCATCTTTTATTACGTCTGCTGAGTATTAATTAGGAAGTAGACAAGGATTTTCTTGTTTCACTCATAGACGTATACACTTTTGCTTCTACTACTTAAATTGGCACTCCCCCCAAATACCTTTCTCTAAAAAAAAATAATGATTTTTTCGATTTAATTTATGTGATGATGTTAGATTGAATATTTATAAAGTTTAAGAAATTGATGTGATAATAAATTATTTTATTAAATTTAAAATTTGTTATTTTTTTGATTTTATATTAATTAAATTTTTGTGATAATGTATATATATTAAGAAAAATATTTAAAGATAAAATTTGTATCATATTTTTTACTACTGTCCTTTGTGAAATCATAAATATTTAGTGTAATTTATCTCCTAGAAAATGTAAAACTTCAATAAATGAAAGGGCAAATATGAAAAAAATTTCAAACATTCTTCTTAAACTTTGAACAATTCAATTATTTTGAACATCGAAAAAAAACTAAAAAATTCAATTAATTTGAGACGAATGGGAGTATTATATATTCTTTCTATCCTAAAATAATTAAATTTTAAGGTTTTTTTAATGTTCAAAATGTTGAATTATTCAAAACTAATGTTTGAAATATTTTTCACATTTACCTTTACATTTATTGAAATTTTATATTTTCTAGGAGATAAATTACACTATATATTTATAATAAAGACAACAAAGGAAAGTATGATTGAAATTTTATCTTTGAATATATATTTTTAAAATGTATGCATTATCTCACAAATTCAATAATAAAATGGGATGAAAGAAGTATTTAAAATGCTTAAATTTATCTATAAACTTTTTGTTCAAAAAACTCTTCCTATTATCAAGTGGTTAAAATGTACGTTTTTCATCCATTTTAAGTGAATTTATAAAATAATATACGTATTGTAAAAAAAAATATTTAACAATAAAATTTAATTTTTTTATTATTATCTTTTGTGAAGTCATATTATTATTTTTTAATAAGACATTGACATTTTTGATGTGATAAACAGTATACATCATATCACCTTGTACGTGGAGCACAATCTTCTGTACCAGGCCCACAAATTGATAATTTTTACACTGTAAAAGACAAATTTGATCCTTCTAAAGAGTATTATAGACTTTTTATTTTCTTTTGTGTGAACGTAAAATAGGAATGGAGTGTGGGTAAGGTACAAATTGGATGTACAGAATTTTGTAATAATTATTTTTGAGAAAAAATGGGATTGCACCGCGTATGTGATGACACAGGTGAAGTAACATAATATTTATGGCAATTATCAAAGTTTCATAAAATGATAAGTGTAAGCTAATTGTTTGCAAATTTTAAAATATGTAGTTTCAATATATGTTTTAATTTATATGGTCTATAATTCTTATATTTAAAAGTAATACTGTAGAACCTTTGAGTTATCATTTTATTTGATTAAATGAATCGTAATCATATAAATATCTTCTTCTTTTTAATTTTTTTTATTGAGTTAAAATCTCATTGTGAGAGTATTTCTCCAATGAGAATAAAGAAAGTTTTTGGGCAAGACAACACTCAACTAATAGTAAAAGGGGAGAAAATTGACGATCATAACACTTTTCAAAAAACGAAATTCTTGATCAATGAAAGAATAATATTACCATTTTGAATAACGATGATTATATTTTAGTTAATATTTGAATTCAAAATCTCCAGTAAAAAATGAAATAGTATTTATAATTATCATTTTACCATAATTCGTGTAAGTAACATAATATAAATATATATTATTTATTTTAAATAATAATAATTCTTTTTAAAAAATAATTCTCAAAGTCTTAAAGCTAATCAAAATATGCGTCATATAAATTAGAAAAAATAGACTAGAAAAAGTAAATCATATAAATTTAAACCAAGGAAATAACATTCTTTTCTTTAAATTGCTACTCTCACCATCCAACGATAATTATGCACTATTGACTAGCACAAAAATTAAGTAGAAATAATAGAAATAACTTTGCTAAATGACCCTTTAAATATAACAAATACAATATCTTTAAAAATGATTAACAATATTGATTCAATAGACCTATGTTACAATTCTAGAACTCAAGTTAAAATATCGTACAATGCTAATTGATTTTCCTGAAAAATTCTCTGATCACGAAAATAAGATCGTAACACGTGGCTCGTATTTACGACTCCAACGATGTTTGGGGTGTGAAATGGCAAATATACACTAAGAAAAAAAGAAGTAAGGCAAAAGAAATCCACAGAAAAAGCTAATACCACCACGTTGGAATTGCATGGTAACCGAATGTCAACTCGCTTCAAAAATTGACCTTTTCCCTTTTTCTCAGCTTTCTAGATAGTCACTTCTCTCTCTCTCAATATAAAAACCCCATTGTTATCACATAATAAGCAATCCCCATTTTCAAAAGAATCACCAAGAATTTACCAACTACAGCAAAACCCCATTTACACCAAAAGAACAATTTTTTCCTTTAATAGAAAGAGATAAAGAAAATGAAGTTAGTTTGGTCTCCAGAAAAAGCATCAAAGGCTTATATTGATACTGTTAAATGTGTAAGTGTGTAATCCCAATCCCTTGTTTTTTCCCCCTTTTGTGTTTTTTTGAATCCCAGAGTTGTTGATTTTCTTGATTGTTATACAGTGTGAGATATTTCGAGAATCTAGTGTAGCAGAGATGATATCGGCCATGGCTGCCGGATGGAACGCTCAGATGATTGTAGAAACATGGTCGAGAGGCGGGGTTATGGCTACGAGTATTGGATTGGCTGTGGCAAATCATCATACAGGTGGTAGGCATATTTGTGTAGTCCCAGATGAAGATTCAAGAACAGAGTATGCACAAGCTATGGAAAACGCCGGGATGTCGCCGGAAGTTGTGGTCGGGGAACCAGAAGAAGCTATGGATGGATTGATGGGGATTGATTTTTTGGTGGTGGATTGTAGAAGAAATGATTTCGGTAGAATTTTGGGGGTTGCTAAATTAGGTCATAGAGGAGCTGTTTTGATTTGTAAAAATGCAAGTTCAAGAATTGCTTCTGATTTCCGGTGGCGGAGTGTCCTCGACGGAAAATCAAGAATTGTTCGGTCGGTTTTTCTGCCGGTGGGTAAAGGTCTGGATATTGCTCATGTCGGCGCCACCGTGAACGGCGGAGGAAAAAGTGGTGGTTCCGGGAAGACAGAAAGTCGATGGATTAGACATTTTGATAGAGAATCAGGGGAAGAATTTGTGATACGCAAGTGATGGCGTGAAAATGGAAAATTCTTTTATTTTTTCTTTTTTTTTGTTTCTTGTTTAATTATTTTTCTTTTTAGGTTCTGTGAATATAGATGATGATTTAGCCAATTTTGATACATGCTAGTGCTTATCTTTTAAATTTCATGTATATAGCTGTGATAAAATTTTGGATGAAATAGCACACAGTTTTCATAGTTGAAATTGACCAGAATACTTATTCACGTCTATCTAGAAAGGAAATAAACATTAAATACTTTAACAAAATATAATGGTGTTACGTATTTTTGTTTGTTGTTTCTTGCATATCTCTATCAAAAAGATGATAACCTTCCAACACATTTCAGAGAAATAAATTAAGGAATAACACTTGGCAATTGCTGCAGATATAAATGTAATTGTAATAAATACTAGAGACTATGTCCAAAAAATTTAAGGACAACAAAGTTATGCTGATCCAGTGCTTCAGCATTTAATGTGAATATTTCAACAATTGTTAAATCTTAACACATACAAATACTCAAGCTGAACGTTAATACAAAAGTACAATGAGTTCTGCGCTAAGAAATTTAAAAGTCGAATTCATAAAATTAAAATCCTAAATCAGCTTCTCACACATGAGATCTCGGTACATAAAGAAGACAGATGGCTGCGTCATTCTTTTCTTTTTTGTAACTACAGATTCCTATCCCAATATCAATAACTTCAGAAAGAAAAGTGCAAGATTCTTTGCTCTCAGGAATAGCTTATGCTGGTTGGCATCATCTAGATTCTTGTAGCTAATATGGTGTATGAATCAACATATCAAGAGGCATCATCTGACGAACCTACAGAGAGTCTATACTAATTCCCCGAACCAGCTTTGCATCATTTAAAAGTAGGACGAAGGAAATGATCAAAGCGTTGGGAGAATTTGATAACAAAGTGCCAATGTTAGACATCTTGAGCTCTTGGAATCAGTCATAACTATCTCTGCTTCTTCGCATAGCCTTCTTTTGTGAATGGGCCTTCTTATTGTCAAGTCGTTTGCGCTCCCCAATAGCAGCCCTTTTTAATAGGGAAATGAGATCGGTTATTGCAGAAAATTAGAAGTTCGCATGAAATAGATGTAATTGGTATGTAACAAGAAAGTTATTGGTTTGAGAATGCTTACAATTTCGTTATTCTTTTCACTTGCTCTTCAGATGGAGGAGGTGGTACGTAAGAAGCAGCATCAATTATAGCCTGTGATACTGAAATTAATGAGCAATTCTTAATAGACTTCTAAGGAGTTGAGGACAAACCTACTCACTGAAACATCATCAGACACTCAAAGGAGGACTTCTACCATTCCAATTGATAGAAAGCGGGAAGAGTCATATGATGAATGTTCCATACAAATACCTGTAATTTACTCAAAGCATCTTCGATGTTACCCCTGAAAAGAATCATAGCACGCAATCAGCTTTGTAGCCTTGACTAAGGTCTAAGAACAGAAAAGGAGGAAGAGGCTCACTTCTGAGTTCTCGTCTTTGTTGAAGAGATCACAAGGTCTCCATCCTTATTTATCCGATTCTTCTCCTGTTTAGAATACTAAAAATTTAGTACAAGTATTAGGTCAGTAGCAAACTTGCAATAAATAAGACAACAATAAGTATAATGCAAATCACGCACAAGAAGAATTATGGCCTTCTCCAGTTATCAGATATCTGAACGTGTAGAACAAGCATCATTAGTATATTTCAGATCTTCAATCACCTAATTATGGATCTCGAACTGAGCAGGAAAGTTATCAGCATATGATAAAAAATTATCGCAACTGGTCCATAGCCTATTGAAACCATACATTTCTGGAAAACAACAGTGGCAAAGTGTCCCTTTAAACCATCATGAAATCATGATAGATTAGCCACTTACTCCATATTACACCATAAGCACTCATGATGGTAAATTAGCAAAGATCTGACGTGCTGTATCTCTCTATACATAACCCAAACCCTTGTTGCAAGTGATGTGACAGGAAGAACCAAGAAACAGACTTAAACAATCTTGTACCAACTTAAGTAATAGCTAGTTTGGATGAAATGAAAACTGAGATACTACAATAGTAGCTAGTTTGCATGAAATGAAAACTGAGATATAACTTGATCAAATACGAGTTATCTTTCTAGAGAAAGCATAAACAGTGAAATACAGGTATTTACTCACCATTTGTAAAATCTTCTCTCTGACTCTGTCACTTAACCAATAAGCATTTTGAACATTGAACCGCATATCCACCTTGGTATTTACTGTACAGATAGAAATTTCTTGAAAAAGAAGGAATGAAAACTTAGAAGGCAATCTTATCTTCTGAAACAAGCTCCACCAGACCTTTATTGACATTTTGACCTCCAGGACCTCCGCTTCTTGCAAAGTTAACAGTCACATGATCTGGACCAAACAATAGAACAAAGAGGAACACCACCAAAAGATTTAGCTTTTATATTTTGTTCAATAATTTCAATAATACAAGACATCCTGATCAAAAAGCTGAATAGTTAATCAGAAGCAACACTTCTTCCTTGTGAAAAACTAAATTGAATTGAATAAAAAAATAACAACATGTGATGTACAAGAGAACAACCATTCTATTTTCTATCCCACAACCCCTCCTTGTGTCCTCTCAAAAGAGTAACTTACAAAGATCTTTTGTAGGTCAGCTAAGAAACTTGGCCTTGCTTTTAGAAAATATGCATGAAAAAGAAAGCTTTTGATGAATATTAGATAGTCCAAGTTATTTTTGGCTTGTCACTGAACAGAAGAGCCATATTAAGCAATTCCATACTGTAGCCGTTACAACTACTCTATCTATGATGCAAATTTGATTAGTATCCCCATAGTCTCGGACAATTTATATTATGCAATACACATTCTTTTCTTTTACAAAAATGAAGGTGGTGTCCAGACCAGTTTATGTGCATCTCCTTATCTATTCCACCATGTACTTACTTTTCTCCACCAATACAAGTATCTGCCGACTCTACTTGCTAAGGCTTAGGCTATACATATTCTACCAGTCCTTTCTTCACTGCAGAGCAGTCCAAAGTATTTTAACATTTGTGAATACTGTAGACAACTTTTCATAGTACCTAACGCTCTGTGCTTCACATACAAAACCTCAAAATCACTAGAACACCCCCCACCCCACCCCACCCCACCCCAGTACTTAACGCTCTGTGCTTCACATACAAATCCACAAAAAAAAGAGCCACTGAAGAAGTAACACTCTCAGCATAACACAAAACACATTTGATGAGGCTGATCGCCTTATCTTACAATCCAACTTTGCTAACACTCATGATAGCTTAGCCATGCCGACATCACTTGTAAGATAATATATTTACATAATTGGTTTCTACAATCCCATTTCATATGCAATCAGTCAGTAGAAAAACATTACATTTGCTTAATCCAATAAAATTATCAAGTACCCTCACATGGAAATAAGAAGTGAACGATATGAATCAATCAACTATGTCACCATCACAACTAGGCCATTGGGACAATTTGAAAGTGAGATGATACACCAACTAATTTTAAGTGCCAAATCTGCTTCAAGGCTGCACCACTTATACTACAGTCACTTCATTTAAAAATGGACCTTCATTTCTGAAAGACCAAAACAAACGCTAAAACTTGCACAAAATGTAAATTTTACAATATAAAGTGTTCCATACATTGATCTAAGTCCGGACAGTGTTCAATTAATAAGCGGGAAAAAGATAAAATAGGAAACCTTAAAATATATTTTCAGGCATTTTCAGTGAAAATTGGATATTGAAATAGATGAGATTCAAATAGAGGCAATTGAAATACCCAGAGTAATCTTAGGAATACGATCGTTGCCGGCAGCTTGAGCTCGCTCCTTTGCTTCATCTAACAGCTGTTGAACCTGAGCAAGGCGCGCCGGCGACTTCTTTCCGTCGTCAGCACCAGCTTTGGACGCCGCCGCACACCTAACGGGACTAAAAGAGAGACTCCGTGATAAAATACGATGATTCACAACAAGATTCGTCGCCGGTGAGATGTGGATGAAGCGAACAACATTCGGGACGTGTATTGACGGACGGAAAATTTCCCGGACGAGAAAGCTTGTGGTAGTTCTGAATGCTGCCATTTTCCGGTGCGGAAATTTGAAGCCCACCCTTATTATGGCTAGTCATTAAAAGCCCATAATCAAATGTGAACTTCTTGTGGGACGATTTTCATCCACTAGTATATAGAAATAATAACTAGTTAATATTCCCTTCGTCCCAAATTAATTTAATTTTTGAAATTTTTTTTAATATTCAAAATAGTTGAATTGTTCCAAATTTAAGATAAATATTTGGAACTTTTGTTATATTGCATTTTTATTTATTAAAATTTTATATTTTCTATAAGATAAATTATACAACATATTTATGATTTCATAAAGAATAATAGTGCAAGGTATGATTTAAATTTTGTATTTGAATATTTTCCTTAATATATGTGTATTATCTTATAAATTAAGTTAAAATGTGATGGAACAAGTACTCAACAAGAGGGAGTTGTACGACCCCTCACTTCCCACCAAAGTTTGTGAATTTGAGTCACAAAAGGAACTCCGGAGGAGGGGTAATACAAAACATTGATTAATACTCCATTCCTTTAAAAAAAAAAAAGACTTGTTTTCTTTCGTGATTCATTTAAAAAAAAGAACGTACTACAATTTTAATGAAACAAGGGAGTCATAGGGTGAGAAATATTCAAGATCATAAAAGGAAGTGAAACTGATGAAATTAGATTTTAGGGTTAATTCAAGCTTCAAAAATTAGCTAAAAGGAAAAAGTATTGCCTAATCCTTATAAGGATTACACCATCTCATTAACCACTAATGTAGGATTTTGTATCTCAACAGAAACGTATGCTAGCCTTTTACTTGTTTGGAAGTTGATTTACTACCAGTCTAGTTTCATGCAAATGTTCATCCGGAAGACTCAACTTCTTATAGATCATTTTCACAGATCAAAGCATACAGATGCCTCACAATTCTATAATCAAAACATGCAACAACCAGAATAACCTCTGTTTGTAAAGCTGCAAAACATATTCAGCTGACCAAAATAAGTATAATCTATAATCATAATGTGTAGTCATGTATAAGGAGGCACATCTACCAGAGCAACTGCTATACATGACCACACATTGTGAAGCAGCACAAAACTTTTGCGACAGATGCTTCAACGTTTGTTAGCTCTCTCCATACTACAACCAGTGGTGCCCTTTGAAGAACCCATCACATTCCTAGCATCAGTTTTTGGCCTCAGTGAATGCATTGGATGGGAAGGGACAGCAACATTACTAACTTATGCAATGTATCAGTTATCAAGATAAAAACTTGGAGAAAGGAGAGAGAGGAAATGCAGGGAGCCTCCTCCTTTCGTATGAGTTCATGACGAGCCCCTTTATATTTGGACATTCTTTTGCTGCTGTTTCTTGTTTTGTGCTGGGAATAGTACCGTAGCAATTTAACTCACAATTTGCTGCAGGAACCTGAGAGAACTGGACTTGGGAGAAAGTCAAGTAAAAAACCTGAGTGGCCATTCGCTTAATGCCCGTTTGGATTGGCTTCTTTTAGATGCTTATTTTAAGTAATTTTGAAGTGATCAGTAAATTTCCATCAAACTCGGATGAAGCCAAAGATTGACTATTTTTTGGCCTTGGAGTATGATGGAATAAAGCAAAATGTCTCTTTAAACTATCTGCACTTTTTTCATTTGTGAAGTAGCAGTTAGTCAATGCAACTTTCGACGCTCCTCATGGGTCATATGGAAACAACCGCTTTATGTTTTTAAACATAGGGGTTAGGCTGCGTACAACCGACCCCCCTCACCCCGCAATGAGCGGGAGCCTTTTGAGGCACTGGGGTATGTTGTTGTTGTTGAAGTGATCAGTAAGCTAAATAAGCTAAACACCTCTTTCGCCACGAAGCTCTGTTGGCCAATGCTGCGAAGCTGGAGACGATGCAATCCAAGTAAGTTTCTTCAAGCATGTGAGCTGCTAGCACAGTAGTTGCCAGGGCTTAATGTTGAAGTTATAGACGAGAGGGAACATCTAGATACGAGACCAGAAAGTTGCCCTATTGAGAAACTTTACATATACAAGACAGTGTCAGTTAAAACTCCTGGTTTTGTTTGGATAATTGATGAAGATGCAGCATTGGCTCCATATGGAAACAGGAATTGCTCCCTGGCTTCTGCTTACAAAGTCCCCAGGTATTAGTTCAATGTTAAATCTTTCTCTCGCGTTTACTTGCTTGAGCCTTGTGTAGTTCCAGTGCTCGTTATGGTGGGATTGAAGCTCGTGTGCCATCGACTTTACCCTTTGTTGAGTAACTTTGCAGCAATTAGTTACAAATAGTTGGGCATGTTCAACTACTGTCTATTCTGCTAAGTCTCTTCCTTCTGATTAAAATAAAGGGATATTCTTCCGGCCAACGACTTGAAGCTCGTCCCCTCCCGCCCTCATATCTTCAGCATATTCCTTAATGTTCTTAGCAGAATCCTCAAGATGAGGGCTCTCTACGAGTTTGATAATTTTTAACGAATTAATATCCCCGAAACTAGGCGGAACTCCTCAAGCTTATGACATCCCTGCAATTTTAATTTCTCAAGCGCGGGAAATGATTCCTCTCCAACCTCCCACTTGGCAAGAACCATTTCATGCAACTTCAAACATTTGAGATTCTCAAAGGTGTCTTCCTCCCCCATGTTCCATTCTTCCCCCTGAATGATTGCATAATAAAGGGACAACTCTTCAAGGTTGGGCAGTCTCGCTATTGTTGATAGATCATTGGATGTCAGAGCAACATTTTCAAATTTGAAGGGAAGTGAAAAACCCACGACCAATTTGTCACTGCAGAGGACCCACTGTCATTTGTCTCTAACTTTCAAAAACCACACTGAGTTTTTCTACTTCAGTTAGGAAATCCAATTTTGGGAACCAACGTCGCTCTGATGATTCCTTGAGAACAAATGCAAGCTCTTGAAGATTGGAAACCTTTTGAATATATCCTCTGAGTCTTTCGAATAGGAAAGCACGAGATTCTCTAAATATCTCAAGTTCTCTAACTTTGTGTCCTGTGCTATCAGTATTGATTCATCTGCATCCAAATCAAAGAAAGAACAAGAACCCATGGACAACACTCGCAACTTTACAAGATCCCAAATTCTTGGTAATAGTACCAAGGTTGATCCTTCATTATACACCGACAGGATTTCTAGATTCCGGAGGTTTGAGAAAGATGAAGGTAGAGATTTCACTTCTGTCCCAATGTGTAAGAACCTCAGATTATTCAACATGCATATTTCATTCAGCAAAGAATCCTTTTCTCGAGTTGTCAAAATTATTCTGCTTCCTTTCTCAACTTCTGGAAAAGGTCTTGTCAACTCATCCCATATAGTAGTATCCCACACGTCATCTAAGACAATAAGATACCTCTTTCCGTACATTTGTTTCCGTAGCTTATCAGCAACATCAGTATTCTCACTCAATCTTGAATCCGAGCCATTAACTTGATTAAAAATTGTATCCAACAATTTCTTCTCGTCATATTCTTGGCCGACTGTGCACCGCACGAAGGTCATAATGACTGGAAACTCCCTTGTCATTGTATACTTTGTAAGCCAAAGTAGTTTTACTTGAACCTGGCATACCAGCGATCAAGATGACATCCAGATACGCCGGTCCACTGGTGAGCTTTCTAATTATCAAGTTTGTCTCTTCCTCAAACCCAACAATTATTTTACCAGTTGTCAATGACTTGCTTTCAGCTGGCTTCTTGGGAGTGTCTGCAACAATGAGGCTTTTGTTCTCGGGAATCTTCTAAAGTAAATTCGAGATGTCGTCTTTGATAAGCTTGATCCTTTTTATGGTAATGGGAAGTGAGAAAATGAGAGGTAAGAGACCATTATCTCGAACAATAATTGAATCAATGACATCTTTTGCCTCATATGCCACATCTAGAACTCAGGCCCAAAGATCTTTATATAATCCTTGCTCAACATTCACGAAGAATGATCTTATGAATTCTAGGTCTTATTTCACCAGCGCAATTTTTTCTTTTATCAAATCAACTGAATAAGCATTGGAATCTAACAACTCATTTAAGTGTATGTGTAGCAAAGGCATGAAGAGCGGTCCATCACTCATGGGGAAGCAACATTGAGATGAGTTCGGAGCTTTCAAATAAACATGTTTGAGATCTTCCTTGAGGAGTTCAATATTTTCCTGCAAGTCTAGAGTGGCACAGTTTGTTTCATTGGTACTCTCTTTCTTCATTGATTCCTCTTCTAAGCCACGGAAAAGAGTTAGTACCTCCTTGGTAAGTACTCCAACACATTCCAGGAGATAAAATAATTTGTCATTATGAATCAAGTCTCCGGGGCACATTAGTAAGAATAATTAATAGGAATTCCATCATTGCATGAATGTTTCGAGCCCCTGGAGTGCTAGCGGTAATAACAGTTACCATGTGCTCTTGCAGATGAATTAGACATTCCCTAAGAGTATCTGGAGAGGTTTCTAGAAGCTGCTTAATGAAGCGTCCAACTTCTGCTGAAGTTGAAGCTTTCAAATTTGTATAACATACGTCATAACCTCCAGTTCAATCGGAACAATCTTCAAGAGTAGATGTGCTAGCTTGAAGAGTTGAGAGTCGTCTGATCATCCTCATCTAGCTCGGAGAGTTGAGCATCATCATCAGTCTGATCATCCTCAGCTAGCTTGACGAGTTGAAAGTCTTCATCAGTCTGATCATCGTCAACAGAGATAAGACATTCTCAACCATCTCAAGCTTAATGCAACCATTCACTATCAACCCATGGAAATCCTTTACATTGCCCCATACATTCTGAAGAATCTCATGTTGAGTTACTAATGGAAGTGTCTTCTTTTCAGCACGATACCTGGATAGATGATGGAGATTCAAGAGGAGGAAATCCAATTGCTCCTCCATCATGGTGGCATTTGATTTAACATGATAACGTGAGCTGATACAGTCATCCATATTATCAACGAGGCTACGAAGGACATGATGCATGTTGTATTTACACTTGACATTGTTGTCAACATCGTCCAAAATTGATCGAGAAGAGCAGAAAATGACACCTGCTAAAACAGCAACTCTTAGTTTTGATTATGTATCATAATAAGATAATGATCCAAGTAAATATAATATGGCATACCTCTAAGTTGCTTGCTTCCCCTTTCTCTCTTTCCATGAGCACAGTGCCTTTGGAAATTCTGATAAGAAATTTAAATACACAGTTGATGAAAAAATCTGATATTTCGTGTAAAGCTGACATTGTCAAGTTCGGAAAATTTACCATTCTCAACTTAATTAAATATAGATAGTTGAAAGGACTTTGTACAATTAACTATTTAAGCTGTTACCCAGAGTAACAATTGAATTTGTATAGTGTCCTAGACCAAATAATCATACTAATGACCAAAGCAAAATAACTCAACTTGTTTGTCCATTAACAGATAATTTTAACAAATTTTAAAGGATATAATTTCAAATCTACCCCAAACATAAGAGATCATTGTTCTAGTTGTCAACAAAATCAAAAGAAATATCTTTCATCCATGTTAGAAACAATTTGACAGATCGAATTAAATTTGAACAAGTCAAAATAAGTCAAGATAACAAACACGTCCAGATCTAAGCCGATCCAAATTTGTTTGGATAAATATGTAATGGGTTATAGAATGAGTGAAGACCCAATTCAACTTAGTTTTTACTCAATTTTATTTATTTTTATTTATTTTTTTACCGGTAATTTTAGTACCTTGACTATATAGAATATATCATGTTAATTATTAAGTTGTCAATAAAATTAAAAGAAAAATCTTTTAATGAAATATGTAGTAGAAGATAGAGAAAACAAGAAACTCTGAAGATGATCTTACCTTTGAGAAATTATGCCAAAGGGAGTTGTTCACTAACTGAAGGTAGATCTGGATTTACAATAATTCCAAGATTATTAAAATACCACTAATTGACTTTAGTACTATTATTTAACATCTTAATCTTCTTATTCAATTGTTGTTAATTCTGTTGTTTTCTGTAACTGCTTCATGATAAGTTGGTATATGTATATTAAATGTCTAAAAGAGATTGTTTATTCAACTTCTCCAAATTGGCTAATAGCATCTGCAATTCAAAACACCAAATTTTATAGTAAAATAGTGTCAATATTATTTTAATATAAATCAACTCAAATAATCAGATTACACCCTTAAATTAGGTTAAAATGGGGATAGAGCGAGTACCTCATAATAGGTGAATACTCCACCATTTCAAAAAAGGTAACTTAATTTAACACAAAATTTTTTTTAAAAAAAAAAAAACCTAGCAATTCTAAATTAAAATTATTCAAACATGACAAAATATTTTTTAATCTTATGATCTTAAACATGTTGCATAAAAATTATATTAAAATTTTATCAAAAAAGAGAACGAATCATTTTTTTTAAACAAACCAAACGAAAAACAACTCTCCTTTCTTAAGACAGAGGGAGTATTATTCTTTTAATTGTTTGGAAGTTGATTCACTACAAGTCTATTTTATGCAAACATTCATCCAGAAAATTCAACTTCTCCTTAAAAACCATTTTCACAGATCAAAGCATGCAGATGCCTCACAATTCTATAATCAAAACGTGCAACAACCAGAATAACCTATGTTTATGGAGCTGCAAAACACCGACCCAAATTATACAGCTAATAATATCATATGACTACATTTCAAGCATCCCTGACCAATCTCTCGAACCATCAGTAGAAAGAGCGAGAGCAGGCACGCATTACAACAACTAACAAATTTGCTACTTAAGACTGTTACTACGATTATTCAGCGGTAGCACAAGGGAAGGACAAGGGTGCATATACGTGGCTGCTTTCTGCAAAAGCACAGCAGAACAAGAAGATGCTAGAGTAGCTGCTATACATGAATACATATTGTGAAGCAGCACAAAACTTTTGCAACAGATGCTTCAGCGTTTCTTAGCTCTCTCAATATTACTACCAGTGGTGCCCTTTGAAAAACCCATCACATTTCCAGCATCACTTTTTGGCCTCCGTGAATGAATTGGATGGGAAGGGCCAGCAGCATTACCTACACCTGGTCCGAGGCTCCCTGAATGATGTGTTCTCTCAGTCGAAGGAAGTGCCCATCCACCCCTATTCACACCATTCTGGACACTGCTCCCAGACCCTACACAACCAAGAAGTTGAGATATTAGAACAAAGCAACGTGCATCTTTGCGGAGGGACTAATATAACAAAAATTGTAAAGAAATTCAACCATCTGGCAGTAACTGGTTTGCATATATTATATCCATATCCGCCAAATATACAATTATCCTATGGAAAAGAGGACGACTCCCATTTTCCAAAACCAAAAATATCGCACCCCTCACTATATCATGCAATTCCTACCGTCATGGGAATAAAAGATAAGAAGAGAGCTGGCTTGATGTTCACTCATCTTCATGGAAAAGAAAAGGATTCTTGTCATCCAAAACCAAAAAAATCACCCACTATATCAAGCAAATCCCACCAAAATGTGAACTAGAGAAAACAGAGGAATAGATGGAGGATATTTAAACAATTACAACCAAGTCCCAGTCCCAAACAAGTCTGGATCAGCTACTATATAAGCCCCACCTCTTCATTTAAGCTCATTCTATATTGCCGAACCAAGAAAAATAGTAAGTGTGAGAAATCTGGGGATGTGTGTGTGTGTGTATTTATAACAATAAGAGACATTCTCTAACTAATAACTAGTCTAAAACCTATTGTCAACTATTAGATTATATTCAATTATCTCCATGGGAGAACAAAATTAGTAGGGGAACATAACACCAACCTACAGAACTTCACTCCACCCCCAAAAATAACATAACTATATTAGAGAGATCTTACACGAATGGGACGGTACAGGACTTACTTGCATAGCGACAACAGACAAGCGTTTAAAAGTTAGGAGAGCAAACAGAATGATAAACTTGCATATCCTAGTATACTTACCAGCATCACCTTGTAAATTAAACCCGCCAGGGAACTGATTTCTAGCTTTACCTTTCCAGGTTTCTTCAAATCCATCAAGTTCATCTACCAAAAGACATCAATTATTCAGAGACAGTTCAAGGAACGAACAAATGAGGACTCTTGTTTAGCAATCACTTACTTTCATTAAGGTTGTGCAATGTCTGCATGGTGTCCACCCTGCCATCTGAATTGAGTTTCCGCAACAATGAATGACCCTATATTATCAAACTTCCATCAAATCATTTGCGCAAAAAAAGAATAAGGAATCAAGAAAAGAGATAGGTAGTTCTACTTTTACTGGCAGAGAGATTAGAGAAGAACATACCTTATTCTGTATTCCCCTAGAAATTCTGTGACTTGCTTGCCCGGTAGCTGAATTGGCTTCTTTACTTTCCTCGAAAGTCAGCTGCAAATACAAACAAACAATGAAGGATATAGCAAACCAGAGCTCTATTGTCCTATAAGTACTTTAGTCAAAATCACTTACTCCATCACTTCCGCTCCTCCTGGTAGTGGAAGAAGTGTAATAGGTGCCATTTGCACCTCCATAGGACACGGTCGAACTCTGAAAGCTAAAGCTACGAACTTGAGGCTGATGAACATTATTTGCTCTCTGGAAATCATTCTGTAACACCATTTGCTTACTCTTTCTCTCTGCTAAAGCAATATATCATTCTTCAATCAATATCTATACAAGCAAAAGACCTTACAACTGGAAATGAAATTAAACAATAAACACATAATTATAACGGAACTATGCTCACCTCCTGCTTCATCATCTGGACATTCAATAAAAGGCTCAGTTCTTGACCTAGCATGCTTTCTCGTGTTCTGATTCTTCTCTGTGTTCTGTATCTTATCTCTCGAAATATCCTTTTCCTCTTTCTCATCATCAGAGTCCAACTCCTCAATAACAGGACCCCTAGACCTAGGCTGCTGGAAGGGGACAGAAGGCTGTTGGAAAGGAACAGAAGGCTGTTGTTCCAAAAATCCAGTCCTGTGCGAGTCCAGGAATAGGCCTCCCCTAGGACCAAAAGGGGTCGATCCAAACATGCCTCCAAATGGGTTTGTGAAGAAAGGATCATCAAATGGATCTCTGCCTCCAAAAAAGCCAGATAATAAACTCCTCTGACCTCCAAATCCGCCAAAACCACCAAAACTACCAAAAGGACTACCAAAATTGGAAAACGGGTCTCTGCCTCCCTCCATTTCCAACTTTTGTCCTGAAAATTAGCCAAAGGTCGTTTCAGTCAGTAAGATGTATTATAAACAACAATATCTTTATGCAAAATGGTGGAAACATACAAGGTGAAATAAGACTGAACATATAAAACCCAAACAAGTCAAGCAAGCATATTAACTTTGAGGCTAGGATCGGGTATTTACCTACACCATATGCATTTCAAGCCCTTTGAGGCTAAGATCGGGTTTTTGCCTATGCTATACGCATTTCATGCCCTTTGAGGCTAGAATTCGGTGTTCGCCTACAAATGCATTGGATTGAGGTGTTCACCTACACTACATGCATTGGATTGGGTTATGTACCTACACCACATGCATTAGATCAGAGAATCCACCTGCACCATGGTTTGTTGCATTACATTGTATTCATTATCATGTGATTGTGGTTGAAGCTTGTTGAGATTATGAGGGCTTCGGTAGGTGGTTGTGTAACTGTTGAACTGCTGGTTAGGTATATGGTTTGAGCCACGAACAGGGGAAGTGGATACGAACTATGTCGGTAGAGTAATTTAGTGAGTTGTTGATTCTGTGCAGGATACATATGAAATATTATAGTTCCAATTTTGGTTATACTAGTTTCCGGGTACGTGCTTCGCACATTTATCCCTCACACATTTGATCCTTATTATTCAAACTTTTGAAAGAATGTTGATACATACACATTAACTCATAAATATCACATAGCAAAATTTAAATAAAATATGAACCAGTCATTATTAAACAAAGATACACTATATTATCAATATACAACGTATATATTATCAATATACAACGTTCTCGGAGAAGAAATTGAGGGAGAAAAAATTAACCTAGAAAGTTGCAAAACGAACTATGCCCAAGTAGGAAAACAATCATTTTTAAGAGAGAAAATAATTCAATAGAAATCTAATACAGCTCATATATAATGATTAATTAATTACATAGAATTTAATTGAGAATGTTAAAAGATTATAAAAGTATCATATCACTATGGAAGATAGAAAGAAGCAAAACTGATTTATGCTTCAAATACAAAATTTATGACAATTTATAGCTGAAATCAATTTTTTTGTCATAACTGATTCTGCAGTTATGTGAATAAATAAGACTTAAGTAATTTTTACTATTTATTTAAATTAATAATTAATTAATTAAGTATAGGGGCAAAATGGTAATC
>JAOTQR010000100.1:21726361-21748379 GCA_025774065.1 Solanum ossicruentum
GTCATTGGTGACATCACAAGGCAGCCATTGTTGACACTTGAATGTTCAACAATGGTGGCTGGTGGCTGTCAACAATGATGGCTGGTAGGCTGTCAACAATGGTGGCTAATGGCTGGAAGTCGTCATAAGTTTGAAACTCTCTAATACACAAATAACAAATTCATACATTATCAATACAATGTAAGTCTATAACCTACAAATGACCTCATATATGATTATATTTTTTAAACGATGACAAATTCACCAACCAAATGATATCATACTTTATTTGATTACATTTTTTAATTATGACAAATAAAAATATATGATGATAATTTTTCAAATATAAAATAATAACATACTCGGTGGAATCTCATAAGTAGGGTATGAAAAAGTAAAATGTAAGTAAACTTCATCACAACCTCATAGAGATAGTGAGATTGTTTTCAGAAGACCTTCAACTTAAAAATATCATGCACAAAAAGCAGAAAATATTAGTTTCGAAAGAAAAATGATTAAAATATAAAGTAAGCGATAATATATAAATATCATTTTTTTCAAATATAATATTATGAGTTAAAAAAGGTGTTTTTTTGTACCAAGAAAAATACGGATCTTTGGACGGTCGACCCGGATGAACCACCCGAAAAATGATGAAATCTTTCGGGTCATAATCATAGCGTCGGAGACAATTCAACTTCGGGCCTTTCAACAGTCAACGTGCGAAAATTCTCATTCTCTCTCCGGATTGTTAAACCACTGAGAATTTCCATTTCCAATTTCAATTACAACGATCTCCGTGATCGATCAATTATTTAAAGGCCACAGAGAGAGAGAGAGAGAGAGAGAGAGAGAGAGAGGGAGGGAGGGGAATTGGAATATATCTCTATTTTTTTGGTGGAAAAATCAATCATGTCGATGTCTGATTCCGATACATCGTCGCAGGGAAGCGATTGCAAAAACTTCCGGCAAGTTATACGTGACAGTGAGTATTCTACAATCGTATTTTTGCTTCAAAATGCATGTAATTAGCCTATTAGGGCATTAATCAATCTGTTAGCAGAATGGAAATGTGTCTTCCTTGATCCAGCCTTGTTAATTGTGCTTTTTGTTACTTTCAAACTAATTGTGTTGTAATGAGATGTGATTGAATAAAGTAGACTAGATATAAAGGATTAATAAGCCCAACCAAGACTAGCTTGGGATTGTGGCATAGTTGCTTGATTGATTGGTGCTAATTTTCTGTACGTTCATTTGAGAATTACAACTATACCCAATGTATTCTCATAAGCGGGGTTTTGGGGAGTGTGGTGTGTATGTAGTCATACTCTTACCCCCTATCTTGTGTGATGATAGAGACGTTCGTTTGAGAATTATTATCTAGTAACCTCATTATCGGAGTCCTTGATTCTTTTAGCTTTTTTGGTGGAAGATAAAATGTTTAAATGGTTTGGACTGAAATCAAGTCATCAGGTTATATTCACTATCTGTGGCCTAAAATTAGGTGCACGTTGCGTTTTTAGTCCTTCCACAGAGTAAACTTGGTATTGAGTGGAGAATCCTTCTGTAGACTAAAGCTTGGTATTTAATTGGAGAAGGGTGGAGAGTTGGGATGCCTATTACCCCTCAAGCTTTGAACCGTGTAGTCACTATCCCACGGGAATTTCTTGGTTACTAAAAGTTATTATCTTCATTGTTATCTACCGGGTTCACCTTGAAGTCTCATGGTAAAGTAAGATTTGTACTGCTTTTAGGTGGTAGTCTGATAAAAGGGGGCCCGGGGTTTATGGTGTTGGATTTGGGTTCTGGAGCTTATTGAAAATTAATTGTTGCATAATATTTTGGGAAGCATATGGACCTCAGTATATTTGGTGTTGAGTCTCCTTTCCTGGAAAATGGCTAAGAGTTTTCTTGTTTATGTGTAAATTCCTCCCAATCAACTTTTGCAACTTTTATATCCCACTATGTTGAGCATCGTCTACTGTAACTTAGCTTGGCTGTTCACTGTAGTAAAATCATAAGAATGAAACTTTCTGTTCTAGTGTATAGGAAGAAATTTTGGAGTACTTGTGACTAATGTAACAGAGAAATACTTACTCTGCAAATTCTATGAAACACTAACTGGACTTTTATCATTCATAGTAAGAGCCTAAGAGGTCAACTATTTTGGATTAACTTAAAAAAATGTTGGATGCTCTCTGCTGATGGTTGGCAACTCATAAACTGACTCTGCAACTACGTATGGATATGTAACCACCTCAACTAGAAAAGATTAGTGAAAATGATTGAAACTATCTAAATGCGTCAACAGAGGATCTTTTTGAAAATTAATAAACATAAAACCAACAATATTCTACACACCATAACATTCACAACTTCTTGAGTTAGAACTAAACTTTGGATGAAGTGTCTTGTCAGAGCAGTTTTTGATATGGGATTTAAAGGAAGTAATGGTCAGCTTACGTGTGGAGATGTGGAAGTTAAACTCTGGGCATTTTTATCACAATAATGGGGCTGCTGTAGATGTTATATGAAGTCTTCTTTAAGAAATGCAAAAAGAGGCTCTTTTTATTTGGGGTTAGGCTAATGGAGGAATTTTTTTTTTGATAAAATAAGGTATACTGGGGCTAATAGAGGATATTAATTTTTGATAAGATAAGGTATAATGGGGCTATTAGAGGGCATAAAACGGGATATATTATATTATCAATGAGGACCACACAAAGAGGTGTCATTGCGCTAAATGGTTATTACTGGTTAGTCTTAACAAACCGAGATAACGTTGCAAATTTGGAATTACATATTTTTTGTTAGGTGTTGATTAATTCAGGATATATGGGCTTTACTGGCATTGTATTCCTTTTGCAATGCGGTAAGCTATTTTTTGAAATTGGTAATTATAATATATTTTGAAATATTCTTTTCAATAACATTATCTCTGGATCATAATTCTTCAAATCATACTTCTGGGGCACTTTAATCCTTATACAATGTTGATTTTATCCTTGGATAAACAACTTCATGGCATAAGATAATTTCTAAATATGTTATTATTTTTACTATGGAGCATAAAAATTGCAATAAACAGTCAACTCTCTAATGCATTTTTTAATGTGATGCCTTATTTTAGATCAAATAACTTCACTGTTTCGGAGTTCTAGCTTTCGGTGCAAGTTTGTTCTACCTTGTTAATTTTTAGACATTCTGTAGTGCCTTAGTTAGGATATCCCTAGGCCCAAGACAGTATTTGTGATCATCGAGAGCACACTTGATTTTACCCCTTTGGAAGCCTCAACAAATTTAGGACTTTAGAACTATTATTAAGCCGTCGAAACCAAGCTTGAAACCTTTTTTTCCTTTCTGTTTATCCTATTGACCTTGGGCTCTAAATTTCTTTGATAATGTAAGAGTAATTTTATTGGTATTAGCATCAAGAAGGTAAGGCATAGAGTACTAAAGTAGCAGAATGTTCAATTTTCTCTATTGACTCAGAGTGTCCAAAAAATTCTAAAAACTGTGACATGCTTTCTGATGTGTTTCCTTTGCACCATACATATAAGTTCTGTAATCATTTAAAGTTGACAGCAGAATATGCTCAGCCCCCTCTTCAAAAAATTTCCTCCTTTTCAAGGCACACAGTCCGGATGATGCACACAGTGATAGTCTTCCCGGATCTTCTATCTACTCTCTTTCTGTTCCAACATAATTCAAGTTGCTTAACATCTTGCGTCATTACCCAGCTTGCTCCAAACAGTTTGATAATTCGAGACCAAATTTGCTAAGTGTAGTTGCACTGTAAGAATAAATGGCTGCTGCACGCTGAAGAATTACTGCAAAGAAAGCGCCTCTTTTACATAATGAAATATCTCTCTTCTGTTATTTATTCAAGACACACACCTTTTATTGCTACCAAAGCAAAATATGGAAGTAGGTGGAACAGTGGATCTCCAAATCACTTTCTAAGGCCATTCCTTCTCCTAACTACCCTACTGCTTCAGGACTAACTTATACAACTAATATAAAAAGATTCAGACTTGCTAGGCAACCAAGCCTGGGAATCTCTCCCTTTTTCATCTAGCACGACATGTTGCAAAATTCCAGCATAATCTAGAATTTGAAGTCAGAGCTGGCTTGAATATGTGCTAGAGGTGGCTCTACTGAATGGGGTTACATTCTGTTCAACCATCTAGAATTTTAAGTCAACATGTGTGGGGTTCTATTACTGTCTGTAGTCAAATGTCACTTGTTATTTTGTTAACCAGAGTTGGAGGCAAGACCGCAAGAGTACTTGTCGAAACCAAATTAAGGTAGACCATAGAAAAGAATATGGAACTGTGGCTAGTGTTCTTTTTCCCTAACTTTTGAGAGAGAGAGAGAGAGAGAGAGAGATAATTGCCTAGCAATGGCATGAGCTCATCGGCCATTAATCCAAAGATAGGAGAAAACAAACAATTGCTTCACATAATGAGGTCAAAAGGATGCCCATTTAAGGAATTTGAAAATCATCACACACCTTTTTCCCCTTCAAAAGCATCCTGAAAGCTTCCCTTGAGGCAACACTTGAACAAACAAGCAGTCAATTAACTAGCCTAAATTTCAAACTAGTTCAGATCGGCTATATGAATTCTTTATATCCACTTTTTTTTTGATAACCAAGAAATCCGTTTGTGACCCGCTCTTTAGACCAATCACAACCTTCTAAATTCGGTGGACAATGGGGCCGCCCCTGTACTCTTCTCTACTTTAATATACCAGGCTTCGCCTTGCATGGCGTGGGGCTTGAACCTGTGGCCTCTGTCATAAATCCTCCACCCACCATTTATATCCATTTTGTTACTTATTTTTCCTATGTTGTACTAAGATTCTAAGGAAATATCATAGACTTGTCTCCCTAGGAATAGGCAAGTGAGGTTGCTATACTGACAAGAACACTATCTCCAATCAATAGGTTGGGAGTTTAAGTCAACATGTAAGCGAAGTTGGAGGGACCAGTATTGACTGCATACGAGGTTGGGAGAATGGTGTTTTGCCATATAAAAGGAAGATTGGCCCCCCAAAGTTAGCTTAGTTGGCAAAGGTTAACGGACTTATGTCTTAGGTCACAAGTTCCAGCGCTGTGCCAAGCCAATTAAATTCAGTATTTAAGTGGAGAAGGGAAGAAGGATAAACCCATCATTCCTGAGTTTTGAAGGTTGTGGTTGGACCAAAGAATTGGCTCTAGACCTATTTATGTTAATTAAAAAAAATAAGAAGAAGAAAGATTTTTAAACATAGGGGTCAGGCTGCGTACATACGATCCCCCTTTACCCCGCAATGGGCGGGAGCCTTTGAGGCATTGGGGTAATGTTGTTGTTGTTTAAGAAGAAGAAAGATTGAAACCCTATTTGTTTGGTTGTTTAGCTCAACACTCTTAATTGAAATGTGTAATTTCTTCATCAAGTTCCTATTTTCATCTACAAGAGTATTATTGAAAAATGTTTCCAACATAATAAGCTTAAGATGAGTGGCTCCAAGAGGAATTTGTCAATATTTATGCTGGAATATAGATTGTTTCTTAAAATATTTTGATTAATTATGATGTTTGTAAATTGGTCGCAAATGAAAAACTAATGAATTTAGTTTGCAAATTGCAATGATGGGAAAAGGGTTCTTTATATATAGACTTACTTGCTTCCCTCCCTTTTGTTTTCGTGACTGCATATCGCGGATTAATGCACCTCTGGATCTGCTATAAAACTCAACATTTAATTGTTTTGTACTATTTTTACGGATGGAGCTCTAGTTGCACTAATGCAACCTTGTCCTGTACCTATGAGAAATACATGATATATTATGTGTTTGTTTGGAGTTACAATGATCTCAAGTTTTTCCGCCATCACTTATTTTCACTTGCAATGAAGTCTGTTCGTTTGATATTCTATTTTGATCAACCTATTCCAACCATTTCCTTCTATATTTATAGGATTACTATATGAAATGCTCAGGTCTGCCAAGACGAAAGATTCAAAATCAGCATGGAAGGTACAACTATAATCTGTTTCACAATATGGAGCGGCTTTTCTGATTGTGAAATTTTGTACTTCAAATTATGTGGTTTTAGATGAAAAGCTTTTCCCTTACCAAATCAACACTATGAATTCTAAAACTCAAAGCAATTAATCATGTCGCTTATAAGTACTCTTTAGGAACTATTTCCAAAAAAGAAAAACATTGGAACTTTGTCTTATGTATAAGATTTCATAGATCTCATCTATGGTACAAATCATATTGTTCTACCATCATGCACCCTCCAACACAGTCTGCAGCCTTTGAGGTTTGAAACAATTTGTTTCAATTCCACATGCTGCTACTGTTGCATTTTATGATACGATTACCATTAATTCAGTTTTTTTTTCTTTTGGGTATTATAGTGTATCAGTTAGTTTGACAACAGCATACCTAGTGGAATCCCACAAGTGGGGTCTGGGATATTAGTTAGTTTGCATGTTGCAAATTCATAATTGGACAGGTTTACATCGAGATTCTTCAACTTCTGTTTTTTATTATTGCTTTTCATGGATCATTCTTATAAATTTGCAAGAAGATTATATACCAATTTGGACAAGGTTATGTCCCCATTTGTGTTGAAGTGGCTTGAAATACTTTTATTAAATATCCAGGAAAACAGGTTGATGAAACCCAATAGGTAACACTTCTATTGACCTTCTATCCTGCAGGTACTCATCATGGATAAACTAACCGTTAAAATAATGTCATATGCATGCAAGATGGCAGACATCACAGAGGAAGGAGTTTCATGTAAGTGTTAAAATACCACTCTTAGGGCTATTGATTCTTTTTAAATGACAATGGTGTCTGTGTCAGCTTGTTGACTCTTTGACTATTCCATCGGGTACTTGCTACTTCCTATCGACACAGATACCGGATAACACTGCACACCAATGCTTTGGCTGGTGGGAAGATACCACCTAGTTTTTTCTCCTCGGGTTTATACTAGGGATCACATATTTGTCCCTCCCACTTCATTTTAATCAGTAGGCCACACGTTTGGTTGTAGAATATATTTATTTCTTAGTGCTATCTTGATTTACTGTGAATCAAGTCATTGATGTTCGTGTATAAATTTAACTATACATGCTTTCAGATGTGATACATAATGTCTGTGTAGATTTTCATGTACAAACATAAATTTGTACATATCTGTATTAAATAGATGTCTCGAAACGTTAGTTGTATCATTGGAATCTGCAGATTGTCTTGTTTTCCTCCTGGGTTGATGTGATCTTAACTTCTCACTAAAAGGTATCCAAGTGATGCTGATGGTGCCTGATAATGAATTAATGTGCATAAATGATGTTGGTAGTATCATGTATTGGGTAACATTTCTATTACAGTGTTAATCTTAACCTCTCCAACCAGTTCGTCTTTATGTTACTGAATAGGATATAGTGTTTTTTACTCCATTTTCTTTCATGCCCTTGTAATTTAGCTGGCTAATTTGCCAGCTCTACCATGCATCTTGGTGCAAAATTATCTTACTAATGATATTTGTGTGGATTATTATCTTTTTCTCTCTTAAGGTGTAAGTGCAATCTATACTCTTTTACTGGTCTCGTGGTGACTTTGGCCTTTTCTGTAAAAGATTGGCAAACCTAAAGTAGGGCTGGAGAAGCATGTATTAGTTCCAGAACATATAATAAATTCATATTTCCATCGAATATGGTGGTCAATTAGGAGAAATTTCGTGGGACAACACCACAGCATGTTCCAATCCTGTGATTTGTTGGTTACTATTATCTATTGGATGGATGATTGTTGATGAACTTGATCTTGATTGACTGAAATAGCTATTGTTGTCTTCTGGGTTTTCAGCATGGAAGTGTGGGGGGTCTGTGCATTCACTGGTTACCTCTCTTGTGAGAATGGACTGAACTTAATCTTTAAAAAATTTGTTTACAATGTTTCTGCAGTGGTTGAAGACATATACAAGCGACGGCAGCCGCTCCCATCCATGGATGCGGTATACTTCATCCAACCAACAAAAGAAAAGTACTGAATACTTATTTCTTTGCTCGACTTCCTTGCATAGTTCAATCTTTCAGATCCTTTAGCATTTATAGGTGTATACTTATATGTCTCAAATTATTTTCTTTCCATTTTGCGCCCTGAACTTATCTTTTTTTTTTTTAAATTGAATGAATATGTTTTTGGTAAATCTGTTTTTCTTTTTAAAAAAATTTGCTAAGTAGATTCTTCAGCATGGAGGAAATGCTGGCCACCATCAGAAAGGGTTACAACCATGACCCAAACAAAATTTACTAGCTTCCTATCAGTTCCATGGTTTGATCTACATCTTCTGTAAATAATTGTTTAAACCAAGAAAGATACAAATACTAAACAATTCCAATTGGATTTATTTTCAAAAGATCTACCATTACTTGCTCTCCAGACTGACCACCAAGTGCATGAAGGAATCAGTTTCCACCATCTTCTTTGAGTCCTGCCCACGCCCCACCCCCACAGCTTAGGAGGTCAGAAGTATGTTCTAGCACAGACCAGCTTTGGCAGAAATGTTTATGAAGAGTTACAGTTGAGAGGTGTACTTGCAATATAAGAATAGATGATTGTTTCTCCTGTCAAGTTACACAGAGTACACCTGGGAACTAGTGGCATTCCTTTCTTCTGCAGCACTTCTTGTGTGAGACATGCTTTCCTAATAACTAACCAAGCGAAGCATTTCATCTTGGTAGGTATCAACCCTTTTCATATGCTATTCCAGTGATATTGTCCACCTCCTGTCAATTCCTGCCCCCCTCTCCTGTAGGCTCAGTTAACTGTGTAAACACCCTCTTTGGTGTGGTCCAGGTAACTCTATCAGGAACATCTGTAGAAATATTAAATTTATCCAGCATTTCCAATAGGGATGCTACTCTGTCTGCTTTTCAATCATCCAAAAACCTCCTAAAGGACAGATTACACCCTTGTGCTATCCAACAATCACTGATTTGGCTTCAGGGTTATTGCGTATAGAGTATTAAGTCTGGAAATGTTTCTCCCAGAGAGCTTTGACTGATCCAAACATCTTTCCAGAAATTGACTTTGATGTCAGTCAGTTCTTCCATTGAGTCCCACATAGCTCTGATGGGCCTCCACATTCCCAAACGTATGGCATTGACACAGTATCTGAAACCCATAAGCTCCCCATAGTTTGCCACTATCACTTCCTTCCAGAGGATCCTCTCCTCATTGATATATCTCCACAGCCATTTCATTAGGAGACCTTCAGCTTGCAGCCATTTCATTAGGAGACCTTCAGCTTGCACAATCTATTCTACTTTCAGTTTGGTGTCCTTCACCATATCATAGAATGATAGAATTTAAATGGGATCACTGAATTTTTTGAGGTTGCAGTATTTTAAGTTATATTTTTGTTTTAGTATTGTGAATTCTAACTGATCATTAAGGAGTATATCTCTCTGTCTCTTGCCTTTGAGTTTTATTTTTTTAATTTAAAAAATCAGTAATCTTGTCTATGATTTGCTTCATACATAAGCTTTTTTTTTTGTTGATTTGCATTGGGTGTCCGAATCTCTTAGAGCCCCGACTAATCCTGGGGGTGCATAGGCCCTCGGCAAGGAGTTTCCCGCAAGTCCACCATGGTTAATTCAGGTTTTACCCAGTCCGATGGCCCTCAGAAATTGTTTGCACCGAGTGAGTTTCGATCTTGAGACCTTGAAAGGGAGCAAACCGTCTATTAGCACTAGGCCAACCCCTGAGGGTTATATATGTGGAGTATAAAGAAAAATACAGATATTGCAAGCAATTAGTTTAGTACTATCATCAGAAGCTCCATTTATAGTAGAGATTTTACCATTCTGTTTTGGTTCTTCTCCACGAGTGATCCAGGAATTTTCCTATTACTTTTTCAACTTGGCTTTAGTTATAGAAGGATCTTTTTATCCTGTCTTGCCTCTACAATCATAGGTTATTGTGATTCTACTAGCATAACGTCTGTGAATGTGTTTTTTTTTCAGGAATTTCTGTTGATAATATTATCATTATTATACTGGCTGTGTTCATCTTAGTAATATCAGCCTTGCTGTGTATTTACATTTAAATATCTATGTGCAGATTCTTTGTCTCTATCCATACAGACACTTATCATTAACCTTTTCTTTTATTTGCAGTGTTCTGATGTTTCTATCTGACATGGCTGGGAAATCACCTTTGTATAGAAAGTACGTCCGTTAATATCTTGAGTTCCATTCTGAATGCTTTTTGTCTTGGTCACATATTTTCTTTGACAATTGTGTATTAGTTAGCTAACTGCTATTGATAGAAATAATGTGTTACTGTACTCTTATGATGCACTAATTCATATTATTGAAAGAAGTTAATTGACATTTGTTTTTGGCGCAAAAGGGAAAATGTTATACAGAGGCAGAGGACATTTTGAGAGAAGGGTAGGCTGTCCCAAGTAGCAGTTGTGAAAGCATTTTCTCATATAACCCCTTAATTTCGATCTCTCTGAGAGTCTCTTTTTAATATTGGAGCTTGTGTCTAGACTGAATAAAGATTCTATTAGAACCACCTTGCAGTAATTAAACCTAAAGCTAGATCTGCTCTATGTGAAATTTCACATCATCTTTCGCTGAATGCACACCAACATTGCGAAGGTACATTCCCACCTAATTGCACTTTGAGTGAGAAGACCTCTTTTAGTTATTGCATTCTGAAAACAGACCTTTAAAGTTACCCAGATTTAGACCTCTGTCCAATCTGTTCTTCTATATCCTGAAGTCTGATTGTCAATTCCTTAGATTCCCTTTCCAAATATTTATGGAAGCTTGATTTTATCAAAAGGATAGATGGAACTTAGATATCAGAGTCTGGTTTGCTTTGGTTTTTTTTACTTTTTTTCTCCTTCCTTTCTCTCTGATCCTCTGCTCTTCTCTATTTCCTTTTCAGGGCATTTGTCTTCTTTAGTTCACCTATTGCTAAAGAGTTGGTTAATGACATAAAGAGGGATTCAAGTGTTTTATCTCGCATTGGTGCCTTGAGAGAAGTTATCATCCTTCTTTTGTGAAATCTTTTCTTGAGCTTATTCTACTCTTTTTTGCTTTCACTGATGCCACTGTTCTTATTGAGGGCTTTACTGCGCAGATGAATTTGGAGTTTTTTGCTATTGACAGTCAGGTATGTGATTATGCATCACTCAAAAAGTAATGAAATTTGCTATTTTCTGCATGGATTCATGTGCTTAATTGGAGAATGTAATTCTGTGAAAAGGGGGCCTTTCCTTTATTATTGTTGATGCTGCGAGAAGCTGTGAATCATGTTGTATATGCCAAACTTTTTGTCTGTAACCTTCTTTAGTAAGAAGGTATTTTAGTGCAACAGCTCTAAATATGTCTTATTTTTTTTCCAGCAGATTTTGTCCTGGGGTTGTCTAGAATAGTGGTATATGATGTTGCAAAATGGATTGATCCTCGTTCTTGATATTTTTGAAGAACCAGAAACTAATATCTCACCCAGTTGGATGTCATACCTGAACTTTGTGTTCCTTTCATTATTTGGAGTACAAGGACATGACAATAAAGGAACTTTGTGTAGTGTAACAACGGCTGTCCTCCTCCTTGGGATTATTCATGTGAAAGGAAGGATCATGACAGGTCTAATTATTTAGTTGATATCCTGACCCTATCATCGTGTCTAGACACTTTTTTCCTCATCCATGTGGTTACTATACAGAAACTATCATAAACTCTGTAGCTTTTTAATTGAGAAATCCTCAAGGGCAGCTGGCGCATAGTACGTGACAGTGGTTAATGAGCGCACTTTACTATGTCAAACTTTGAACCCCTGACATGCGCCTATCCCAAAACGGACACTATGTCTCCTACAACTGAACTAAAGCTCTGGACCAGTCTGGAGCTTTTTCCCTAGTCATTCTTCTTATCCACTTTAGTTGTTTCATAGTGAAGTGTGCATCCATATTTGATTAAGTGATGCTTGCATTTCTTACTATTTGTGGGTCATCAGTTGATAACAATCTAATACTGAAGCAACAAATAGACATGAAAAATTAAATAACAAGAGAGAATAACAAGGATAGATCTAGAGATAGAACAGGAGGGGTTGGGGGGGGGGGGAAGGTATTTAGAAGAAAGAAAAGATAATCTAGCAACTGAAGACTGTTAATTACTAGAATTAATCCAACGGGGAAAAAGACGTGAACTCGTACATTGGATATTCACACATGGATCAATTCAAGAGAGGTTCAAAGAGAGATGCTGGACGAACAATCCCTAAACCCTTACCAGACCAGGTAAATCTTCTGTCATTCAAAATCTAGTTAACCCTACCAAATGGGGAAAGAGGAATATCTATAATAGGGCCAAGGAAATAGATAACAAAGTCTAAAATAACTCTAAATTAGGCCTTTAATACAATTAGACCAAAAGTAGAAGTAAAGGACAAACATCCTTTGTCCCCATGAAAGGGGTTCATGGCCGTGAACTGATTTTGTAGCTTCTGCCTTGCTCCACGAATTCCTCCGTGGCCACATAGTTTGGGAGGTTTCCCTGTCTTCTTCCTTTGGCTTGTTTGACTTGAAAGCTTGGTTTCACAACCTTTTGTAGGACTCCAAGGTTTTGATATCAACATGGAAACCCTCCTTAGCATGAGCACTAATCCGGAAGTCATCAAAACTCAATAACTTTAAATGATTCAGCATGGAAAAAAATGATCACATATCTGCAGTTAAAGAATTGCCATTTAGTTTTGTCAATTCTAGGAGTTGCATAGACTTGTTACTTAATCTTTTGCCGTCAAGATAAATGAGAAATGAGATTGATAGAGGTGAAGGTGGCCCTTGATGTTGTCCTATAGGTTGATAAGCCATCTCTGTGTGACTTTGTAATTGATTTATCACTTCCTAACAATCCCATATTACCATATAGGGTTTTATTACTGATAATGAGAGAGCCCTTGAAGAACTTTATGGAGATGATGAAGGTTCTCGGAATGGCAGTTTGTGTTTGAATGTGATGGCTACCCGTATTGCTACAGTTTTTGCATCTTTGCGGGTACGCATTTAGATCTTGATCTGTAGCTTTCAGCATATAAACGTCCTTGCTAACATTAATTTCTGCAGGAATTTCCTTTGGTGCGCTACCGCGCTGCAAAATCACTCGATCATACCACCATGACGACCTTTCGTGATTTAATTCCTACAAAGCTTGCAGCTGGTGTTTGGAATTATCTTACAAAGTACAAATCGACTCTTCCTCACTTTCCACAGACAGAAACTTGCGAGTTGCTTATTGTGGATAGATCAGTAGACCAGGTTTTAGCCAACTTTGTTTCCTTCATTTTCCAAGTAGTCTTGTCTATTTTAGTCTTTCAAAAAAAAAAAAAGGTAGTCTTGTATATGTTCATTTCCTTGACATGCTTCTCTATCTCCCTCTGTTTTCAAGATTTCGCCCATTATACACGAGTGGACATATGACGCAATGTGCCATGACTTGTTAAATATGGACGGAAATAAATATGTGCATGAGGTGAGTTGTGTGTTTTGAGTCTCTCTTATAGAAATGCTGTTGAATCTACCATAACAGTGAAATTTTATATAAGGCTAGGTTCCTGGCAAAGCTGGTGGCCCTCCTGAGAAGAAAGATGTTCTTTTGGAGGATCATGATCCTATTTGGTTAGAGCTGCGCCATGCACACATTGCTGATGTAGGTCTTTTGCATAACTAGCTTATTAGTTAAGAACAGGATGCAATCTCTTACCAGTAATTGGTTTGTCAGGCTAGTGAAAGGTTGCATGAGAAGATGACAAACTTTGTGTCTAAGAATAAAGCTGCACAAATGCATCAAGGTTCAAGGTCAGTCTGCACTTTTTGCAATTTACAAGACCTTTTTTGCAAAAAAATTTCGCTTGAAATATGTGTTTGGAAACGCTTTGTCATGATATGAGTAGAAATTTAATGCAATTTGCAAGACACGTATAGGATGTAAGAATCTGGGTCTGTGATTGTTTCAAACAATTACCTGAGATCTGTTTTCTTGGCCCTTAAGTATGAAAAAGCTTTGCAAGTCTCGTCACATGTGCAACTGAAGTAGCTTCCTTATTAGTAAAGATGCTGTTATTCCTTTATGGAAGAATCGGTGCGTCAATTATCAGCTACGAGATGCCATACAAAGCTAAATCCATGGACTTATATTTACAAGTTGGACGTGTGTTAGAGTATTCTCATTTACTAGAAAACGTCTTTAGCGATTTATTTATAGATTATAGAACTATTTGCCGCTTGAATTGCCATTTTTTATTTGGGTAAACCGGAAATAACTGCAAGTCTGGACTTAGAGGCACAGCTTTTTTTTTTTCCCATTCTTTTGATTCTAAACCAGATAGGTTATGTTGCTTACTCCACTTTTTTCTCAAAATTGTAGGGACAGTGGTCAATTGTCTACTCGGGATTTGCAAAAGATGGTTCAGGCTTTACCTCAATACAGCGAACAAATTGAGAAGCTCTCCCTCCATGTTGATGTGAGTCTTCTGAAAATTCCAGTTGATGGTTTTGCACTTTGAAGTTTGATGTTATGTCTACACTTTTGAATGTAAAGCAGCTAAAGATGTTTCTTTATTTGTTATTCTGGTCTAAGTTGCTCGGACTCTTCACTTTTGGTGCCGCACCCATGTCGACACTACATGGGTGTGGGATCCGTGTCTGATTTTAGTCAATCGGCTTCCGGTACTTTGACCAAAATTGATGGGGAAAGATTGGATGATTTTAATGATTTCTAAAATCAATGCAAAAGCTAAGGTGAAATTGAAGAAAATGGAATACCTTTCCTATAGAAATTTCTATGTCATGCATTTTCCTTTAATCTCCTTCCAGGATTTTCTTCACGTTCTCTACATAATATCTCATAATTTAGGTTTTATCGATCTATTTTTAGATACTTTGATTATTTTAGGCGAATCCCTACACCCGTATCCATACATGGGTCCATATCCCCGAATCCTAAAAATTAGATCATGAAGGATCCTACCTCTAGGTCTGCACCCGTATCGGACACCCGCACCCGAGTCTGAGCAACTTAGATTCCGTTTAAGAGATGCTGTTTATGTCATTCATTAAGCCTTATAATGCTCTTGGCTCTTGCTTGCATTGTAATTTTATTATGTCTATTCTAGTATTGTGGCTAACTGCAGGTCACTCAAATGTGCATGATATTGATTCTTCTTGTGTGCAAGATAGGCTAAACTATAAGAGCTTTTCTGTCGTTCTAGCATTAAGATAATCTGAGAGGAAGATGATTAAGACTAATAGTCAAATTGCATCTATATGTCTTATAATTGTTCATGAAAAGACACAGATATTTGGTTTCTTATTGTCTAACTCAATTGACTACATTTTGGGTTTCTGAAAATGTTAGGATGCTTCCGTAATAATTATGTTCTCTAGATTTTCACTACTCTATACTTTATTAAAAAAGATCTTCACGAGTCTAAAGAACTCGAGTTTATTTAACATTTCAAAAATTTAAAATAGTTTTCCCTCTGATATATATTATTTTCCAACTATTTTGTTACTAATCTACTTTCATAAAAATGAAAATTAAATTTATTCAGTTTTTGCGCATAATTGAAACTGTCCTAAACAGGATATGAAAAATGGGAGCCAAATATATTTGATCAACATCTATTCCTTCTAAACAAGTGCCAGAAGAGATGATTTTATCTTCTTATCAATTCTTATTCTTATGTTTCTAAGATGTGAGTCAGTTTTTTTGACTTTGTCTCAATTCCTATATCTAATCAAATTCTTTGTACAAGACAAGTTGGGGGAAAATATATAGGAAACACATCCAGATTTCCCTGACAAGTGCCAGAACAAGTGTGATGTAGAGAGGATCCATTTTTTTGGACCCAGGATCTACAGGTTGGTGAAAATATCCATTGACCTATGGACAAATGCAAGTATTGATGAACACACTGTAATTTTCTGGTGCTTTGCTTGGATTAACACAATATTTGGTGCAATCCATGATTTTATTTTTGGTGGCGAGAGTTTCATTATGATGGTAACTGGTGAGACGACGCTCTGGGTAGCTGTAGTGTAATCACTTCACTGTGTATGTGTATTGGTGGAATTACTTTTGCAGTCATGCTTAACTGAGTACTTATGTACAATATAGATATTCAATTTCCAATTAATTTAGAGTTTAGTGTATGCCTGTATGGTGCCAAGATCTTTTATTGAAGAAGTCATCAGTGTGTTATGATGACCATTTTTTCCCAATCCAGATTGCCGGGAAGCTAAACAGAATTATCAGGGAGTCGAGTCTAAAAGAAATTGGCCAATTAGAGCAGGACCTTGTTTTTGGAGATGCAGGAACTAAAGATTTGATCAATTTTCTGAGGGTTCATCAGGTAGAAACTGTATAGGTTGCTAAACCTCCTTAATGTCTAGATCTGTTTATCTGAGCAATTAGCTGTGGTCTGCAGGATGTGGCACGGGAAAGCAAGTTACGCTTATTGATGATTTATGCGGCCATTCATCCTGAGAAGTTTGAAAGTGACAAACTTTCCAAGTTAATGGAGGTCGGTGATTTGTTATTGTCATTTCCAATATCTTGAATCAAACAAGTATCACCTTATATTGGAGATTTTCTTATTCTTGGTTGAACTACTAACAGTAAGTCTAAATAATGAGATAGTTACTTCATGTTATGATCTTCTTAGTGGTCGAAAACACAATTTACTGTTTGACTTGAATTCTCATGTGTTGGCATTGTTTTAATTCTGATTACTTTCATGTTAACTTTTCATCTGGAACTATATTGACTTTGAACTTCACTTTAGTACTATCCTGAATGGTAGACAAAGCTGCTCTCATTCTGTGTAGACAATTTTGTATACATGAACACTCACATTTGTATCCCTTTAGCTGGCTCGATTGCCCCAAGATGACATGAATGCCGTGTACAATATGAGATTGCTGGAGGGATCAACAGATAATAAGAAAAACTCACTGGGACCTTTCTCTCTCAAGTTTGACGTTCACAAGGTACATGATTTGCTATGAAATTGTTTTCATTCATGATAAGCCCCTTCTGACAGAGATTTCCTTGTTCTATTTTTTATAACAGAAGAAGCACGCCGCTAGAAAAGACCGTACTGATCAAGCATCAACATGGCAGTTGTCTCGTTTTTACCCTATGATAGAGGTATGCTACCTTATCTATGAACTGATGATTCTGATTATGTTTCGGTTATCATGATTCTACATGTAAAGGACTTGATAATTTAAGTCCCTTCCATGTTCCCGCCCTCAGATTCAAACACCCACCCCAAAATAACAACATCCAGGGATAAAGAACAAACTTTGGGCTTTCTAAAGAAAGTGGTACATAGTTAGTTCCCACAGCAAGAATAAAATCTAATATCAGGGTCGATGTATTCATCATATTGATGAGTTGGGGTGACTCAGAGATCCCAAGATGCTACTTTGAGTTGGTTAACTGATCAAAACTATTCTATTCTTGCAGGAACTTGTAGAAAAACTCAGTAAAGGGGAATTACCAAAGAATGATTATCCCTGTATGAATGATCCAAGTCCAACTTCCCTTGCAACTTCCCAGTCTGCACCAATACAAGCAAATCAAGTTCCAACTCCTCATTCAATGAGATCTAGAAGGACAGCTACATGGGCCCGCCCTCGAAATTCTGATGATGGATATTCTAGGTACACATTATTGCACCTGACCACCATATGTCATGATATCATTTCTGTGCTAGCACTAGGCAATCATTTAAAGGAAGTGTTGATTGAATTCTTTCACTCTCTGGCAGTGATTCAGTCTTGAGGCATGCATCAAGCGATTTCAAGAAAATGGGTCAACGCATTTTTGTTTTTATAGTTGGTGGAGCCACACGATCAGAGGTGTTATTTTCAGACTTTATACTTTCCATTCGTCGTTATGCTTTTCAAAAAGAACAAATTCTACACTTCTCAGTTCAGACTTATATTTGGTTTTCTTGGTAACATGTTAATGTTTTAGCTTTACATGTCATATATGTTAATCTCAAAGTCATTTTCCTTTGTATGTTTCAGTTGCGGGCTTGTCATAAGTTATCTACGAAGCTGAAGAGAGAAGTAATTCTTGGTTCATCCAGCATCGATGACCCTCCACAATTCATTACGGTATGACACTTCTCTGCTTTCTTCCCTATCTCTTTTTTTCTTTTTTCATTTGGGTGCCATTATAAAAGAGGTCTATGAATAATTATTACTAACTGTTATTAATTAATTTTTTCATTATAACTGTAATTAATTTCTTAAGTTGGTAATGATAGTTTTTTTTTTAATACATTATTGCCTTCTAAGAAATGGAGCTTTCCCATCATCGTTCTATTGATAATTGAAAACCCTTCTTGAGAATGTCCAACAAAGCTTGTCCTTTTCTGGATCTTGTTTTACATTTTTTGCATATATGCGTCTGTTTGCATTATTTTGGACCACAAACAATTATTTTGTAGGAAAAGCCAACCATCTTAAAACATTTGAACTCCATGATTTGTTAGTTGGAGAACTAGTTGTATAGCTTTAGGGTGTATTCTGTATGGAGGAAAATGTTTTCGATTTTTTTCATGTTTGGATGGTCAAAATTTGTGAAAATTATTATTTTGGAAAATAAGTTCATTAGTTCCACAGATAACATTCTGCATTAATGTGTCTTCCACACTCTTCGAGATAGCCCCCCTTTCCCCCATCTCCCCCACCCACGCCCTTACCTTCACATCCCCATGTCTCATAGTGTTTCTCTATAGATTATATACAAACGTAAGAAACACATTTACAAAAAAATTTCTCATGGAAAACATTTTTCTTCATACTGTACACTGGCCTACTTAGCATACCTTTCCTACTAGTTCTATATGCTGGAGGGCTGATAGATTTCAGTGTATAGTTGGGGACGTAAATGCTCACACTGACTTGTGATGGTTGATTTTGTTGCAGAAATTAAAGCTCCTGACTGCAGACGAACTCTCGTTGGATGATTTGCAGATCTAGAAACAAATTTCCGGGAAGATGGAAAGTAGAATCTCTTGTATCCCAGGCCAGCATTCCAATTGTATACCAAACCTACGTTGATTCATTTCAATTTTTGACTGTCTTTTGGGTAGATATCTGGTACATTGAAAAGTCAAGTGCAAAGTTGGAACATTCAGGAATGTTAATGTCAATGTGCCAAAAAACTGGGGTTTGGTTGTGTTGTATAATTTTTATAGGTCCCATTCGAGACTGCTATTGTGTGTATAATGTAATTTCTGTTAATGTAGAGGCCCCATTTGGAAGAAACATTCTATACCTTTGTTTTTTAGGATTTATTTTTACAAAATTTCCGCCTCCCTTTTTCTACGTACAACATCTGTTGTGAAAGCATTCCCCAGGATTCAAATCGTTAACTTCTTTTCCTACTTAATCATGCTCTAATGCTGATTTTAGGATGCATGATGTCTGGTTTACTATGAATACGTGACATCCAGCTTTGTATCAGACAAAGTACACAGAAACTCTTAAACCCTGAAGGCGAAACATGAAAAATCTGAGTTAAACTTATAACCTGTTTCGCCAAAATTTTAAAATCTTGCAATTTACAAGTGTTTTCTTGTAAGGTAGCGTTTTGTTCTCCAGTTCGAGTTACCCAATCATGAAGATTGAGGATCTTTAGTTGTTCGGATGATAATTACACCTCACCAATAACCCGAAGATTATGGGTTCAAGTCATCTAGCCAAAAGGATTTCTAGTTGCTCCGATAGTAAATACCCCTTCTCACCTCTAACCCTAAGATTGTAGGTACATTTGTAGGCCGAGTATTTTCCAATTTTGACTTTGAACTAGAATTCGGAACTTCATAGTTCATTTGGACTTTGAATCGTGGCCCAAGGTGGCCCACATATTAACCAAGGTCATTAGCACAAATGTCTTATTTTTGGGTGGTCTTCAATTTTTTTACAATTAAGTCCATGGTCTTCAAGTTGTCCTCCCAACGGAGGACAACTTTTAAGTACCACAAAGGTGATCGAAAATATTTATATATATTTTTGTATCATAATACATCATAAGTTACGTCTTATAAGACAGAACAAATTATGCTGCTTAATTCATGCCAAATTATGCATGTAGTTCCATAACCTAAAAAATTGTGTCTTCAGACATAACTTGTGCCAAAGTTGTATATTACGAAATTAGGCCTTAGTGAAAGTATTTTGATCCATAATATACAAGTGAACCTAATATGTTGCATCTACGTAGTTACGATATTTTTAGTTTATACACGTATCCTAAGAAGAATCGCAAATCTCAAGCTTTTAGGACCATAATTTATGTTCGTGATCATAAAAGTTGTGCAACTATTGCCTTCAAAAAATTTGCAAGAACCTACAAACATTTGGACCCACTTTCTTTTTTTCATAAGATTTTGGTTTGTCCAAAATAGATCTTTATATTGAGATCTAAAAAGTTCGTAAGTTAAAAAAGAAATAAAAACGTCATAAGTCTAAACAACTATCAATCTCTGCAAAAACCAGGAGTACATGATATTTGATGACAATAATAGGAGCTTTTCAATAATGCTAACTACGCAGTTCTTTTGCCTTTTTGTCCAAAAATACTTCTGCTTTTCTTTTCTTGCTTTCACCTACTAACCTCTTAACGTAAGAAATATACCCATCCACGTTGAATTTCCTCTTGCAACCTGCATAGTTCATGTACCTGATTTTCCCAAATATCGGGCGCTCTCGCCAACCCTGATGACCAGACATGAAAAAACTCAGTTGCAGTTGCTGAATCCAAGCACACAAAATGTGGGTTAACATAGTTTTCACAAAAGTTATGAGCTTATAACCTGTATGGCCAAAATCTTAACAGCAACATACCCAGTGAAGTTCCACGACTGGGGTCTGGGAAGGGTAAAATATACGCAAACCTTACCATAGAGAGGTGGTTTTCGAAAGACTCAACTCATGGCCAAAATCTTTTAAAAAAAATATTTTGGAAAAGTTCTTTTATGTAGATGGTTGTTTGTGTTTTAGCTAATCAATTTGAAAAACACTTTTATCCGCCACTCTCACTCACAAGATGGTAACAATTTACCATGAGAATAACAGCTATAAATGTTGATTATTAGGTTGATAGTGATTTTCAACGTTGGCAAAACTTGTTACTCAGATTTTGCATAGCAATGTGAGACGGCCCGCACCAATTTTTAACGAAATTGGCGCGGATCCGCCCCCAGCGCGCAGCCAAGCGCCAACTTCAGTTTCTAAGGCCGTAACAAAGGGCTTTATTCTTAGAGGAGATAATTATGTGCTATTATTTAGATGACAGTGTGAGCAGTAATAAAGAAAACAACACCGTAAGTTTTTATAGTGAACTAAATTGTTCAGACACTTCAAAAATGTTATCTTACTGGTGTTTTGATCATCCAAAAATGCACTATTTTTGGAAGAACCAACGACTCACCTGCCAACATTTTTGAAGTGTTCGAACAACATCTATAGAAAGGATTAAGCGTGTTGCAGTAAGAACCTGGTCATGTATGCCGCATATTGACCACATGCATCCAACATAACCACTAGGATCTCTTCCATCTATATGATACTGCAGAACAAGATTTCAGATCAGAACTCTGATGCATCTCTAATCTTTTACTGCAGATAGATTACCTTATCATTCAAATATATTGAGATAGCCAGAGCTTCTTCTGGTCCATTTGTCCATTCGAGTATCTTTTTAGCCCAATACATCCTGCAAAAGAATTTGCAATCCGGAACTTAGGAAACGTAAGAATACTTTCACTTTGCGTGTTCTGTTAAATTTTGCGCAACCTTATTCATGTTTGCTAGATAAGTGAGAAGCATACTTAAACGATGCAGAACATATTGTTGTTTTTCTGTCTTCCCAAAAAACGTTAGAGACAGGAATAATAATGGAAAAGAAAAAAAATTTATATATATCTA
>JAOTQR010000100.1:21795271-21810511 GCA_025774065.1 Solanum ossicruentum
CTTCATCCCAGGCACATGATAGACATTCTGTAGCTGCACTTGATGTTGACTAAATCGAGGGACGATAAGTGTCTTACCAATATGAGATATTGGTAACTTATAGTTGTTTGTCGTCACCATGACCCATCCTCTTTTATATTCAGACATGTTCTGTAACTTGTCCATATCCCCTATCATATGATTGGAGCAACTAGAGTCTACTATCCAATCATCATGAAAGTTAATGGTCTCGTCATTTACTGTGACAAGTGTTATCTCTTTAAATGGCTTCTCATAGGATGATGCAGCTACCTCTCGATCATCTGATTCTTCATTGGCTTCCTCTATTGCATAGGATGCTTGGATGTCCCATTCTTCTTCACTTTCATTATTGAAGGTTGTAGCATTACCTTCCACTCTAGTAGCCTTGTAATCTCTTATAAAGTGCCCTTTCCTTCCAGACTTGTAACATCGATCATCTTGACGACGATACTTCTTCTCTTCTCGATCTTCTTGAGCATGAATTGCTCCCCCTCGTGATGAACCTCTCCCTCATCATCCTTGCTGCCAATGTGATCTTCTTCCTGAACTTTCTCCATTGCCGTATTTTCTAGGAGCTCTGTCTTGATCTTTTGGTACTCTCCTTTTCATAAAGAGAACTATATCTTCCTCTTTCAGTGAGACCCTTGAAATTTGTTTATAAAGGTCTTCTTGGTTGGATAAAATATTTTCCAACTCCGCTAGAGTGGGTTCCTTAGTCCAACATCGAGTTGCAGTAATGAGGCCAATATATTTGGTGTTTACACTATGAATAATAATTCTTCGCATCCTTGCCTCACTTATTGCATTCTCGAGATCAAACTTATTTATCTCACTACATATAGATTTAACTTTAAAAAATATTGACTCACCGTCAAATCTCATTGTCTAATAGACAAGAGCTCGTTCTCTAGCCGTTGTAGCTTGGCATCATTCTTTCTTGTAAAGAGGGTTGCCAAGGTATCCCATGCCTCCTTCGATGTTATTGAATCCTTAATCCGGTGCAGGAACTCGTCCTCCACGGTGAGTGACAACACGTACATGGCCTTGCCAGCCTTCACTTCCCACTCCTTCATCTCCTCCTTATCAGTAGGTAGTGTAGTCTCCTTGCCACCAGCAATGCTCCATAAATCTTATCCCATCAAATAGTACTTGATGTGAGTAGACCAAGTACTGTAGTTGTTTCCATTGAGCTTCTCAAGTGAGTTAGTCGATGATAGTAGATCCGCCATGACAATTTGATTAGCGCCCGACACTTAACCAATAGAGTTTGGTCCCCGACCAAAGAATTCTCACACTCCCAGAGTGTATATCGATAAAATCGGTAGTTCCAATATAACGGTCCCCGACCGCCCGCTCTGATACCATTTATTGAAGATGGAAAGGACAAGATTGAAAAGGAGAAGACTTATAAAGAAAATGTCACACACTCAAAATGCTCTTAAGTATTTTGTGAGAGAATGCTCTCAAACTTGCTTCATTATTTGTTGCTTGCTTGATACCTAAAATGACAAGCCTAAGGGGTATTTATACTAGCTCATTCTTTAAACGGATGGCTAGGATCATTTTAATCCAACGATTACAAATGATATCCTAGAATCTTCCTACCAGATGTCTAAGATATTTCCTACTAAATATCTAGATATTTACATGTCAAGACTTGCCTAGATCTTCTAGAATGTCCTAGGGCCTTCTTGCAAGATCCACACATTTCTAGGGAATTCTAGAGAGTTTCGGAGTCTTCCAAACTATTCTAGAGAATTCCACATGTCTCTAGAACCTTCTAGACTATTCTAGAGAACTCCACACGTCTCTAGAACCTTCTAGACTTTTCTAGAGAATTCTTCACATCTCTGAAACCTTCCAGACTATTTTAGACAATTAAAAAAAGTAGGAGATGATAATTTTAACATAAGTATCCCCTATATTCCCGTGACAAACGGAATTAAAAACTAGAATTTAGATAACAACGTCAATAATAAATCACCATCTCTATTCCCTTCATTCTTTTCTTCTTCATTTTGGTGTCCTTGGAGATGGGAAGGAAAAAAGAGAAAAAATAATCACCATTTCCATTTTCTTCATTCTTTTCTTCTTTATTTTGATGCCCTCTTAATTTTTTTTTGTTGAAGAATATTATGATGCTAAAAAAATAAAAATTATTAGATCTATCACTTTATAATTCATAGCATAATTTTATTTGTAATTTGGGGAGAAAGAGAGAGGAAAAAAAATGGGAGATGAGAAGGCAGAAAGAGAAAGAAATGGGGGAGGGGAGAGGGTGGGGAAGAAAGTGGAGAGTGGTTGGGAAAAAGAAGAAATAGGTTATATTTGATTTTTAATTTTTTTTGGTCCATTTATTTTATTTTTCTTTTTTCAAATTTTTTTTGGGTCAAACATGACATTCACGCTCTTTCTGTGCATGAAATTACATAGTTTTGCCAACTCAGCAATTAAATTACCACATAGGCTTGGTCAATGGTCAGAGGGGTTTGAAATTTGTGTTTTAGTGGGTACAAGGGTTCAACTGACAAAATCATGAGTATAAGCGTTTATGTGATAAACGGAAACAAATATAAGGGCCTCTCAGGTCATTCCGCCTAAGAACAAAGATTTGAATCAAAATTTGCTAAAATTGAAGCAAAAAACTAAATCCCTTCCCTACTGCCAACAAAAGAAATATAGTAATACTCAAAATACACTCCTTCCATTCCATTTTATGTGACACCCTTTGACTTGACATAGTGTTTAAGAAAAAAAGACTTTTAAAACTTGTTGTGTAAAATCATTCTTAGATATTTGTATGACTGAAAATCATTTTATTAAAAGTAAAAAGGGAATTTTAAAGGTAAATTATTTCAATTAGAATAAGCTGACATTATTTTTGGGACGAGCGAAAAAGAAAAATGTGTCAGATAAAATAGGACAAAGAGAGTAATTTTTTCTTTCCAAATACATTCTTATAATTATTTCAAGAGAAATGGGACAAATATATCGTTTAAATTTGCGATTTAGAATAGATATATCCTTCACTAAAAAAATGGTGCATATATATCATTTCTGTCTAACAAATAATGTATATTTACCTTTTTCGTCACTATATCTCTATGTTTACTTAACTGAAAAAATATTACTGTACTAATTTTTTAATTTAAAAAATATCACTATGGCTTTCAAAAATTATCTCACTCCTTTTCTACACTTTATGACCATATCCAAATGAAAAAAAATTAATTTCTCTTTTATTCAATCATAAAATAGGTTTGGATCTGATCTTGATAAATGAAGAATTGTATTTTTTTAAAAAATTGGATCGGATTTGAGTGCTTAGAAAAATGAATGAGCTAATTTATTTAGCGAAGTGACATTTTTTAAATTTACAAATCAATTTTAAGTTTTTTTTTAATTTAAAGAAAAGTAAAAATATACACTATTTGTCAAACACTCTAAATCACAAAACTAGGGATATATTTGCCCTTTGTGCTTATTTCAATTAACTAATTGAGATGTTTAAGGATAAAGGAAGGATAGTTAAATAAATACTCTAGAAATCCTCTAACAACCACTGAGAAATGAGAATATATTATGAGAAGACGAAGTTTAATTTTCAGTTTTCCACTATCATATTCAGCACATTTATGAGAAAATAAAATATTACACTGTACGTAACTACACAATTCTCATTCCCTATTAACAGTGAAACTCCTTCAATCTATGAAGGGTTAATTATTAATATATATTACAAAGGGTTAATTACATTAGCTTAGCCTCATCGAGAGTGAAAATATTTGATGGACCTCGTGTATGATCCAGGTTAATTTTATGTTTATTACATCAAAGTTATAAAGTTAACTATATTATATGTAATAAATATGTTTGCACTTCACGCTGTGTATTAAGCAATTTTTTCAATCTCTAGTACTATTAAGTAACAATAATCATAAGCAATCTCTTGATAAAAAACTTATTCTCATCAGGTATTACACCAAATCATAAGCAATCATATATATATATACACACACACAATCATCATTATATTTTTGAAAATTTTAGATTAACATGTAGTATGAATTGAGAAATGAAAAGGAAATACATTTGAACAAGTTTATTTGTTCCTCATTAGACAGGTAAAGTAGAACTTCTGTGCTTATAAATAGAATAACTTATATCCTTCAATTTTCCTAAACCTTCTATATTTTAGCTGCTATAGTGCCTCCAATAATTAAACCATCATTAAACAAGTTGAGATGTACCTCTTAAACTTTTTCTGCGGGCAAATGGATAGCAAAAAGAAGTACCACCGGAGCTCTTGGATACTCATGTTGTGCAATTAAAATAATTTGGACTATATTAAATTAATAAATATATATTTGTCAACTTTCAGAAGGGTATCCTTGGGCAGCACTCCGACACTATTACTAGTCCCTAGCACTTGGACTTACCACATACATTCAATCACAATCCAACAATAGAAGACATCAACGATCAGGAATACTAAATGGAAAGCAATAACATTCGATAATCAAAGGCCAAAAAATCTATCAATCAACTGAATAAGACTAGTATGAAAGAAACTATCCAAAAACATACTCCAATCGTAACTCGACAATCTAGTGTATGAAGCCTCTAAATCATCTGACTAAATGGTTCCAATTACAAGGTCTATAGCTACCTCAAAGTAGAATAAATTAAGTCTAAACTCAAAGCTAGAATAAAAACATGATATCCTCTGAAAGTAAGGGAAGACTCACCAATCAGCTGAATGTAAATGGGCCCTCAATGGGGCGCCTGTTGATGACCACTAATACTTGTCTCTGCATCATGAAAAGATGCAAGTCCAAATGGACGTCAGTACATCAAATGTATGAGTATGTAAAATGGCAGAATGAAACATGTAAAGATAGAATAACATCAACTCAAATAGCTCAACTCAAGAAGTACAAGTCAAGAGTCTAAAGTGAGAATACAGTTTAGAGAATGACCACTCATATACCATCTAATTTAATCCACTCAAAGTACTATCAAGACTTATATGAGAGTTTCTCTGACTGACAACCATCATCTATGAGCCAGTGATGATACAACAAAGTGATGTCGTTGCCACATCCATCCAATACCCTGTTAGGGTAAAGGACATCCCATTGGTAAATCCAAAATCAATAATATCAAGTCCTTTTTTTCGGATACTGGAGAAACATCCGATTTTACGTTTCAATCCTCTCTTATATTGACTACGTAGTTATCTAATTCGATTCTCAATACTCCTCCTAAGACTTAACATTCTCATAAGACATGCATCAACCCTTTGGTTAACTCATTCAATTAGTCTCAATGGACATTTGTCAACTCAATTCATCACATCAACTATCAACTATTTGGTTAGGAGCATTCTTTTAATATTTAGCTCTTGACTCATAAAGACCCTCTATCATCCATCAATCCAGCTCATAGTATTCAGAAAATCAAAAGTAAAGTTAAAGCGTTTATAAATTTTGTAGATTCGATATGCTCAAATCATACTCATGTATACCAATTTAAGTGAAATATGTAAAATAATAAGAGTTTATTCTAGGGTTTATATACAAAAATAAAATCATCTATTTCAAGTGTTTAATTCATAGAAACTATCATTCATGCAAGATTATGTAGGAACACATTAGGATTTAAGAAAAAGTTTTCAAGAAACATTCATGAAAGACTCAATTCATTAATTCATAACTTCATCATTGTGGGTTATGGGACACATGAAAAAAACATAATTCATATTCTAGTTAGCCTTACATACTTGGAAGTTTTGAGTCTTGGAATAGCTTGAAAAAACTCACAAGACTTTTGAAACCCTAACTTTCTATCCCCTTGAAACCTTGCTCTAAGTTAAAGAATATGTTTTAGTGTAAAAGAGTTGAATAGATATGTTTAAAGCCTTATGTAGGTACAAAAATATCAATTTAACGCTTTAAAAGGGTGAAAAAAGATCAAAATAATATTTCTTAAAAATGATATCAAAGTCATCCACGGATCAATCTACGGCCCGTAGAAACTTCCACGGTTTGTAAAAACTCATCCATAAATATTTTGGGCAACTTTCCCAAACCATGACTTGTAGAAGCATCTATGATTGGGTCCGTCAAGCTAGGGGCTCAAAAATGAACTTTCTAAAGTTTTTTGACGAGTTAATAGGACGGGTTGTCATTCAAACTACGGCCCGTTGTAAATTCGTAGTTTTTACTCTACTTTGACAGTCCAAACTAAAACGGTCATAATTAACTTTTTACTCCAAATTCTAAATGAGGTGAAATTAGTGGCGTTGAAAAGCTAATTCAAAGATCTTTCATTTGGTAGGTCATAGACCACCTAAATCTTTGTGGCTAAAAGTTATGATCATTTAAAGTTAATCCTTGTATAATCTAATGTGAGAAACTCAATTGACAGGAAAATTTTGAACTCGACTAAGTACGAGACTATAGGTCTCTTATGACCCTAATCCACTTTCCATATATAAGGAGTCGTGAAACATAGGTGTATGTAAGAATAGAGTTATGGGGTGTCACAATATTAGTCAAAATAAATATTATGAATTACTATATATAATTAGATTAATTATTTAAGTTCAATAAATACTGATTTAATTAAAGCTCAAATTAATTGATTTGGGCCACAATAGGTGAGCCCAATTTGATGAATAGCAATTTATCCTAGAAGCCCATTTTGGTGTCACATGTTAAATGAGGTCACATGCCAAGTCAAACAAAAAAGCCAATAAGATCATGCAATATGTCAAAATAAGGAAGGATAAATTAGTTATTAACTTCATAAATCGATGGAGAAATGCTAGTTTAAATTGCAAAGATAGACTTGGTGAAGCTTCTGCAACATAAATGTGTAATAACGGGAATGCACTGGGAGCTTCTCTGCATCTTACAAGGAATTAAGCCGAAGTCCTTTGAAGATCTAGCTGCTCGTGCTTATAACATGGAGTATGTCGTCGAGCATGTCATCTGACAAAAAGGATATGATGTCTGTTCATGATCCTAGTAAAGGGAAGGACAAGTAGGAACCCAAGAAATGAAGCAAATCTACTTTGACCCAAATATATGAAATGAAAAATTCAATAATAATTCGAGTGTATAATTGGAAAGAAGTTTTTTTGTAGAGTATTAAATCAAGCACAAAATTAGGTGAGAAACAATGAATCAAACACTTGATAAAAATAAATCTCTACATTACTAATCTCTGCATTAACTAATATTTTTATTACCAATTCGTGCTTTACTAATCTATTCGTTATTTATCTTTGTATCAAACGACCCCGACATATAAAATTATTTATTAATTTCATAAGGTGGACAAATATTGTTAAACGTGTATTTTTAGTATAATGAATAAAAAAACGAACGAAATAATAATAATTGTGTCAAGTTTAGAGGAGATTTTAAATATAACTCAAACTCTCCGAAATTCCTCTTTCTCTCGATTTCTGTAACCGTTGGTTATTTTTTGAATTAATTTTGAGTTCGTTATTTTGTTACTCCTTCCTTCCCTTCATTTTTACTTGTTCACGACTCTATGACAAAAAAAGTAATTATTTTTATATGTCATTTTCAACATATGAAAAAAATTATAATTATTATTTTTAAAAAATTTTATTTTTAGTATTAATTACTTATATATTATTATTAATATTAATTATTAAATGTTACTTCCTCCTTATCATTTTAATTGAATTTGTGAGGTAATGCACACATATTAAGAAAAACATTCAAAGACAAAATTCATATCATACTTTCCACTATTGCCCTTTGTAAAATCATAAATATGTAGTGTAATTTATCTCATAGAAAATATAAAACTTCAATAAATGCAAGGACAAATATGAAAAAAGTTTCAAACATTCATTTTTAATTTTGAACAATTTAACTATTTGAACCTTGTAAAAAAAACTCAAAAATTTAATTAATTTGAGACAAGAAAAATAATTAGTAAGAATAAAGTGATAAAATAACTATGTCAATCATTATTTTTAAAGAAATATATCTAATTAAGATATGGTAAGGAAAAATGAAGAAGAAAGTGTATTCCTCTTTTTCTTTACTTACATTAACGACGCCTGAGGAGGAAAGAGAGGAATATGCTATTAAAAACAAAAGGTGGTTGCCAAATAGGGGCTCATAATCTGATAATTAGGTCCAAAATAGTTGAATTAGTCAAAATTTAATATAAATATTTGAAATTTGTTACATGTTTATCCTTTTCTTTAATAAAATTTTGTATTTTTTTAGAAATTAAATTACATTGCTTACCAAATTAATTATAAAAATAATAGTGAAAAATATAGTTTAAATTTTATCTTTAAATATGTTTTAATATATATCATTGCATCACAAATTAAGTTAATATGCAACAGATATAAATAAGGTAAGTAGTACTAGAAGGTAACTTGGACTTTTTAATTCATATTTATTATTTTAGAGATTGAAAAATTTTATGATTCATCCATTGTTCATTGTGATAGTAAGGAACTTTTTTAAAATAGCTAATCTAACATAATAAAAGTATCAATAACGACTCTTTATATCTCATTTTTAGAATTATTTGTTAGGAGTTTGATATGATCAACTCGTATGATAGACGTTAAAATAGTAAGATATAAGATAAGTGATTTTTATTAATTTATGGTACAAGATAGGTGATTTTTATGGGTGTGTAGAAAAATATATGTAGCTGTGAGGAGTTGTACATAATGTGGTGAGTTGAGTGGTACTTTAGTAAGTTACAAAATTAATTAAGCTAATTGAGAGTTAGTTAGGTAGTTATAACTGCCAAGTGGAATTAGCTGACCAAGTATGTGTATATATACAACTGATCAGTGTGAAATGTATTTGAGCCAGTTCATTTTAATCAACATTCATTCAATTCATCTTCTTCCCTTTCTTTACTCCATAGCCGACATTGCAATATTCACCATAGAAGTAGCTAGATCTCAAGCTTTCAACATAGTATCAGAGTAAGGTTCTCGACATGAGAACTAGCTACTGGAATTGAAGAGATCCAAGGACTGCAGAAGGAAATCTGAGTTGATTGAAGGACTGGCAGATCTGAAAGTCAGAAATGGAGAACACAGTGAATTCACCACCATAATCGAATGCATCAAAGGTTGAGAAGTTCACGGACATTCATCCTAGAAGTCCTCTGTATCTTCATTCCTCTGACACTCCAGGTAGCGTTTTGATTTCACAGCAATTAACTGGTATAGAAAATTACACAAGTTGGAGCAATTCTATGAGAGTTGCATTTTTAGCTAAGAATAAAATATACTTCATTGATGGAACTTGTCGAAAAGATCAGTATAAGGGAGATATAGAGCATGAATGGGAAAGGTGTAATGCTTTTGTTTTATCATAGATCACAAATTCAGTTTCCAAAGAACTAGCAAATGGTTTGGTGTTTTCTTCTAATGCTCATGGTGTTTAGATGGATTGGAAAGAACGATTTGATAAAAGAAACCTGACTAGAGTTTACCAGATACATAGAAAAATCTGTACTATGAGTTAGGGAAGTCTTTCTGTTTCTGAGTATTATTCAAGGTTAAGGAACCTTTGGGATGAACATGTGTCATTAGTGCCTTTTCCAGCCTGTGATTGTAACAAATATAGAGAGTATGCAGATCACATGGAGAAGCAAAAACTCATACAATTTTTGATGGGATTGAATGAAACTTTTGCTCAATGAAGCCACATTTAATGACTGTCCCCAGCCCAAGTCTCAATCAGGCTTATAACATGATTATGCAAGATGAAAGTCAAAGAACTCAATCTTAGATGATTGCAGCTTCAACTGTACCTCTTCAGTAACTAGATATCAATGGTACTACAACCCTTGCATCTATTCAACACAATAAATTTAAGAAGTCAAGTGACTTGTATTGTGAGCAATGTCATCTGAGAAATCATACTATCAAGAATTTCTACAAACTGATAGGGTATCCAACTGATCACAAATTTGAAAAAAGGAGTATTGCTGATAGAAGTGACAGGAAGTCATAATATGGAGGTGAGAATAAGAGGTTTGGAGGTGAGAAGTCACAAAGATTTGCTGGAAATAGAAGGCCTCAAGCATATATTGCACACTACACAAATGAACCAGAGGTTGCAAATAATAGACAACAAGTTCAGCAGTACAATATGGATGGCATAACAAAGCATGGGGAAGCTGGAAATAACTCACACACACCACTATTTGTCCTATCTTTCACTCTGGATTAGTATTAACACATCATGAAGATATTAAACAAAGACTCTGCACCACAAGATAATACAGTCAACATGACATGTACAACTCAGGACTCTAAGACTAACTTTAACATTGTCTTTTTGTAAGATCAAAAACATCACAATGGGTGGTTGACACGAGCCACCAATCATATGGTCTATAGTCTAAAATCCTTAATAAACCTCATTCCTGCACCATCAGATTCTAACCACGTCTACCTCCCAAATGGATAGATACTAAAGTCCAACACATTGGGACAGTGAAACTTTTTCGATGATTGCATTCTTTACAATGTACTTCATGTGCCTCACTTTGAATATAATCTTTTGTCTATTTTCTAAGCTCACCAAAGAACTTTAGTGTTGTGTTTCTTTCTATCCAACCTTCTACATCTTTCAGGACCTACTCACTGGCAAAGTGAAGGGGATTGGTAAGGAGAAGGAAGGACTATCAACTTTCATCTATCACCAACAGGCTATCACTTGTCAGCACTCATGTGTATTCAAGCTTTTCTACTTCTACTTCATCCCCATCTCAATCTGTTGCTTCACCTCAAGACCACTCTTCAATCTGGCATCTCAGATTTGGTCATACACCTTTTGAAGTTCTTCAAAGGATTCTAGTCTTAAAGCCTTCTATTCACACTGACAAATGAATGTTCTGCCCTGTATGTCCTCTTGTTAGAAAAACTAAGTTTCCTTTTCCTAATAGCAATAAGTGAGATCTTTTACCTTTTGAACTATTACATATGGATGTCTGGGTCCATACAACCAATGTACTTACAATGGTCACAAGTACTTTCTCAGTATTGTAGGTGACTATTCAATAATGACATGGATTTACTTGTTGAGATTAAAAAGTGATGTCATTACCCATATTACTTCTTTTGTTAATCTCATTAATAATCAGTTCTCAGCATCTGTTAAAACAATCAGATCAGACAATGATTTAGAATTCTTCAATGCTCAATGCAACACTCTTTTTACTTCTCTTGGAATCATACACCAAAGCTCTTGTATGCACACTCCTCAGCAGAACGGAGTTGCTGAGAGAAAACATAGACACCTTCTGGAAATGGCTAGAGCTCTCAAATTCCAAGCTCACATACCTCTAAATTTTCGGGGTGAATGTATTCTCACTGCAACCCTCCTTATTAACAGGCTTCCATCTACTGAATTGTCCAATAAGTCACCTTATGAACTGTTCTATAAACATCCACCTAACCTTGGTAATATTAGAGTAGTTGGTTGTCTATGCTATGCTACTAGACCTGTTTTTTCTGATAAGTTCTCTTCCAAAGCCATACCTTCTGTTTTTATGGGATATTCAGATACATAAAAGGGATTCAGATTATATAACATCTCTGCAACCACATTCTTTGTTAGCAAAGATGTAACTTTCAGAGAAGACATATTTCCCTTCCAACGCCCCAAATCTACATTCCTAACCCCTCATTTTATCCCTCATTCACATACATTTCCACTTGTTTCAGCCTTCCCTCATCCACTCAATGACACAATAACACCTACTTCTCCATCTACAACTACAGATAATGCCACCATAGATAATGTCACACTCTTTCCACCATCCCCTGAACATCTTCCAGCATCTACTCACACTTGCTATATTCGCTACTTCTCCTATTCATGCTACACCACCACCTATATGCAGAAAATCTACTAGAATAGTCAAACCACCTATTTGGTATACTGATTACATCACCAAATCTACTACCCATCATCCTCTTTCCAACTGTCTCTCATACTCTCACATTTCACCTTCCTACAAAGCTTATCTCATAACTTTCTCCTCTTCTATATCTGAACCCTCTTCCTATACACAAGCTGCTCAAGACCCCAATTGGATATAGGTTATGAACCAAGAAATTGAGGCTCTTACTGCCAATCACACTAAGGAAGTTATCCCTCTTCCTACCAATAAGACACCTATAGGTTGTAAGTGGGTGTATAAGATCAAGTATAAGGTTGATGGCTCCATTGCAAGATATAAGACTAGATTAGTTGCTAAAGGGTTTGCATAACAGGAGGGTCTTGACTACCATATCACTTTTTCACTAGTGGTTAAAATGGTCACTGTTAGGACTGTTATTACTTTAGCTACTCAGTCTCACTAGCCTCTATGCCAAATGGATGTGTACAATGCCTTTCTTCAAGGTGATCTCCATGAGGAGGTATATATGACCTTGCCTCCTAGACTTGGCAGCTAGGGGGAGCATAGGGTATGCAGGCTACTCAAGTTCTTGTATGGCTTAAAACAGGCAGCAGACAATGGAATTTAAAACTTACTACAACTCTTATTCAGTCTGGTTTTTCACAAAGTAAACTGGATTATTCCTTGTTTACTAGAAGGAATGAAACAAGAATTGTTGTTATACTGGTCTATGTTGATGATTTGCTCATAACTGGTAGTGAAGAGGGACTGATTTAGGAAGCTAAGAGGATTTTGAATCACAACTTTAAGATGAAAGATTTAGGGGAACTAAAATACTTTCTTGGAATTGAATTTGCAAGATCAACAAAAGGTATCTTAATGAACCAGAGAAGATATGCTTCAAAGCTAATATCAGAATGTGGACTACGAGGAGGAAGGCCTGCTACTACTCCATTGGAACAAAATCAAAAAGTTGACAAGTATGGAGTATGATGAAATATATGGGACAAAAGAAAATGATCCAGCAATGGAGGATAGAAGAGTGTATCAGAGACTCATAGGCAGGCTATTGTACTTGGCAATGACCAGACCAGACATCTCTTTTTCAGTGCAACATTTGAGTCAATTCATGCATGCACTTAAAAGATCACATTATGAAGTAATAATGCATGTGGTTGAATGCATCAAGAAGGAACCTGGGCTTGTTATTCTGATAAGCAGTAAATGTTCAAGTAAAGTGATTGCATTTTGTGAGCAGGCATCTTGCTTGTAGTTACAAGTTTTAGGGTAAAGTATGAGAATTCTCTGGTCTCTTGGAAGTCAAAGAAGCAAAGAATAGTGTCTAGAAGCTCAACAGAAGCTGAGTATAGGAGCATGGCCACTACAGTAGCAGAGTTTATATGATTGCAAGGTCTGTTTAAGGAGCTAGGTGCTGAAGTTGAACTGCCAATGAAGTTGTTTTGTGATAACAAGGCAACATTGCAAATAGCCTCAAATCCTATGTATCATGAAAGAGCTAAGCACATCGAAATTGATTGTCACTTCATTAGAGAAAGACTACAAGAAGGCCTAATCATAACAAAGTATATCGCAAGCAAAGAACAACTGGCAGATATATTCACAAAAGGAATAGGAAGTCAACTACATGCTGAAATGTTGACCAAGTTGGGATTGCTGAATATTTTTCATCATCCAACTTGAGGGGGAGTGTAGAAAAATATATGTAGCTGTGAGGAGTTGTACATAATGTGCTGAGCTCAGTGGTACTTTAGTTAGTTACAGAATTAATTAAGCTAATTGAGAGTTAGTTAGGTAGTTATAACTGTCAAGTGGAATTAGCTGACCAAGTGTGTGTATATACAACTGATCAGTGTGAAATGTATTTGAGCTGGTTCCTTTTAATCAACATTCATTCAGTTCATCTTCTTCCCTTTCTTTACTCTATAACCGACATTAGCAGTAGCTAGATCTCAAGCTTTCAACAGGGTGATTTGGTACTGTTTATTGTTCTTCAAAATTGAAATTTTGGTGCTCTTGGTGGGAGTCATATATTATTGATCATGTTGAATTGGGCATCATTATTTGACCATAATGTGCATGAATTTTTTTGTGTTTGATATAAAAAATCTTGATCATCTTTTTCGAATTTGTTTGTTAAAACTTGTGTGAATATCCTTAAACTAATATTATTGGGAACAAATTTTCTCCTTTTTCTTTTATCTTGCATTTATGGAACAATATATTGTGAACAATTTTTTGTTAAATATTTAGAAGATAAAATTATGTACTTTAATGATAAATAAAATAAATATCTCTCTTTAAAAAAAGGAGATTAATGATAGAATACAAATAACCACCAGCTAAACATAATTTATCAATTTGAATTAGGATTAAATTATTTTTGGTTTTTATATAGCATTATTAAAGTAGGAAACAACCTAGCAGCATTCCCCTGATTTCCCAAAATGGATTGCTGCTCAAATATCCCGAACTTGCCTATTGATATTGTCAACTCTATCCTCTCAGAGCTTCCTGTCAAATCTCTTTTATGCTTCAAAATTACCTGCAAATCATGGTGTTGTTCCATAGATGATACCGACTTCATCAAGTTGCACCTACGTAAATCATCTGTGGATATCAACCGTAAAAAAAAGTCTCATTTTTTACAATATCATTAAAGGAAAACCATCTCACAATTGTTCGATTAAAGTCCTATTGACAGAAGCATCAATCAGTGCTGATTCCAAAGTTGTGTTGATTGAGCAGCCAAATATCCACATATTTTGTCCAAACATTCGTTCTTTAGAAGTGCGTTCATCCAGTGGTGTGGTATTTATTTACAATCCTGGCACAGGTATGCTATTATGGAATCCTGTTATTCGAAAATACAAACGGATTCCAGAGCCTGCTTATCTCTTGCAAAAGAAGACTTGTTTTGTAAGGCCAATATATTGTTTTGCCTATGATTTTGTGGCAGAGGATTACAAGGTCATATGTATAATACAGGTGATTACAAGATATACAATGAATCCATGAAATATACTTTGTTAAAAATCAATCGTGGAAAACAGTTAACAATATTTTTCCCATTCCTACTGATTTTTCATTCTATGTAGACAATGATCTCTTGGGAAAAATAAGGAATCACACAAAAATAAATATGGTACAATAATATGAAAAACGAAAAAATCATGACACCAAATATTTAACGTGGTTCACCCGACAATTTTTGGGCTACGTCCACGAATCAACACTTCTATTATATTTCTTCTACTATTAAAA
>JAOTQR010000100.1:21838505-21850843 GCA_025774065.1 Solanum ossicruentum
AAAATGAGGGACAAACCACTTCAATGCACATATACAGCCAGAACCAAAGAACAAAATATAACAGAAAACAGTGTCATCATTGGGAATAAAAGTAGCTCAACAATTAGGTAAGGTCAAAGATGCTATTAACATAACTCCTTTCCTAATATTCCTACAGTAGCAGCAGGTCTTAAGAATCCAAATTCACACTACCATTTCCTTATTAAGCACGAGAATTCCCGAAAAACAGCATCTCTACCTCCATGAGATAGTGATAAGATCTACGTACATTCTATCCTCCCCAAACCCCACTTGTAGAATTCTAGTGGCTATGTTGTTGTATTTCCTTATTAAGCAGTAGATTATAACTTGAAATCCAGGAAAACAATTTCCTCAGTCAAACTACTTTCATAAAGAGTCCCACAATGATGACATATATACAAGTTTTATAAGATTCTTCCATTCCAGACCAACCAAAAAGCACCACCTCACACTCAGAACTGCCCATTGGCATCAAAGATCATACTAAAAGCATCTTATTCACAATAGACCCCACCTCTACATATACCCAACATTATTTTCCATAACTTCACAAAATCACACTTTTCTTTCATTATACTGTCCAAGCCAGCTCACGCACATCCCAACTATTTCATTAGATACATGTTACCTCCCACCAGTTCAAGACTCAAATAAACTTGCATAATTACACTTGTCATATGGTTAAAATCATTATCTTTATGTATATATAACCGATGATAAACCATTGTCACGTCCTCGAATGTTTGATTTTCATATTTTGAACTAAGTTAAGAGAAAATTCTGGCTACGCCACTGCTCGTGAGCTGTTCTCTCACTATTGTCATCTCACTTCATTTACAGGCTTAATATCCAAACATAAAAAGTAATTAGCTCCACTAAGCAAACAGATCTATAGAACAAGACATTTAATTAATCAACTTGCATGTGAAGAAAGATTATAGAACTTTGAACTTCCACAAAGTTGTTATCTTTACCTGGAGACTCTAAATCAACTTTAAGTTGATGATGGGTTTTACTAACCAACCCAACTGGCCGGATTTTCCCCCTTTTCTCCGACGACGAAAAATCAATCACCGGCGACGGTGCAGATGATGAAATTGGCTTTGGAGAAAGAACATTTATAGACCCATCTGGTGCATACTTTCTTGGTCTTCCTCTCTTCTTCTTCACAGTCAGAGCTGATAATCCAGCGCCAGCGCCGGCGCCGGCTGTTGCCGGTGTTGTTGAAACAACAACAGCCTGGGATGTCACTGTTTGTGTTGTCGGATTCTCAGTGGTCCTTGCTGCCACATGGTAATCTGATGGAGCATCTGATCCCACCACTGTAACTCCACTGTTACTCCCCTCCATAACCAAAAAAAAAAAGAAAAAAAAACAGAAAAATTCCCTCTTCTTTTCTTCAAAACCCCATAAATTTCCTTCAATAAAGAACCTCAGAAATTTTTTTTAAGCGTAATTAGTGCTAATTTTGCAGTCTTACAGAGCTTAGCAGAAAAACAGAGCAAAGAAGAAAACAACAAAGTAAAGCAGAATGAAGATGGGAAATGATCAGAATTTTTTACTGAAAATTTTAAGATTGTTTTCAGAATTAAAGACTGAAATTTGGGGAAAAGATTGAATTTTTAAGCTAATGAGATTCTTGAGAAAATAAGAAATATGGAGTTTTTGATAAGTTAAAATAAAATAAAAACTAATTTTGGGTTTGCTAACTTTCCTCAGTATGTCCGAATCGTAATTAAAGGAAAATAATAATGATGAAAAAGTTAATTAATTAATATTTCATTGAATAATTAAATATAGTGAGGATGGAAAATTATGTATTTTGTTTAAGAAAATGATTTGGAATCCGGTTTGAGAAAAGAAAATTCAAAAAAATAAAAAATAAAAAAATTGTGGTTGGAAAAAGTGAAATTAGGTTACAAAGCATGAAGACAACCATTACTTTTTTTTTTGCAGAAAATAATAAATAAAAGTATATAATTTTAAAATATATGTGACATAAACATTGAGTACATCTGTATTTATTATTATCAATCTTATCAGTGATTAATAAATATAGACAAAATAGTACGACAATGAAAAAAGGAAACAAAAAAAAAGAAAAGAAAAGAGGAGAAAACGTAATTTGCCTTTACTTTATTGTTTGATTTTTAAAACAACATTTTTTGCTAATTTTGTTAAAACTCTGATAAATTATATTTTCAGAAATTATAATTGAAAAAAATATTTGACATATAAATTGTTCTCCACAATATCATATAAAATAAGATGAATTAATTTATTTTTCACTTTTCTTATATTTTTTCATGTTTATTTTATTTTTCCTCTTATAGAATTCTTTACAATGAAGTTAGGAGTCCAGTACTATGGGCATATCTTTAAAGTGAAAAATTAGTGTTTAGCATTATCACCCAATGGATATGGCTTTTAAGCAAAGCAATTCTCCTTAGCTTATAACAACAAAAAATTACCTATTGTCTCAAAGACTCCCACCCATTGCGAGGTAAGGGGGTCGGATATATGCAGTCTGACCCTTATGTTTAAAATATAGAGCGACTGTTTTTGAATGACCCATGATGATCGTCAAAAATTGCATTGACTAACTGCTACTTTACAATTGAATGAATCGCAAACAGTTTAAATAGTTATTTTGTTTTATTCCATCATACCCAAAGCCAAAAAATAGTGAATCTTTGGCTCCATTCATTAGCTTATAATAATAATATTAATAATAATAAAAAAAATAAAATTAAATAAATAAATAAATTGTTTGCTTAATAAAAACTTTTTTCCTTCCATCCAATGGGCATATGTAAAAGTTGCTAAAAACTAAAATGGATTTGGATGTGGATGATTATGATAAAGAGTTAATAAGTAATCGAGTTTTGTTCGATTTATTTTACTTTTATTATTGTATTATCTGTTGCTGCTATAGTTCTTTTCTCCTTTTGTGTTTAGCATGTCTTCTTTATTGCTTGATATCTTTGTCATATTTAATTTTAATATAATTTACTTAAACTAAGGATATATCACAAATAATTTTTCTATTGTTTATTGAAAATACATTTAAATTTGATACAAATTATCAGTTTCGTCTCTGAACTATTGACATTCTTAAACTATTCTTATGCTTAGCTAACTGAACTTAAATATACTCTCGATCTTGTGACATACATAAAATACATCCCTAAATTCTCGCCAAATATAGGGGTGTTTTCAACCATTCTCTCAACTTTTCATTAAGATTATCATGCTTCTATTAGAATTTGAAACCACTTGCTATGTCATGTGACAGATCAGGGTAGATCGGAGATATATATTTAAGTTCAGTTAGACAAGTAAAATAATATTTTTAAGACTGTCAATAATTTAGAGATAAAACTAATAATTTACATAATTCAGATATTTTTAATACTTCTCTCTGATAAAAAAGTATGTATACATCAATTTCTCATATTGTACTTATAAGACTATAGAGAATATGTTGGTGTTGTTTAATCACATATTTCCGGATTGTAAGTAAATTATGGAACTGGACATAAATTCACTGTAGCTTAATTTTTCTCTATTAGTATTAATTAATTAATTTAATTAATTAATTGGTATCGTGTAACCATCCAACAATTAGTACTAATAAATAGTATCAATAACTTGGGGGAAAATATAATTTCATGTTTGGCAATGTTTAAAAAATGAAAATAGTTTATTCCCATTGTTTAAAAAGAAAAACTTTTTAATTTACCTTCTGTCTAATCATATATAAAAAAGACATGCTTTCTCCATCGCAAAATATATTTATCGTGATTTTTTTTAAAAATAGATACCTCAAATTATATTTTATTTATCGATTACTTTTTCTCTTAATTAGCGCATCAGTAATTGTTTTTGAATACCATAAACACATCAACACTGATAAATAAACATAGTAATATTTAAAGTTAGATTATATAACAATAATGATAACTAATTTAGTGAAATTTCATTGGTAGGGTTTGGGGAAAGTAAAATATACGTAGACCTTAGCATTACTTCACAGAGATAGAAAGATTGTTTTCGAAAGATCTTCATCTCCAAAAAAATCATCTCCAAAAGTAAAAATACCAAATATGAAACGACCAGGGTTTCAACAAATGAAAATTTATAAAGACAATAAAAGTACAAAATAAATAATTAACAATAACAACACAATATATAAGATATAATTAAAATAAAATAATTTTAAGTTTTTAATTAAAATATTTTTAAAAAATATATATAAAAAAATATGATAGATAATTTAAGATGGACTAAATAGCTTAATAACACATTCATGTCTAATGAGGGATCCAAACATTAATAGATCAGAGACTTATGAATTCCATCATTTTCGTCATATTTTATCAATAAATATATTGTGGGAGTTGTTGGAGGGCTAAAATAATAATAATTAAGAAACAGTCATTTTTAAATTTATGGTGTAAAATATTACCATTAGTATAATTTATATATTTATAGTGGAAGCACAAGGATGCCAAATTGCCAAGTGGTAATCAAAGTAATAATTAAATGTTTAATTAATAATTTCTTTCTTAAAAAAAAGTAGTGGGTTATAATCAAAGGTTATCAGAATAATTTTGTATTTATATATTTTCTTCCACTTGCAACCATGATGTGGAATTTGCAGAAACTTCAAGCCAGGTTCAATAATCAAAATAATAATAATAAATTAATATATAAGAAAAAGGACAAGAAATTAAAATATGGGCCATTACACCTGTAAATGTACCAAAATATTTTTTAAAAAAATTATTTTACATCCACTCACCAGAAAATATTATTAAAAAAATGCCTGACAATTTTGAAAGAAAATATTTTTATTATCTAAAAGCTAATTATTGATTACAAAATTTCTCCCCCTAAAATAGAGGCCTTATTATTATATATTTACTTCTTTTTTTTCCCTCTTAGTCAACTTTTTGTGGTCCCATAATGGCCAAATTTCTCCCTTAAAAAAGTTTTCGTCCATATATATTTTAAAATTAGTGTTAATGTAATAAAATTAATCAGTATATTATGTTTTTAAAATTAAAATGAAAATGTTTGTTAACTGTTTTTAAGAAACGAAAATGGTAAAAGGAAGGCGTTAATGATTTTGATGAAGGCGTTAATGATTTTGAATATTGGCGAAAGAAGAAATATTGATACGGTGAGTTTTGGCGGGCCATATTAATTAAAAGAGTTAAAAATAAGAAAAAATACACAAATTAGATATAATTTAATTTAATCTAAACTATTTATCCTTAATGAATCTATTACTCAATTTATTTACTTTTGTATCCACTTACTCTTTTTTATTTCGCGTGTTGACATCAGAAATATACTGTGAAATATATTCTAACAGTATATATATACCATAACGGTATCATATAGAATAAGCTCAGTCCTTTGTGATACTTTGGCGGTATGTAGATACTCAATTGATATATAGAATTTTCTTAAAAGAAATTAATAAAAAAAATATTAAACTCTAAATTAGTAGAAAATATATTCGTTATATACTCTTTTGTTATATTTATATCATATCGGTATGAGTTTAATCATTTGTAATACCCTGTTGGTATATATATACCATGCTAGTATAAATATATACTCTATTGGTATATCATACAAGCAGGTGCTGACGTTAACATGACATTAGCGTGCGAATTTTAATATTAGGGGGCAAAATTTTAATAGTATGAGGGTACAAAATGTAAAAGGATACATGAATGTAAATAGTTTGATTTAAAGGGGTACAAGCTTTTCCCTTAAAAATATATGTGAATTTGACGTAACTTATTGATTTCATTTTCGAATTATTACAGTCATAAAAGCATTTCTTTACATATCTAAATAAACTAAAATACACTCACGATCTAATACAAGTGTTAGAAAATATTTCTTTAACTTTACAAGAATTTAGAGGTGTATTTCACTCATGTTGCAGGATTGATGTATTTAAATTTCGTTTGTCAAGTGCAAGTGTATTCTTAAGATTATCAAAAAGCCAAAAATAATAATTAATGTCAATTTTACGGGTATTTTGATGTTTCTCTCTAGTTCAAATAAATAGAATAGATGAGCCCTTTTATAACTTTTAGAAACATGAATGAACTGATATTATAATATTGAGAATATTCTCTCATATAATAAGCACTAACTTGAACATCTTAGGGTCATCGTACCTACTCCAAGTGCCTGCTTCAAGCAAGCAAATGACTATTGAACTGCTTGGCTTGGTGGTTCAAGCTTAACTTCTTAAATCCAACATTTCAAGATCGAACCTCAATAATGTCAATATTTTTACGTCATTTCTATTAACTATTATTTAACTATTTCTTCATCAACTTCAACTATGAAATTACAATAATGTGTGTACTTAATTTTGTGGTGGTGACCCATGACTACATGCCTCAACAATGCTAATATTTTTACGTCATTTTTATTAATTATTATTTAATTATTTCCTCATCAACTTTAACTATAAAATTATTTTTTTTATCTACTTCAATTATGAAATTACAATAACATATCTACTTAATTTTGTGATGGCTATTAACGTCTCCACTTAATTTTATTATGTTATTTTATTAATTACTATTAATAAAAAAAAACATCTATTCTTGAGAAACTAGTAATATTAATAAAAAAGAAAACAAAATTTACTTAATTTCTTTTCCAACAAAGAGATCATAGTGATTGATGGCTTTTTTCAATTTGGCGAAATGAAATTGGCATGTATCAATTTGGACCAGATTAATAAGGCTTACAATTACAAACAAACATTGTTTTTGCACAATAATATTATTACTAGTATTATTTAAAATCGTAGAGGGGAAATATGACAATATTATTATTCTTCTTGGCAGGTGTTGGATGAAATGACAGAGGGATGTTGTTTCTTGAAATGGGTGAAGTAGCTGTTGCACAGCAGTTGTTTGATGAAATGTGTCAGAGGAATTTAAGCGGGTGGAATGTTGTGATGACTGGGTATTTGAATTCTCATAACCCTGGGAAATGCCTCAAGTTGTTCCGAGAAATGAGACAGCGGGAATTGAATGGTAATGATGCAACTTTACTCATTGTTCTTACTGCTTGTGCTCGGTCAGCTAGAATGAATGAAGGAAAATCTTTTCATGGTCACTTATTAAGGTATATAAATATTTGAATTCAATTATCAGTAGGACTTTGATGCATACATATAGTAGATACGGAAGAGCAGAAATTGCTCGTCTAATTTTTGATAGATGTCGAATGCAATGATTTTGGCGTATTGCATTCATGGGAACCCAACAGAGAAGCTTAATCTGTATGCAGAGTTGATGAGTAGTAGCTTAGAAGATACAGTAGTAAATCGTGTTAAGAACATGAAGCAATGTGAAGGGGATCGTGTGTTTCCCGATGAAATCCCTTCTGTTGGTGTCTTACGTGCTTGTGCCCGTGAGGGACTGGTAACGGAAGCAAGAACATACTTCAGCGATATGATTGATTTGTTTGGTGTAAAACCTAATTTTGCATATTATTGCTGGATGGCTAGTCTTCTGGCATATGTTGGTCTGATGCAAGAGGCAGTAAATATACTAAAGATCATTCAGATAGAGAGCAATTTGCCACTGACATCCTCGTTTTGGTCTGAATTGCTTGGCTTAGCTCGTTTTAGAGAGGATGTAATGGTAAGAGCACAAATTGCAAGTTAATTAAACAAGACCACGAGAGGCGAGAACTTTTGGTATCTTTTATTGCTGATCAACCTCTATGCTGTGGCCGGTCGTTGGGATGAAGTTAGCTCAAATAAAGGAGAGGATGAAGAAGAGAGGGATGGAAAGACTAAAGAGTGCCAGGTTGCAGTTTAAAGGACTTGAAAGAACTAGTTCACAATATGATAGCAGCATAAATTGCAGGTATCTTTGTGTGATTATAGTTAGAGACATCTTTTGTATACTAACAGATGGAGAGATTCCCACCATGATTTTACTGAATAGCACAATGCAGTAGTACAGTTGGCTTTTTGGTTTATTATCATTTTGCCACTGGTATTATCGCTCTAATTACTTTTATTAACATATCGAGGAAGGTATTTTAAGAATCGCATGACGCTGACCAGTGACCACTGTTGGTCATCTGATCTTATAGGTATCACAGATGTTGTCCTTTTTGTTTTCGAACTGTTAGTTTATAGAGCATTAGATCTTTCAGGGGCAAGGTGCAACTTATGTAAGTGATGAATTGCAAGGTGCAACATTTCCATCAATTCAACTGTTAATTTAAAGAGTATTGGATCTTTCAGGGGCTGTGGATCTTTACTGTGGGAACAGATGTATATACATGAGCATAAAACATAGAGGTAGAACTTACAACTGTTAACAGAGGCCTGAAATTTTGTGAAAGCCTATTCCAATATTTGAATGTGTTTTCTAGGAGGAGGAACAACGATGTCCTGAAAAATCAGGCCGTTAAAGTAAATCAAATAACAAATTGTAGATGAAGGTGTGAGTAACAAAGGAATACGCTGGTCTAGTTGGTGTTAGTCATTGTACTACTGGTATTATTATTGTTTAGTATGTTGTTTAGTGTCTTTCAATTACCGCACTAATTTATTGTTGTTTTGCTTCTTTCTTGTAGACATAGCACTACGTACGTGTTACTTGGTATATTTTATTCACTGTCTCCTTTTTTATACCTGGATTTGCTGTCGAGAATCTTTCGGAAACAACGTCTCTAACTCCACGAGGTACTAGTAAGGTCTGCGTATATTTAATTCTTTGCAGATCCCACTTATGGGTTTTCACTGGGTATATATTATTGTTGTACTCGCACAAGAACCAATATACTGTGTTTTGCGGTTAATTTTAACTAGTAACAGATAGTGTTTATCAAGTGTTGCTTCTGTGCTGAGAGTTTCAGTTTTAATAGGAGTATATATAAGGCAAGGACTTCAATTTTACAGTTTGATTTCGTTGAAGTTACCTTTCATTTTCCTGCTAGAGAGATTTTTTCCGCTAGAGGTAATAGAACTGAGCTGTATAAGCTGGCTTTTAACCATTTTAGCTTAACTTGCTAGCTATAGAGAAAGCCACTGCAAGATCTAAACGTCTTTTAAGTTAATCCACCAGAATATCTTTGACATTTTACGCAACCCTTTAACGGGTACTCAATGTCTTAGAATTCAAGTTCTTTGGGCATGAATTAAACATCTTACTACCATTTTCTTCATTTGAAATACAGTTGTCTGTGCTGCTTTGATACTGTGGGGGCTAACTTAGAATGCATAAAATGCAGCTTCCAGGGAAGCTTGTGATGTATTCAAGTTCCTTGAGACTCTTCTGCTGTCGTTACACATGTTGCATCAGAAGGAGCTTCGGAAAAATATAAACATCATGGTAAGTACCTTGATGCGTGTGGTGCGAATAATATTTCGTTTTGTTTGAGATGCAACAAACTGTATACCCCTGAGATTTCAGGCATCCTGATGATTTTTCTTCTCTTTTCAGGGAGGCTTTATTGTTGATTTTCTTAATGTCTAATGAAAGAGTGATGCAAAGTAGAGCTCATGATATGCTTTACAAGAAAACAGCACCAAGATGTTGAGCTCAAGGTGGTATGTTTTTACTGGAAAATACCAACTCCTTGTTTCATCTCTTCGCCAGAATGTGCAAGTAGCGTGTTTTTGTTTTTCAGTTAATCAGATATCCGAAGAGACACAAGTAGCACGCCTTGATGATAAAATGAGAGGAGATAGCTTGTGATGGTTCGATCATGTCTTATGTCGACCTACAAATGCATCAGTCCATAATTGTGAAAGTATGGCGAGTGAAGGTGTTAAAAGAGACGAGGTAGACCTAAAGTCATGTTTGAATGAAGGCTATAATTTCTCAGAATCAATGCAGACTTAGCTAAATAGGGGGCAATGTAAGAGGAAGATCCATACAGATGATATCTACTAGTTGGAAACATGATTTGTGAGTATTAATATTTACCAATTTCAATGTGTTTCGGATCTATCCATCAATCTCGAAAGGAACCAAAGATTCACTATTTTTTGGCTTTGGGGTATGATGGAATAAAGCAAAATGACTCTTTAAACTGCCTGCATTTTTTTCAATTGTGAAGTAGCAACTAGTCAATGCAACTTTCGACGGTCATCATGGGTCATCCGGAAATGGTCATCAAGCTTCATATAAATGAAGCGACTCCCCCTTAAATAGAAATTTCAAGTTCCTCTGGGCACGACTCAAAATTTAGACGACTCCAATATGAATATCAAACATGAAAATTCGAAAGACTAATATTATAACCCTTTTATGAAAATTGATTTAGACTCCATTAATTACTTTCCTATATCTCACACAAGGAAAAATAGTTTAATTTGTTGCCATACCCAAGCCCTTCCCTCATGTTGGGCCCTTAATAATATGGTAGGAAAGACACCATGTCACCATTTGTGATTACATTATTTAAAACGTAATCAACTTCATCTAGTACTATTTAAAATTTAGCCAGTTTTTACAACTTCATGTTGTCTTTTGTATGGTTTACCTAAAGAGATGCATTTATGTGTTTTTGATTTCCATGCTTTTGAATTTTACTTAGAAGATGTTACTATAATCTTGAGGGAGCTTTCTTCTTCTCTTACATAAAATAAACTTCAATTGAGAGCAATTTGAGCTTCTAAACCTTTGGAGTTAGGTTCTCGCAAGGTTAACATCAAACCTCATGTCTACATTCAAACTCAGTTCAATTTCAGATATGAGGTTTAAACTTAAAATCTTCAGAATCACATGTTTGAAGTTGATTCTAAGGCGATTCAACTTTTAAAACGTTAATAAACATTCAGTTCTTCTATGAATAGAGTCCTAAAACCTTCTTTTGCACTTGCCTCTACTAAACATTATAAAAGAAATTTGAAATCTTCTTTTTTTAAGAGGCTTTCAAAATCGTAAAACTATTAAAAGAATTAGTAGTATCCCTCACGAGTTAGGTAGGAGTGACTATGATATAAACAAAATAAATGTTGCTTGCATAGCCATATATACCGGCATTATTAATCTTTTAACCCTTAAATTGTAGTACTCATGAGAATTAAGACACCCCCCCCCCTCCAAAAAAAATAATCATTGAAAATGGGATGCAAACTTTTTTTTTCTTAGAAACATGATGTTTTCTTAAAAGAGGAATTTTCATAAATAGCTTATTTATGAAATTTAATAGGTCGAAATAGATACAGTTAGGTAACTATATCTCGTAATTATAGATATAGCAATTTTTTTATATGTCACTATACAATTCATGCAACATTTGTATAAGTTCCTATACAATTTGTAGTTTTTGTATATTTCGCTCTAAAATTCTCACACAGTGTCTGTTTAATTGATACAGTTTAGGTGTTGTATAATTTGCAGGTGTGTTTGTGTAATTGAGCTATTTTTTATATAAATTCGAAATAATGAATTTATACAAACACAAATATTTGAACTTTAATATAGTTATGCAAATTATATTATATAAAATCAGATTATACAAACGTGCGAATTATACCAACTCAAAACGTAATATACAGGCATGCAAATTATAGAAATCCAAATTGTAATTAATTTTATATGTTAATGACGAATCATAATTAATTCAAACTATAATTATATTAACTAATTAATCAGTATATGTTTGATTATCCGCATAATTTTCCCTTTCTTAAAAATAATAAAAGGAACCCATGATGTATGCTCCCCTTATTGATTGGGAAGTATCAAAATACAAAAAAGACCTTTTGTGTAACTTAGCAAGTTGACAATTTATACTAAATGATGAACTTTTGGCCTTGTGATAAAGCCAGAAACAAGAATATAATACATTTTTAAAAAGTCTGAGAGAACAATTAAAATTAAAATTAAAAGGCTTAATGTATTTGGAGGCATTAATTGAACATTTAGCCAATGGAATAATAGATCAAACATTAAACATGGCATCCAATATTAGGATATTCGACAAATATAATATTTCAAATAAAATTAGTTTTATTATTTAATTTATTTGGTGGTGCTTCTCATTATCATGAGCTTTGGCTTATTGTGCGTTTGATAATGTTTGGTAGTAAAGGATAATGCACATTAATTAGAACCAAATATATATTGTACTTTATTTTACTTTGATTTTCTATTAAAAAAGGTTCTATATATATATATATATATATATATATATATATATATATATTTCGCATAAAAAAAACATTATATCCATCTTTTTTTTTTAATATCTCTGGGTTTCAGTATATATACTCTATACTTTTTATCTATATATATATC
>JAOTQR010000100.1:21850943-21870467 GCA_025774065.1 Solanum ossicruentum
AATTCGGATAAAAATCAACTTATATCCATCTTTGTTTTTTAATATCTCGGGGTTTCAGTATATCTACTATACGATTATTAACTAAATATATATCGGTGGTTAACTAATTGACGGGCTGCGGGAATAGTGATTGTTATCCAAACGCATTTTAAGTAATTGTAGTAAAACTTCACATGTTGAGTCCTTGGCTTTTCTGGCGATACAAACGTATTTAAGTAATTATCGTTCTGTAAGACCATAATGAAAACGCAATTTTTGTTTTTCTTCTAGACGAATACGATATTGAGAGTACCAATGTAATTTTAATTGCCATAAGTAATTGATGACATGGTAGTTTCGTTTTATCATAATAACTTTTGCAATTAAGTAGATTATTTAAGTAACTTTATAATGTAAATATTGTTATATAAAAAGTTAGAGCTTTAAAAGAAAATTCAAAAGTCAGCATATCCCTAATATTGTCTATTTCAATATATTTTTAAAGAGTCATATTAAATTATTAATATGCCAACACAAAAAATAAAAATAAATAGAGCTGTTAATTACTTGAACAAGAACATCGTGCCACACACTAGCAACATCACAAGAGAACAAAAATATTGAAGAATCCAATTAAGTATATATGGAAGTGAAAGGGTGGTTAATTCAGAATAAAGACTTTTTCTAATGTTTTTCATTTTGAAATCTGATTAATCTTGATTTAAAAAATTTACTTAAAAAATAAAATATTTTTTATTAGAGTGATTTTATTTTGAAAATTCGAAATCTCAAATTAAAAATAATATTGTGATGATTAATGACGAAGACATTGATGAAATTAGGTCTTAGGCCTAACTCACACCCCAAAAGCTAGCTCTACACCCCCCTCACGCCCAGTACTTAGCATATGGTGCGTGGACAATTTTTTCAGGGACCCAACATTGGGTGAGACGTGTCCTGCTCTGATTCCATGATGAAATTAGATCTTAGGTCTAACTCACACCCCAAAAACTAGCTCAAAGGGAGGAAGATTGTCTAAACCTTATAAGAAGTCCACCCATCGCATTAACCACCAATGTTGACTTTTTGTCTCAACAGACATTACTTTGGAGGGGTCCAAGTTAGGGTCAAAGGCTCATAATAACGTTAAAATTTAGAGAAAATGACATATTAGCATGTATTCATCAAAATTATCAAAAAAAAAATAATTCAAATATTTATTATTTTAATAATTTAAAAACAAATTAATTATTTTCCTGTTGAATAAATATTTTACAAAGTGGATAAGATAATCACAATCTTCTCCTAGTTAATATTTTTTTAAAAGGTGTATATAATCGAAGCATGACAGATAATTTGAGAAAATGACTTAGTCATTTGTTTCCTATTGTATATGCAAATTGAAAAATGATTAATTTTGAATACTATTTTTCTAAAAATGCTGCAGATAATTAGAGCAATAGCCTGTGTTTCTTGACCAATGTTGGTTTTTTCCCCCTGAAAGTAAATTGACGTTACAACTAATATATAGAAAATGACAAGTCTTGGAGAGGCATTGACATAATGACATTATTTATTTTGTCATTAATTAGTAATGAATTTATTTTATTCTTTTTTTTCTTACAAACCACTCTATGATCGACTTCTGATAAGCATAATTGACTTAGTTTTAGATTATTTTATGAAATTATATAACTATCAAAAGTGAGCGATATAAAAATTTCTCTATTCTAAATTGTCTATCATTCTAATAATTAATGAAAAAAAAAGCCAAAGACGATGTTTCCTTAAAGAAATAATTATGAATAAGGTATATATGTGTCCAACAAAAAAACTTATCTTTTTTCTTAATTAGTTAATAATAAATTAATTAAATCGACAACTTCTATTAGATAAAAAAATTATGAATTCTTTTGCCCCTGAATATATACTACTATACAATTTCTTAGTTAAAAAATATTTCGAAGTGTAAAGGGTATTTCTAGCTAATTTTTCTTGTTTAATTTTTTCACAAACGTGTCTAATTGTTGTCTATTTTTTCTAAATATTCCATGTAAAGTAATGATTTTTTATATATATTCTCGTTCAAGAAATATCCTATATTGGAATAACTTTATTATTTCAATCTTTAACTTAAAAAAAAAAGTATTATAACCCCATTAAAGATTGTACGTAACTTAAAACAAAAGCAAAGAAAAGTGTCACATTTATCAGTAGTGTGGCTTAATCTTTGAGAATACTAATCAATTAAATTAATTAATTAATTAAGACCCTTATCTTTCGTTAGATCATTATTTAATTTTGAAATGTTTTTGTGGCCTACAGAATATAGTACGTAGTGTGATAATTATCCACTTTCTTTTGTGGAAATATACCACCCATTTTCTTGGAGGATCGTACATCAAATAATGTTATATTATAAGTAAATATTATTTAGGAACAATTACGTGAATAAACAAATATATACTAGTTAATTAGCTAACACAGCTATAGTTTAAATTAATTATCGCTTGGGGCAATATCTAATTGTAATTAATATTTGAATTTTGTATAATTTGTTCGATTTATACCAATGTTGAGCGCGATTATACGCTATGTGAATCAAATTGTATAGCGAATTATACAAACATTGTGCACGATTTGTATAGCGAAATATATAAGCGTTATACAAAAACTGCAAATTATATAGCGAGTTATATAAACGTATACAAATGTCACGCGAGTTATACAAATGTTGCTATAACTATAATTACGAGATGTAATTACTCAAACTATAGTTATGGAACATAATTAAGATATTTTTAAATGACTGTATATGAAAATTTCTCAAATATTTAAGTTTGTAAATATCAAAAAAATATCTTCTTCTAAAGTAATTTATGGGTGGTGAATAAAAGTTACTTTTAAACTTACGATGCAAATCTAAAGGGGCAAGTTCAGACTAAAATTATATTGTACATGTAAAATTAAAAAATATTATATATAAATATGTATAATGTGTAAAAATTCTGTCTTCGACACTATAAGCGATTTTCTCAATAATTGGATTATGTAAATTTTAATAAAGGAAATTTCCTTGAATGCTCCAATCCCTAGTCCTTTTTAGCTTTGGAAACTACCATATATTGATGAACAAAGACAAAGGAAATCTAAATTTAAAAAGTAAATAAAGGAAATTTCCTTGGCAATATAATGTACCTTGGGAAACTACGTATATTATGGTCCATGTACTTAAAAGGACAATTATTTAGAAATAAAAGAAATTTCCCAAGTATATTGAAGTTTTGGAAGTAGTTGCTTAAAGTGTCCTTTACCATTATAATAATTAGTGAAAGTTAATTAATATATATATACAATAAGATTATACATTTTATTTTGTGATAATGAACTGAATGCTACCTTATCATATTTGGTGGTGCTTCTCAATACTATTAATTATCATGAACCATGCCTATATTGTGTGTTTGATGATGGTTAGCACCAAGTACCAACTAACAAATTAAATATGTTCAAATAAAAATATATCTATTAAATAATTTCAGGAATTCTCAAAAGATCAATAGGAAACACATTCATAAACTCACGAACAACAAGAATAGATTTCATAAATAACGAATCAGTAATAGTATCATGAATAAAAGCCAAATAGAATAATCAGCCTGTAGCAATCAACTTCTCAGCTCTGATATAAGTGATAACCTTGCTAGGATAAGAGCCACTCACTAAAATCCACTCATTTTTTTGTTGTGTTGAAATGTAAATAGTGTATGATGGAGCTTGATCAAACCCGTTCACTCAATTCACAATTTCCATCATTCATCTTTATGAGAATGATCTAGAGACAAAAGACCGTAATTTCAAGTACTAGTTATCCTAATCGACAGAGTTGCTTGATATATATTTTATAATAAATCAATTTCCTCTTATATGAAAAACAACCAAAAGGAACAAAAACATATGTCTACTCAATATTGGTCAAAACTCTTATAGCTGTCGTCCATGTGGTTACATGTGCAAGGAAGAAATGATTTTAAAGAAAATGACATATTAACAAGAAGATTAATTAGTTCAGTCACTTGTTTCCCATTGTGTATACACACAGCAAAATTGTTTTTATTTTCTTGGACTGCTTTTTCTAAAACTTGCACCTGTTTTCTTGTCCAATACTGTGGTTTTGCCTCTGCTTTTATGGAAGTAAAATATTGATGTTACATCTAACCAATATAATAGAAAATAACAGCTCACTATATTTTGCCTTGTTGACAACATATAACAACTTATTGTTTAGATAATTGACTAATACGAGGAGTCGTTTAGTTTAAATACAAGGTATGATGTGATTAATTGTGTTCGGATAAGTTATGATGAGATTATTTTTTATTGAGTGTTTAGATATTTGACTAATGTCAATAGTCGTTTGGTTTGAATACAAGTTATGATGGAATTAGTTGTAATGGGATAAATTGTGATGAAATTAGTTATAATCAAATTATTTTTATTGAGTGTTTAGTTTATTGCATTCAAAATAATATGCATTATATAAATTTTAAGAACAAATTATTTATTTACAAAAATACCTTTTATGAATGTGAAAAGTGAGGTATAAAAAGAGTTTGGGACTATTTGGTGTTATCTTTCACACTAAACAACCCCTTAGTCTAATATTCCAACCCTCGAGTAACTATACTTTCTCCATTCTATATTAAGTAAATTATTTTAAAAAATTACGATTAAAAATAAGTAAATTGTTTTAAGTTCAAGATAATAATTGAGAATTTTCTTATATATATTTATCTTCATTTTATGAGGTTCTTAACTGTTTTATATTTTTTAGAAGAATAATTTGAAAATACTCAAAAAGATAATTGTGAAAGTAACATTTGTTTTATGTCATCCTGACATATTTTTCTTATAAGGTGTATCATACTTTAACAACTCACTTAATATAGACTAGAGCGAATACTATAACAACACAATAATAACAATAATATATCCAATGGAATCCCATAAGTGAAGTCTAGAGAGGGTAAAATATATGCAGACTTTACTACTATTTTAGAGAGATAAATTAAAAAAATTATTTTCGAAAAATCCTCAACTCAAAAATATCAAACCCAAAAAACAAAAGTTTATAATTTTTTTTAAAACAATGTTAAGTTAGTAAACAATAATAACTTAATGAGTATTTTAAGGATGGTTGAAAACAAGAAAATGGGCAATGCACAAGAGAATAATTAAGTAGGAAAATTAATTAGTAATTTTAAATTTTAAAGGTGGGTAAAAAGTAGAGCATATTATTATGCATAATATTCTATAGTTGATGAATATTTACAACTGTAAAGGGTATTATTTTCTATACTAGAATTTCTTGTTATAAAGTTTGCCAAACATGACTCTTTGTTTGTCTGTACACACTAGATTCCTTTCATTAATGTCATGTTAATATATTCTAGAAAACATTGTTAAAGATTCCATGTACGGTAAGAATAAGGATTAACAAAGCTAAATATTCTAATTTAAAAAAAAAATCCTTTTAATGGAATTACGTTTTGATGAATCTTTTGATTACAAGGAAAAAAAATAAAATAAGGAAGAAATTTTCTTTTTATCACTTATAGAATAGCAAAAAGGAAAATCTTTTCACGTAACGACTATTCCAGTCGTACATAATAAAAAAGATGATAAAGGATCAATGCGTAACTTAACTAAGAGTGTATTCAATATGAAGGATGAAAATTATTTTTGTCAAGAAGTAAATTTTTTATGTATTTATTTTCTTGTGATTGGTTATACGTACGGGTGTGGGCAGGGGCAGATCTAAGAGAGGATAACGGTGTTCACTCTAACTATTTCGCTAAAAATTTAAATTGTATATATATATATAAAGGTACTTATTTATTTATAATGTAAATATATAGATTTTGGATCTCTGGTTTAGTAGTTTAGAAAATTCAAAATGTACTATACAATTTCAAGTTAAAATCTAGGAAGTCATTTTTCTCATTCTTAAGGAATTTATTTTCTTGAAGAAAATATTTTATGAAATTTTTAACCAATCAAATATAAAAAAATTAAAAAATATTTTTCTATTAATTAAGTCAGTAAAGGTGTGGAGATATTACTTTCGGCAAATAAATTATTTTAAAATATTACTAGTGGCAGTTTGAAATATGAATTCTTGTGTGAGAGCATTATCCACTTATTTTTTCCCTTTTCTGGTAGAATTTATTTAAAAATAATTAAGAGTGATTTTGAAGTGAATAATAAAGAATTGTATTTTCCACTCTAAAAGTAATTAGAAAATAGTAGAAAAAATGTGCATAAAGATTAAAGATTCTTTATCATTTTTGCTAGTGCCAAATAAGGAATTCATTTATTCTTATGCTTTGTTATAATCAAGTAATATGCTTTATTTTTATTCTAATTTACAAGAATAATCGATCTAGAAGATTGACATTCATGCTCAATTGATTCAGTTTTCTCATAAAGGATAATCATAATCCTTGTTATTATATAATTTCTTAACTAATTATATTTTTTCCAAGAAATTCACATGCATGTTGAGAGAAAAGAAACTTAAATTATGCCAAGAGAAATTCTTAAAGAACTCCTACAATTTAAGATTATTCCTTTTTTTTTCCTCAAATTGTTGGCCTTAGAATTTCAATTTTTTGTGTATTGATGGCTTAATTTGTTGTTACCTGATATACAACAACATATCCAGTGAAATCACACAAGTGGAGTTTGGGAAGGGTAGATTGTACGCAGACCTTTCCGCTACCTCATAGAAGTAGAGAGGCTGTTTCCGAAAACCCTCATCTCAAAACCCTATTGTTACCTTATATATTCTTGATATTTCTTTGAGGTTTTTCTAGACCTAAAATCCATTTTATTTTGTATGTAGCTTAATTTGTATTACCTTATTTAGTCATGTAGACTCTAACTTCAGTCCATTGTAACATGTTATTTGTCTTATTTTATATTGTGTAGGATAATAATTATTTGGTGTGCAAACACAGTTTCATAATGATAATTAAAAAAAAAAAAAGAAGAAGAAAAATCAAACTATATATAACATATAGAGATAATATTAATGATATCATCCGACATTTTTGATATATATAAAATCGTGCAACCTTGATCCAAATTAAAATGAATAGGATCACACATTAATGTTAAGGGTATTTTAGAACTTCTCTTAGAATGCTAATTTTTAGGTTGTTATAAATTATTAGCAATATTTATGCCTTTCAATTTTATGTATGAACAAATAGGTTGAATAAATTGACACATATAATATGTATCATACATAATTAGCACAAGATATACTTGAGCTGATTTATATTTATCCTGTCGTGAACTTGTTCAGTTTTATACAAGTTTAATTGTTTATGCTATCAGTTTAGATAATTAAGGAACATATTTATATATTATATTTTATTTTTACATAAAATGAACATTTCCAATTAGTTTAAAAGAACAAAAATTCTAGAAAAAGAGGATTACCAAGCTAAGCATGCATGAATGAATCTAATTATAGAAAACCTCGAGACAAAGCAAAAGAAAACAAAATAAAGTTTTCGGAGCTACACATTACTATGAAAAATCGCCCTTTTTTGTGCTTTAATCATATGAAAAGTAGAGCCCCCAATGAAATATTTTTACTCAATTAATTAATGAAATATTTTTACTTCAAAGTTCATATGTATCGATGCTTTGACTTAGCCTTTAACTTTTTTTCATTTTAAAACTATTTGCATGTGATCTGATTCTGATTTTCTCAAAACCACGCCTACCATGCATCCCCCAATGCACATTTTTGGATTTTAGGTTCAATAAACGATTACGAGTTCGAGCTTTGAAAATATATTCTGATAAAATTGTAAAATAACATTGTGCATAACAAAATAGTGCATTAGGCTTGCCCTTCAGGCTTAATATATAACCAGTCTTTAAATTTATAAGAGTATTTCGTTTAGATGTTTGTCGTGATAAAATTTTTTCAATTCTTTTTTTGTGCATTTTTTAAATTTTCTCTATTATATAGTTAATTGAATTACTACAATAAATATGCTATTTTTTAGGTATGTGCATTCACCTCAAGAAGCGGTAAAGCTCCTGACGTTTTCTACTTAAGGTTGATGCGTATGACCAAAAAGGATACGTTTTATAATGTGATAAATATAATCATCTAATCAATAAATGAGAACACGAGTAAAATTTTTTGGAATTTAAATCGAAATTAAAGTAATCAATAAGAACACCTTGTTTGAAGTTTAGATGATCAATTGAAACATGACTTAGTGCGAATGTTTAAATAAAATAACATGTCAATGCATTGTTCAATACATATACTAAAAATGACAAAAAAAATTATTACGGTTTTGTGAACTCATATATAAACCTCTGAATTCACCCCTAATTAGTTGATTCCACGATTCAAACATTGACCTATATAAAGTATCACAAGGAGAATTAACTTTATTATTTAGTATTGCTCCAAAGGCTTCTTTCAACCGGTAAAATCAATGTATAAAACTTATATATATCACTAATTTTTAAATGATTTTCTTCATACAGCTATGCAAGCTTTGCTTGTCCATAGTGGTGGCGTTTGCTCTGAAAACAAGAAAATATAGGAGAAAAGTATTGAAAATACTCTTAAATTCGGAATAAGTTATTAGTTCACTATTATTTTAAAAACATATTTCTATTTAACTAACAAAACTAAAATACGTCCCTTATCTACTAGAAGTATTAAAAATACCCCTTAAATTGACAAGAATTTAGGAGCGTATTCAACTTATGTTGCAAGATCAGAGGTATATTTAAGTTCAGTTAATTAAGTATAAAAGTATTTTTAACAATATCAATAATTTGAGGACGAAACTAATAATTCATGCCAACTTTAAATGTTTTTTTATACGATAAATTAGCCGTCTCTCGACCTTTATCACTATATTAAGTCGAGCACTTACTAACTACTATTTAATTAGTTAATTAGTTACTAACTAATTAATTTAATTAGTTATAGATCTCTCCATAGGGACAATAAGACAAAACTGAGCTAAAACGAACATTAAGAATTTTGAAAATAGAATATGAAACCACAACTAGCAAAAAATAAATTCAGTAGCCTCTCTTTGGGAAAAGAAATATTAGGAAAAGACTACTGAAAGGAGCATCACTAATCCAACCACGAAATAAATAAATTTAAAAATATTTAAATAGTGCATTTTTGTTTCGTAATCAGTGTTTGATGTTCGTTAAAGCCAAAAGTGTTTTCCATTAAATTTACTTTTGTTTCTGTGCTTAGAAATCGAAATCTCTAATTAAAAATAAAAAAAATATTCGTCTCGCGATAATCGTAGATTGTTAACATATGGAGTAGACGCTAGTGTTAAATTATAATCACGCTAAGTCTTCGTCCTTTCTTTGGTTGTTCTTTAATTTCCCAACTGCAACAACAATGTCAACTTTGAAAATTCAAAGAAAAAAGACAACTTCCAGAATCTAGTCCATATTTCCCTTTCACATTTACATGTTTTTAATTTAAAAAAAGGTCGGTTTTACTTTTTCCCTTTTCAAATTTCAACAAGCATATAAATTTTCACATTTCATTGACCCTGTAAAAGTTACGTTGCTCAAAATAATCTTTAATCAAATCTTATTTGTGTGAATACATAGACTAGCTTTGCTTATTAGCAGAACTACACTCATCCAAGGATGATCAGACAAGCATTCTTAATTAGTATTTTTTTTCTAAGTATATAAATTAAATTTAGATATTTTGATATATATCAATTATTAAACATCCTTGAAACAAAAAGTAAGTCACACAATAACAAAATTGAACCATAGATTTAAAAATTGTTTTTCATTGGAAATGTCTTCACCAAAGGCAACATGAACACGGATTGCAAAAAAAAAAGAAACATAAGAGTCAAATCAATTAGAGAAAAAGAAAAGAGCAATTTGTAGGACCAAACTAAAATACTCTAATAATAATAATATTTACAAAGACTAGGTTCTGGACAACAAGAAGAAACAGGGCATCGTAAGTATAAACAAAGCAAGTCAAACATTAAGAGCTACTAAAACATTATAATAATAAAAGATTATGTACAGAGGTGTACTATTCTAAAACCAATTTCTATGTATCATAGCTTGCCAGCCTGCCCTTTCCCTTTCCCTCCAACAAATTTTTGAAAGTTCCAACAGTGGGTAAATATGGGACCCCAATATAGTATTACGTCTATCCTTTCAGCCCAACTATAACAACTACTATCACCAAATTCAGTAATCTTTAAGCTATGTATGTACAGGGAATCTGTTTGGATGGATAACTTTTGTGCTCAAGAAAATGACTTGATCAATCCCAAATTGTAGAGATTCTTCCTTACAATGCTACCAAGTGAGAGTAGCATAGCCCCACCAACACCCCCTGTAGGCTCTTCCCTATCTTCTTCCTTTTGATGATAGATCAATGGCAATTCCTTCACTTTCAAGTCACTCAACCCAATCTTCTGCCTAACAGCTTCGATGATCTTCGAGTCGGATGGATTTCCAATAGCATCAGTTACATAGAACACATTCAGAGCAGTGTTATCGCTTGTTGTGGAGATCTCAGCTCTTGTCACATTTAAACCATTTTCACGGAAGGTTCGTGTTACATGAGCTAATAGTCCTTGCTTGTCTCCGGTGCATAACTCCAGCCTCACTCCCTGTAATCCAAAAGTTAACATATCAATTAACGTGTCCTCGTTAATGTTCTTTTAAAACAAAGAGCAAAAGGGGGATTAGAAGCATACCTCAGATGCTCTTCGCTCAATTGCAGCTTGTAGGCAGAGAATCACGCGCTGTTTTTCCGCTTCTGAACTAATCGGGCTTCCATCAGTGTGCCTAATGAAGAATTCCTGGACAAGATTGTAATATAAGTTAAGAAATTCTGTACACTCCTTAATCATGAATAAAAGAATAATACTACGAAAGAAAGCAAGGAATATATACCAAGTAAGCTCTATCCCGTGCTGTGTTAAGTGTGGCATGGAACACAACATACTGCATGTCCGTCATGGTGCAAACGATGTCAAAAAGAAGCTTAGGTCGATCCCTGCAGTGAATATTTATAACAGAATAACCCTTTTCCAAGCAATTTAACACCGATACAATAGGGTTATCATTAGTCCTAATAATCGGCTTCCTTTCATAATCGCGATCTGTAAACATCATTTGGTGAAGCCTTCTCTCTGTATGTGTGACAGCCATAGAAACCGACGTTTTAGCACTACGGATATCATTATCCCCCTTGAGCACGTTCCTTAAACGAGCTTCAATCGTGTCAATCTTCTGAGAGTCCTCAATCGGTGACCCTGAATCACGTTCCTTAACGTATATAAGGGACGCAATTCGACCATTGTGAGTCCACACTTTAGCTTCAACAACATTGCACTCTAATTCCGAGAGCACCGCAAAAACCTCCGATAACAGGCCGATTCGATCAGTCCCGGTTAACTCCAGTGCAGTCAAACCATCAAAACACTTTGAACTTGTAAAATGAATCGTCTGTAATGACTGCACAAAAACATAAAACCAAAAAGTTTAAAGTTAATCCAAACATGTAAATCTAAATTAACCTAATAAATCACTCATTAAAAGGAAATTAAGAAAATTTAAGTACCTGCTCAATGTAACTAATGACACTTTCGTCGGTTAATTTGTTTCCATCCAAATCAGTAACGTGAAACACTGGACATTAAAACAAATTGAAACGGCAAAAAATTAGTACAAATATTAACGGGTTAAAAAAATTTAATTAACATTAGAGGAGAATTAAGCAAAGAAGCTAACGTACGCCAGATGAAGTGAGCACTTTAGCAAAAACAAAAAGGGTGTTCCCGTAATTTGCACTCACCGTCCATAAACCACCGGCCGTCCGATGAGATGTAAGCTTTTTTGATGGAAAGGTTTAGATCGGTAAGAACTTGAACTGCTTCCAGAAGAATTCCATGTTTTCTCGCACTATCAATCTGAATAACCACAAAATTAATTAAATTAAACCAAAAAAAATTGGACTAATTAAAAAATTTACTTGGTCAAAATTTTGAAAAATTTCCAGCAAATTCGAAGAAGGGCGGCTTACCATAACGCGGGTGGAATTTGAGCAACCGGCATTGTCGATCATGACCCTGCAAGGAAAAATACAGTGACAGAGACTTTTCAGAAAGGCCACTCAGGGAATTTTTTTTTTCAAATTTTGAAATTTGAAAATGGAAAAATTGTTCACAAGGAAAAGTCAAAACTTCTGGAATATGGTAGACTTGAAGAGTATGGAAGAGGAAGAGTAAAGTGTAAAGGAAGAAAAATCAAATTAAATTAACTAAGTATACACTGATGATTCTGCTCAAATTTTTAATTAGATGCAAACTCTTCGAAACCTTCTCCAGAAATACAAAAACTGAAAACAATTTTGGGGGAAAAAAAGGGCACAACCCAGATTAAAACTTGAAGAAGTTAAACTGACCTTGGAGTAGTCATTCGGAAAACAAGCTTTTCATATTCATCCAAATATGGAGGCCACTCCATGTTAATTTCCATTTTTTCTTCAAACTAAAAGAATCACTGTAACAGAGAGGGGTTTCAGTTCTTAAACCCCTCACACACAAAAACACCTCCGAAACTGAATAAATCGCCTTCTCAGTCGTCGTCGTTGTTTCCGTCGGTGTAAATATTCCGATGTCACCGTGTATTTCTCCGATCTTTCTCTCTCTAGAATTTTTCCAGTGGAGATTTTACTTTCTCTCTCTACACTTTCACACAAGCACCGAAAAGCACGCTTTGCTACTCTCACCTCTCTTTCCCTATTTATATATAAAAAAAGGAAAATATAATTAATTCAATTAATTTTATTTACGTATGTTTTTTATTTAACATATTTTAACTTTTTTTAATTTAAGCAAAGAGAGTGGGCCGGGGCGGTTCTTTCACATGCTGTGACTATTATCTGCCCGTGCCCGGACTGACCTAATTTTTTAATTTTGTGGTGATTTTGTTAGATTACGCACGGAAAATAATGGATTAATTTAACATCCATGAGGGGGAAAACGGAAAAAGGAAAATAATTTCCATGAATTCTAAACATGAAAGTACTTCTCTGTCCATAATAGTTATCTAGATTATTAATTTAATATAAAATTAGGAAGCAATAAATAATAGATATATTATTAAATAAGTTATCTTAAATATTCAAAAACATAAATATAGTTTGAATTAATTATGACTTTCAGCAAATATTTAGTTGCAATTATAATTTGAATTTTGTATAATTCGCATAATTTATGCAAATATTGTGCGTGAATTAAATTGTATAACGAAATATACAAACGCTATGCGAAAACTGCAAATTATATAAAGTTATACAAATGTTACATGAATTATACAAATATTGCTATAACTAAGGTCACGAGATGTAATTATCCAAACTATAGTTATGAAGCATAATTAAGATATTTTTGACTGACAATATGTGAAAATTCATCAAAGTATTATTGATTATAACTTTTGTCATCTTAATACGATGAAAAAATATATTTTAAAATATTAGTTAAAATCTATATAGTTTGACTCTAAAAATAAAAACTATGACAACTAAAATATGAAAAAAGAAATATTTAATAATAAGGATAAAAAATATAAAATAATAAATTATTTATTGATTTTATAAACTAAATAATTATAATCGAATATTTTAAATTAAAATGATATAGTAAATAAAAAAAATGCACAAAAAAACTGTGTGATGTTTTATGAAAATAAGTATCAATAACTAAATTGTTTTAGTCAAACTTTTCATAAAATAACACCGAACAGAGTTCATATTATTTTGACGCTAGAAAAAAAAATATATACTACTATAAACTTGTAAAAAGAAAAAGAGAGAGTAATACAATATTGCCTAATTTATTATTACTATGGTAATTTCCTAGTGAAATATAATAAATATTATTTTTCCTTTTTCATTCCAATATGTTCCGGAAACAGTCGATTTATGTTTTAAATATAAGGATCAAGCTGCATACATTCGACCTCCCTTTATCCCGTAATGGACGAGAGCCTTTGAGGCAATGGGATAATGTTATTGTTGTTCCAATATGTTTAAAAAGGACATACAACTAACAAAAACTGAAGTTTTCATTTAAAAGCTTTTTTTTCATTTTTGTCAATCGTAAAGGGTTCAAAGAAATATTCCAGCAAGTTGTAATATGACGAGGATATATTAATCAAATAATTTCATCCCTTCTTATAAAAAAATTTATTAAAATTGTATATATCTTTTTCATGATTTTTTAGTATGTGTATTTATAAATTAGTTAAACTATGTCATACCTTCTTATAAGAAAATTTATCAAAATCGCATGTATTTTCCTTTGACGATTCTTTTGATACGTATTTACAAATTGGTCAAATAATTTTATATCTTCTTTCAAGAAAAAAATCATTAAAATTGCGTGTATTTTATTTTCACAGTTCTTTTGAAGTGTATTTATAAATTAGTTAAATAATTTCATACCTTCTTTCAAAAACTTCATCAAAATCGCGTGAACGTTATTCTCACGATTCTTTTACAGATTAGTCAAACAATTCCATACCTTCTTTCAAAAAAAAATCATCAAACTTGCGTGTATTTTTTTTCACGATTTTTTAACGTGTATTTGCAAATTAGTCAAACAATTCATACCTTCTTTTAAAAAAAAATCACTAAAATCGCGTGTATTTTGTTCTCACAATTCTTTTGATATGTATATAAAAGAATTGCTTTAATAGCCTGCAAATTATATATTAAAAATAAAAATCATTTTATTTTAGGTGGTTCGAGTGTCCAGGTCAGCTGCCACGTAGACAGGTAAAAAAGAGGTACTTTGCGTGTTTTCTACTCAATGAGTTCTCGTAGTCTTTAGATCCAAGGTGACGTGCCATTACACGTGGCACAGAAATTTTAAAAAAAATAATTTTTCTTTTTTGGAATATTTAATTTAATAATATGGAGGGGAATTTCCATCAATTGAGCCAAAAATTCACTAGTTTTTGACTTTTGGTTATGATGGAATAAAGCAAAATGTCTCTTTAAACTATCTGCACTTCTTTCAATTGTGAAGTAGTAATTAATTAATGCAACTTTCGATGCTCATCATGAGTTATCCGAAAATAGTCGTGCTATATTTTTAAATATAGGAATTAGATTGCGTACATCCGATCTCATTTTATTTTACAATGGGTGGAAGCGTTTGAGGTGTTCGAATAATGTTGTTGTTGTAATAGAGAAGAGAAATGATTTGGGGAAAATGGAGAGGGATAATTAAGAATGCTTGTGAATTAAGTTGAGATTTGCCGACCAATATTATGAGCAATGACGTTCACACGTGACAACTTTTTTCGGCTTTTCTTTTGTCATTGTTTTCGGCCGGTCGGTTTTTTTTTTTTCTTTCCAAAAAGAGAAAATCATTTCATGATTTTGGTTATTTTATGGATTATTGATTCTATAATGATTTGGTGTATTTTTTTACGGGTTAATCAATAATTTAATTTTTTATTTTTATTTTAGTTTGTTTTTTAAAAAATATCCTCTCTTTTTATTGGTAATGTATTAATTTAAATTATTCATGTGACATATTTAAAATTAAAATTAAATGATATATTTAATATGATTTTAGTTTACAATTATAAAATTAAGAAATATTTTTTGATAAACTATAATCATACCATTACATTTAAAACCATTTCCAATAATGAAATCAATCGAGAAAATAAAAAAAAAAATCCTTTGTTTAATATTTAGTTTCGTGCATTTATTTTGACCGTCTCAAATGGTAGGAAAAGACTTCATTTAAAATATTAATATTTAAGACAATAAGAGATAAATCAGTATAATATTTCAATGATTTTATAATAAATCGGTAACTAACAAGTCATATCAATAAAGTTTTAAACTGAACTGATCAATACGCATTTGTTGTTCGCTCTAGTAAAGAATTGCCCTCCAGACACACTTTCTATCTAATTAACTTATATTGATGTGATTTAATTGTTGATTAAGTGAGATTCTACGTGGCATATATAATTGAAAATAATTATATTTTATAATTATTCGCTCTAATAAAAAACTCTCCTCCAGACACACTTTCTATCTAATCAACTTACATCGATTTGATATGGCTTTTGATCAAGTGAGACTCCACATGACATATATAATCGAAAATAATTATATTTTATAGTTGTTCGCTCTAATAAAGAACTCTCCTCCGGACACACTTCCTACCTAACCAACTTTATTGGTTAGATATGGCTTTTTATCAAGCGAGACTCCACGTGGCACATATAATCAAAAATAATTATACATTACGGTTGTTCGCTCCAATAAAGAACCCCCCATCCAAACCTACTTCCTCTCTAACCAACTTACATCGATTTGATTTGGCTTTTTATGAAGCGAGACACATCTAAATTAACTCCACGCACGTGGCACATATAATCTAAAATAATTATGTGTTAGAGTTGTTCGCTCCAATAAAGAAACCCCCACCACCACCAACACATCCCTCACCCCACCCACCCAAACACAGCTCCTCTCTAACTAGCTCAGATCAGTTTGATTTGGCTTTTTATCAAGCGAAACATGATCTAAAATAATTTCATGTAGCACATATAATCGAAAATAATTATGTCATGTATTTCAAGTTTTATTATTGAGTGTTAAAAATTCAACTAGTGTGGACTTCTTTTGTTTATACGTTTAATTATATGCTTGTGAAATCAAATCATAATATTATAATCCAGTTAAACTTTTTACATTATTTTAATTTTAAATTAACACTATTAAACGCACTCATGTTTAGTGACATTTCTGATTGAATGCTTCAACTTAAAGAAATCGTCACTTCCAAACTATAATAAAATTCCAAATGTTCTTTTAATTTGTAATTATCGACAAATAATGAAGCTAATAACGTAAACTAATTATAGGGAACAAAAAAAGGAAATTTATTAACGTTATTTTCAAAATTATTGATCTTTACAAAGTTCATAATTAGTATATATTTTTGGCATTTGAGGATATAATATAAATACTTTCTAAATCAATTCATTGCTTAAAAATCACCCTAGGATATATCAAATGAGATTTCATACCTTTAATCGTAGTTGAATTATTTTATAATCAATTAATTAACAAAAATAATAATTTTCTTTATTATTTTTTTCATAAATTTATAAGCAAGGCTAAGAAAAGATCCCTTCTAAATTTGAATTGTTAGCTAATTTGAGTTTTGATTACTTAACTCCATATTTAGTGTAAACTTGTATGTCTTAATTGTTTCGCATTAGTGATTTTTTTTTTGGTAAGTGATTATTTAAAAACATATTAATTTTCAATATAATTGTATAGAGATAAATTCATTCTTTGTATAGGTAACGACGGTTAATCCTTAATTATAGTAGGAGAATCAAGTTTTTTTTGTTTTTCTAGCATAATATTTTTTTTCGTACTTATCAATTAATTTAAATTTATTATTTAAAGAAACTAAAATTCTAAGAAATATCAAATATATCGAATATATATAAGTGTAACATACTCAGGCTGACAAATGCCTCTTCAATTTGGGGCCTTTGTGCCTTCCCTGTTACCAGCGTAGTACCGCTTCACGTGTTGCCAGCGTGGTATCGCTTCACGTGTTGCCAGCATGGTATAGCTTCACGTGTTGCCAGTCCACGTGGTTGCTTTTGCTATGATATTTTCAAATAAATTATCACTTCCTCGTGTTGTTGCCAGCCTTGAAACTCAAGGACTTTTGTCCGCACAACTCAATATTCTAGAAATAACACTCAAATATATATAAGTGTGACATACTCAGGACGATGAAGGGTATTTCATCTTTCCATCTGTCCGCTTCTTTAATTTGGGGCCTCTGTGTCGTCCCTGTTGCCAGCATAGTACCGCTTCACATGCTGCCAGTGTGGTATCGCTTCACGTGCTGCCAGCGTAGTATCACTTCACGTGCTGCCAGCGTGGTACCACTTCACGTTAATCAATCCACATAGTTGCTTTTCCTATGATATTTTCAAATAAATTATCGCTTCCTGGCGTTGTTGCCAGCCTGGAAGCTCAAGGACTTTTGTCTGCACAACTCAATATTCTAGAAACAACACTCGAATATATATAAGTGTGACATACTCAGGACGATGAAGGGTATTTCATCTTTCCATCTGTCCGCCTCTTTAATTTGGGGCCTCTGTGTCGTCCCTATTGCCAGCGTAGTACCGCTTCATGTGTTGCCAGTGTGGTACCGCTTCACGTGGTGCTAGCGTGGTATCGCTTCAGGTGTTGCCAGCGTGGTACCACTTTACGTTAGTCAATCCACATGGTTGCTTTTGCTATGATATTTTCAAATAAATTATCGCTTCCTGGCGTTGTTACCAGCCTGGAAGCTCAAGGACTTTTGTCTGCACAATTCAATATTCTAGAAACAACACTCGAATATATGTGAGTGTGACATACTCAGGACGATGAAGGGTATTTTTGTCTTTCCATCTGTCCGCCTCTTTAATTTGGGGACTCTATGTCTTCCCTGTTGCCAGCGTAGTACCGCTTCACGTGTTGCCAGTGTGATATCGCTTCACGTGCTGCCGGCATGGTACCGATTCATGTGCTGCCAGCGTGGTACCACTTCACGTTAATCAATCCACATGGTTGCTTTTGCTATGATATTTTCAAATAAATTATTGCTTTCTGACGCTGTTGCCAGCCTGGAAGGTCAAGGACTTTTTTCTGCACAACTCAATATTCTAGAAACAACACTCGAATATATGTAAATGTGACATACTCAGGACGATGAAGGGTAGTTTAGTCTTTCCATCTGTCCGCCTCTTTAATTTGGGGCCTCTGTGTCTTCTCCTTTGCCAGCGTAGTACCGCTTCACGTGTTGCCAGTGTGGTACAACTTCAAGTCAATCAGTCCACGTGATTGCTTTTGCTATGATATTTTCAAATAAATTATTGCTTCCTGGCGCTGTTGTCAGCCTGAAAACTCAAAAATTTTTGTCCGCACAGCTCAATATTCTAAAAACAACCAAAGGTAGGCCTTCCTTCCCTTGTGTTACATCTGTATATGTTCTTTACTGTGGAGAAGTTGGACATACAATTGTTTCCATCGGTTTATTGTTTATGTAATAAGAAATGGGTGATTGCAATAACTTATACATCAACTGTAAATCTGATTATCAACTCATTGGATTCAGTAGCTTCAATGCAAATTTCAAACATTGTATTCATATTAAGAATATCATTAAATATATATATATATATATATATAAAAGTCAGAACTCAACTATTATTATTTGATAGCATCTATATTACAACAACAACAACAACATTATCCCAATGCCTCAAAGGCTCCCGCTCATTGCGGGGTAAGGGGGGTCGGATGTACGCAGTCTGACCCCTATGTTTAAAAACATAGAGCGACTGTTTCCGGATGACCAATGATGAGCGTCG
>JAOTQR010000100.1:21875769-21894444 GCA_025774065.1 Solanum ossicruentum
GCGATAGAGAATAAAAGACTGTCAATGTAGTCTTTGTAATTTTGAGTAAAGAAATTAAAAGTCTATAACTAAAACAACCATATCTTATCCATTGAATTAGCTTTAAGTGATGGGGAAATATTTTAAATTTGCAACATTTTCCCACTTTTACTCTTAATTGAGGAGGAAAATAAAACATTGTTTTTTTTTATGTCCCAAATAAACCTAAAACATGGGTCCCACTTTGTCCCGACAATCACGTGCATGCCCATATAGAAAACACGTTCCCTGATTGGCGCCATTTACTCGGACGTGCAACTTCCTTGACGCCGTTAATTATTTAACCAAAATTAGTAAGTAAATGTCTTAATAATAACAAAATATTTTTTCTTTTCTTCTTGTTGTTCTTTTTAGGAAAAAATTACGTAGATAAATAAATAAATAGTAATTAATTAGCTAATATAATTATAATTTGAATTAGTTGTAACTCGTAACAAAATATTTAGTTAAAATTATAGTTTAAGTATTGTATAATCCGCGCGATTTATATAAACGGTGTGCAAATCTAAATATACAAATGTTGTACAAAAATTGCGAATTTTTTAGTGAATTATATAAACGTATATAAATATTACGCAAATTACACAAACACTATTATAACTATAGTTAAGAAATATAATTACCAAAACTAAAGTTATAAACCATAATTAAAATATTTTTAAGTGACTATATGCAAAAATTTCGCAACTTTTTATTCCAAATAAATACATTGGCAAGAAATATTGATCTCCAATGAATAATAGGAAGATCCTGGTTGGTTCAACGGGTTTTATTTAAATAATTAGATATGATGTTTAGTTTGAACAATACTCACCTACTTACCTAATCCCCGAAAAATATTTTACCTAATTTATTATTAATTGAAGTTAATAGAGAAAGAATGTTCAAATGGTCGGTATTGGCGGTACAAACACAATTTTTGTTTAGAATTTTTTTTAAAAATCTACTATACTTACATATAATTTTTTGATAAAAAGTTCAATAAACTCTGATGTTCATCTATCGTCACCTCCGACTAACAATATGCAGATTCGTAATTTGATTACTTAGACTAACATTTTGAGTATTTTTCTTTTCTCATGTGCTTTGTTTATCCAATAATTTTATGTAAAGAAAAGTCCGATTTCACATGATTTCATAAAGAAATACATCTTCTATAGACTGAAAAATAACACAAAGTCTCTCATGTGATGCTTATATTACCTAGTTGTATTAGTATTACATAACAACTAAACAAAACTAACATGAAGTGTTTTAGGTCTTAATCTAACCACATAGTGGTGATGATCACAAAATTACATGTATATATTCAAATTATATAGGAAAATTCTTTAGGACAGTCATTCATTAAAATAGAGTAATATTTTGTCATAACATTTTAATTTCCTTCACACTTGATTCCTAATAATTAGGATAATTACACTAATCAATATAACAATATGTTTCTTTGTAACATCATGCATCTATAACAATTAGACTCAAAACATCTATAGAATGTTATCATAAAAAATATTTTTCTCCAAAACAAACATGTTTAACTTTCTACGATTTAAATAATTAAATTTTCTGATAAATATATTTTTTTATTTCCCAAGGTATCCCTGGGGACAATAGACCAAAGACTAATCCTCGTTGAATCTAAGCTCCATTTAAGGGTTTGTTGCTGATAAATTGATTGCTGCATGCACAAAACGAAGATCAAACCCTCGATACTTACTTGAGCGATCTAACAAACTACTGGCTAATTAAGCTTGATTTCAGACAAATATCATCACTATAATGAAATCATGATCTTGCCACGTAATATGCAGTTTCACTTTGAACCAATACAGGACAGCGGAGAGTGGAAGTTTAATTACAACCGGCGCGGCGATGGCAGTTATAAAGAGCATTGCGGCAGTTGACTATTTATTTTGCCGGCTTTAATTCCAAGTATGGCGGGAAAGACGTGGCACAATGTTCCCGCCAAATCAGACAAAGAATGTGCAATTGGGGCCCACCAAGATTTTGACGTAGACATCACGGTTTGGACGGCCAAAAAGGAGGGAATTTTACTACTTGGGTAGAAAGAGGTTACAGAATAAATTCCAATTGGAATAAATATACTGGCTTATCAACATATAATATTCACTATAATTGACTTGAGTAAATTTTAAAATAGAATTGAAGTAATTATATTTAATATTTGAAATCTAATATTTAGATGATTGAAACTATATGAAAAATGTTATAAGTTTTAATTCTTCTCATATTAATATGATCAATAAGTGAAACAATAACAATTAAAAGTTGTCAGAGAGAATATTTTTTTCAATATCTCCTTCATTTAAATTTATTACTCCATCTGTCTCATTTTATATGACATTTTTTTCTTTTTGGTTCGTTACCTTTAAAATTATCTTTTAGATAATAAAATTTAAAAAATTTTCTTCTTTTTTTAAATATCATATTAAGTAAAATAATATCACATAAAATGAAACGGAGATTAATATTTTTTAAACTTAAATCCAAAGAGATACTATGAGAAAAAAGCATTTCCACAATTGAGAAATGGCTTTTGGAAAGATGAAAGGGCTATGGTACGAGGTGGATATGTGGGGAGAAGTAGAACTGTCGACACGTGGAATCCAGCTCACTACTCTGGATTTTTTTGGTTACTTTTTTCTGGATATTTTGAGAACCCCGCCATTTCTAGATCTTTTTCTTTTTTGACTCTTCAAAATCCATGGCGCCAAAGTATCTTATTTCCTCCAACAAAAATAAATATAGAAATAAAAATAAAAAAAATAAAATTCAGAAAAATATATTTGTAATGGAATAATAATAAATTGCTCTTTCTGTTCCAAATTAATTGAATTTTTAAGACTTTTTTTAAGGTTCAAAATAGTTGAATTTTTTAAAATTTAAGATGAAATTTTTTTTATATTTGCCCTTTCATTTATAGAACTTTTATATTTTTTAGGAAACAAGTTACACCATATATTTATGATTTTATAAATATTAATAGTAAAAAATATAATATAAAATTTATCTTTAAATATTTTTCATATATTTATTACCTTACAAATTCATTTAATATAGAATAGAGGGAGTAGATAGCAAAGGGTAAAGTAAAGTAAAAAGTTTGAAAAGAAACTACGGGGTCAAAGTGTAGAAAGGAAGTTCTTTTGGGGGAGTTGGAGGGGCAAAATGTAAGACAGCGGCGGCGTGATTCGAAAACATGCTTAGCATAATTAATCTCACTTCATTTGACTTAATCCAATCTCTATTACTACCTTATTTCTTCAGAAATCATTGATAATACTTCACTAGGTTACAGAAATCATTTATGAAGGCACACTTTTAACATGATTCTTTTTTTAACTTATGTGTTACACATATTGATAATACTTCATTGATTTAAGTTTAGTTATTCACTTCAGATTTTGCTTATCACTTAAAATAAGATATTCTTTCTGTCTTATTTTAGTTGTTATGTTATATTTTTTGAAAGTCATTTTAATTAATTTTTAAAATTAAATTAGATTAAATTAATTTAATATTTTAAAATAAAATTTAAATATTCAAAAAAATTATATAAAAAATATTATTGATATACAACTTTTTTTTTATCTATATGATAAAAAATATATCTTAAAAGTGTACATAGTTTGATTATAAAAATAGAAAATTATGACAATTAAAGTAAAATGAGATGAGTAATGATTAATATGAGTATTTTTTATCACAATATTTATGTTAGTTGACGTATAGTCCTAAATTTGGGGAAATAATTTGAGGTAAAACAAGAAAAAAAATTGTCTTTTCTTAATTTATTAAAAGTGACTAATAAAAACAAAAATTTATTTTTAAAATATTGGATACTAAAAATAAACAAAGATAGTATAAACTTATATACATGAGTAATGTAGTTCAAGTATGACTCAAGTTACGTACCAAGAGAGCACACTCGAAGGGGATTTAAAAATATATTTAAAAACTCGCTATTTTACCAATTTATTAATAATTTATTTTTTTAAAATTTATATTTGATTACTACAATTTCACGTCATGTAGAAAATTTAAATTCTTTCGTATAACAGAAGGTTCCACTTGGAAGATTTCTAATCATAGAAAGAAATAGATAATATTTTCCCTAATCGTACAAGATTAATTTTATTTTGTTAATTACGCTAGTTAATAGTCAAAAGTATTAGCACGTAAAGGCTTAGTCCACTAATCAATTAATTATCAGTATGAAAAGAACCAAAATACACCATGAGAATATTCTATTTGAGTCTTTTTCGAAGGACTCATTAGAATGTGTGGATTTCGGAAACAGTCGTACTATGTCTTTAAACATAGGAATCAGATTGTGTACATCCAATCTATCGTTCCTTGCAATGGGCGGGAGTCTTTGAGGCATTGGAGTAACGTTGTTTTATTAGAATTTGTGCATTCCACTTGTATAGAATAGCAAAGTGGCAATCATTAATTGCTCCATATGATAAAACTTTACTATAAAGTTTTTTTTTTTTTAATTTTGTTTTTACGTGGGATTATATAAGTGGCAAAGAAAACGTACTAAATTAGTAAAAGGAACAAAATGTGGTTCTTTTTTAATTTTGACTTGGCTTCCAAGAATAGAAGAGAGGTTGGCAGATCAACAAACTTGTTTATGATTTAATTGGGTAAATATTGGTGACATAATTAATGTCACTTCTTTGTTAACAAGTTTTATTTGATGGACATTAATTATGGTGATATAATTATGATTTCTTACTTTCTATCAATTTCGAATAGAGTTAAAGATTCACAATTTTTTTGTTTTGAGATATGATGGAATAAAGCAAAATAGCTCTTTAAACTGTCTGCTTTTTTCAATTGTGAAGTAGCAGTTAGTCAATGCAAATTTCGACGCTCGTCATGGGTCATCCGAAAACAGTCGCGTTATTTTTTTAAATATAGGGGTCAGGCTGCGTATATACCCTCCAATCGACGGGAGCCTTTGAGGCATTGGGGTAATGTTGTTGTTTGTAATTATGATTTCTTAGTTCTAAATCAAATGCTTTTTTTTTTGAGTCTCGAAAATATAAAAGTGGAAAATGTCATTTTCAGAAATGAGTTCTGTAATATACAAATTCTAATTTAATCTAATTTTACGGTACGATATGGCCAAAATTTTAATCATTTTATGCCATTTCATTGGGAGGGTTCTCTAGTTTTTCTTGCATGAAATATTTGCACATTTTTCTTGTCACTTGCAAGAATATACTATAATTTGGAGCATGTTGCATGGAGGTTTCAATTGAATTTCTTTGTTAATATATATTTTTAAAACTAATAAACATCTAAATTATTCCATCAATCTCGGATGGAGCTAAAGATTCACTATTTTTTGGCTTTGGGGTATAATGTAATAAAGCAAAATTATTCTTTAAATTCTCTGCGATTCTTTCAATTGTGAATTACCAGTTAGTCAATACAACTTTCGTCGTTTATCATGGGTAATCCGGAAACAGTCACGCTATGTTTTTAAACATATGAGTCAGGCTGCATACATCCGACCCACCCTTACCCCATAATGTACGGGACCCTTTAAGACATTGAGATAATGTTATTGTTGTTGTAATAAACATCTAAATTATGAATTCTCCTTGAGACTAATAAACAACTAAAAAATATTTCTAGAATATTGGTACAAGTTATTTGAAAATTTGCTTTTAAGGTCATGACAAGTTTGAATGTTAGGTGTATCAATTTTAGCATCTTTTTAAAATTTTCAACTCAAATATTTATATCATGGTTGGTAGTTAATCGTTAGTAACTCGTTTTAATTGAGTGATAGGTTAGATTTTTACTATGTGTTGAATTTTTGCAGATTCATTTTACTATATTTATAAAATTCTGATTTTGACACTGTGTCCAAGTTCTTATTAGTTCAACTGACCAATAAGCACCATTTATAAGTGTTAGATGAAGAAAATTATAGAGCAGCATCGATCATTATAAATACGTTAAATTTTTATGTTTCTCTACTTTTCTCTTAAAAGAGAATGCCATTTTTCTGTTTTGATAATTCTTTAACAGAAACTTTACTTTCTGCACAACATATTGATACCACAAGATTAAATGACATTATAATACATTTTACATATTTTTAGTTTAACATCATAAAATTTGAAGTATTATTTTTTTCTAATATAACTAAAGAAATCTATATAAGAGAAGGGGAGCTAAAATTAATATTACACGAAGTATTATATTAAAAGCATGAAAGCCCTTAAAAATATTGTTTGAAATTTTTGTCATTCATTAAAATATTTTGCTTTAAACAAAATCATCTTTTTATAATTGTTTTAATTTATTATTTTATTTATTTAGTTTTAAGATTCACTTTTGAATTAGAATTTCGTTATATTTAGAATTCGCTCTTGATTTAGGACTATTTAATATAAATAATATTAAATTCTAATTAACCAATTATTTAACTTCTAACTATTCAACTTCACATATTACTTTATATATTCATAACTATTAACATATTTTTATATTATAAGTAATTGAATTGTTTCTTCATCTTTATCTGTTCATAATAGATTAAACTATTGCATCAAATTAATAATATTTATTTAATTTTATTTATATAAATATAGTATTTATTTTAATAATAAATACTATTTATATACAAATTTTATATTAATACAACACATACATATACTAAACTAGTATAAGAAAAAAGAGAAACAAGAAGGGAAGCTAAAATCAATATTAATCACAACAGCTGTGATCAGCCAGAATCTTGAAAATTTTGGTTGAAGGAAAAGAAAGGACATCAACAACCTAACCATATTTTTCTGTATTTTAATTAATATATGGAAAAGAGATTTATAGGTTCGAAATAATTTGTACAAAGAAAAAAATAGTAAAAATTTTACAAGCTAGACATTTTTCAAATTTAAAGATATTTGATATCTGAAAATTCATTGGAAGTACATCGCGGCATTTTATGCAATATTATCATGACTTTAGAATCTGTCGATAATTTTTTAATTGGATTACCCTAAAAAATAATCGATTCATACTATAAATTATAATATTTTTTATAATATGATATTCAAGTTAGTTTACACATTGGCCTCGATTAATAGTTGATTATGGTTGCGGCTAGGCTAAATTCATTCTAATAATAGCTTTGGAAATTAAAGACTAGTTAATCAACTATAGTTTGAATAAATTCTTTGAAAAACAATTTAAATCACGTGGCTATAAAATCAAATTAAATATGATGGTAGGCATCGCATTTCAATTTGCTACTCTAGGAATTAATGAGAAAAAGAAAAAATAGAGTGATAGCTCAATTAACAATTGACCCATCTCCTACTTCATCTGTCTCAATATAAGTATCGTTTTAGCTCATGTTACGTTCAAAGTAATAACAATAATAACATATATAGTGAAATCACTGAAGTAAAGTATAAAGAGGGTAGAATGTACAGAGACCTTACCACTACCTCATAAAGATAGAAAAGTTATTGCCGGAAGACCTTGTTCTCAAAAATATCAAGCCCCAAAAATACTAGATAAGAATGAAAAACAATAAAAGTGAAAAACAAATGATCATATATAAATATAATACAATGACAAATATAAGACAAACAATAAGAACACAAGATATAAAGAAATGACTAATCCTACTAACCTACTAAAACACAAGGTCAGACATCTTCCTACCCCTAACAGCCTATCAAACTTCCACCGAAATAAGTGACCTTCATTCCTTTCTATCTAAGGTCATATCTTCTGTGATATAAAATTGCGTTATATCCTATCTAATCACCTTGGCCCAATTAAAAAAAGATAAACGTATCGTATAATTTATTAAATTATCATTAGTTATTACTCCATATATGTTTTTTGAAAATTAATCACGGTTTAAATATGTATTTCTTTAATATAATGATATATTCACCTATTTTGAAATAATTTTTTTTATATTTATATTAAATGATGCTTATTTTGAGGCGAACGGAAATATGTATATAAAATACATGTGTAACTCGTGGCCAAGCTAATACCTTTCGTTTTATGGGAGTTGTCACCTTCCAAATAATTAAGAGCAACATAACTTTTGCTTAACATAACAATTCATAAATTATAAAGTCAATATTGTGTATATTTATTTATTATAAGTTGTCCTGTTTTTTTCTGCTTTCAAAGGAGGAATTAAAAGCTCAATAAATTAAACTTAATGCATATGAATAAGTTTATTGTTAGTGTTGGTAGAACTGAAACTTTTCAGTAGACAAGTTACCCTCTTATAATTAAGCAAACGTATATATTAAAACAAGTAGTAGCTGAGAATTAATATATGTAATTAATTTTTTTAATAAATTCCAAAAATAATTAAAAAAATATATCATGCAATGTGTTTATCAAACATTTGAAACATAATAAGAAATAATTATAATTTGCTAAAATTATGATTTACAACTGCATATTATAGGAGAGAGGGGAGTGAGATCAAGAGAGAGTGGAGAGAGGCGAAATATATATATGTATATCTATCAAATTGTATGTATATATTTGTCAAATAATTATATATGTGTAACTTATATACATATGTATTTGTATATCTGGCAAGCGAGATTGGAGAGGGAGGAGAGAGGCAAGCGAGATCAAGAGAAGGAGGAGAGATATGAGCGAGAGAGGGTAGAGAGTGAAAAAAGGTGAATTATATATTTATATTTGTCGAATTGAATATATATATCTGTCAAATAATTATGTATATGCAGTTGGTATACATATGTATTTGTATATCTGGTAAGAGATTGCGGAGAGAGAGAGAGGTGAGACCCGAGAGGCGAAAGAGAGAAAATAATAACAAAATCTTAACTATAGCTATAAATTGTAATTTTTTAAAATACTAGCGATATAATATAAAAACATATCAGATATTTGCCCTGATTATGTAATTTAATTTACTCTTTGTTATTTTTGTTATAATACGTTCATTTTCTTTAAATTCTGAATCCACTCGGCAGTTGTTCGTGTGGTGTGTTCATTGCCAAGTAGTGTTCTCTTTTGCCTTTCAAAATAATATAATACATTTAAAGAGAACTTTATAGGCATTTTCCTTCCGAATAAATATAAACAGTAATGAAATTTATGACTAAGCAATGATAATGCTCTGAGTTAATTCTTTGAGCAAGTTATTCACGTGGAAGAAAAGCCACAGCTAATAATAATTAATGGAAAAATTAATAGGGGAGGAACATAGTTTTTTTTCAAATAAATAAATAAATAAAAAGTTGATTATAATAATGTTTAACAATCCATCTTAAGATGAGAAGTCACATATCGATAAAACACAGAAAAAATATTAAGTATATAAGTAAACAAGTCTTACCTACTAATGACACATTTTAAATTCGTGCAAACCTAATTCCAAAACTAACAATATTACTAACGAATTGAATTGTTACATGATGAGAGAGAAAGTTACAAAATTATGAAATAAACTTGGATATACAAATAAATATAATATTAGTCATGGTAGATGGTAGCACATGTTAAGATTCATATGTCCCCAAATTCAAGAAATGAGCCCTCACTTCTCGGTTGGAACAGAAGTAAACATTTTAGAAAAAGGGGAAAAAATAAAAAAGCAAATCAGTATGGTAAGATTGATATGTTGATTTTAATTTACTTAATATAATAAATCATTGTCATCGACATTATCCCAATGCCTCAAAGGCTTCTGCCCATTGCGTGATAAGGGGAGGTCGGATATACGCAGTCTGACCCCTATGTTTAAAAACATAGCGCGACTGTTTCCGGATGACCTATGATAAGCTTCAAAAGTTGCATTGACTAACTGCTACTTCACAACTGAAAGAAGCGCATACAATTTAAAGAGACATTTTGCTTTATTCCATCATACCCAAAGCCAAAAAATAGTGAATCTTTGACTCCATCAAAAATTGATAGAAATTACTTAATATAATAAATATCTTCCAAAAAATCTTGGAGATGTGATGGTCCAATCTTTTGTGGGGTACAATATTTTTTTCTACCAAGTGAAATTCCCACCAAAATAAAAATAATTTACATCATCACAAATGAGAATTTGTCAGGCATGACTTATAATATGCGTTAAAAGAACGTTCCACTATTTTCTTAATTTCATACCATATTATAAAGAATAACTATTATGAAACGAAGCCTTAATTGGTAATGAAAGCGTATCTATCTTCGTTCCAGCAATCGCTTTGGTATTTTATTTATAGTTTTTTTTAAATTATGCAATTAGTAGTGGTTGAACTTTCAAGCAAAGTATGATTTTCTAAGCATTGATCTATTTCTTCCTTTTTCTTTCGTATCATTCTAATTTCATATGATGTATTTGAAGATGCGTGATAAATTCATTGAATAATCTTTATTGAAAAATTATATTGTAAGTTGTAAATGATAAGACTTTCAAGAATAGCATGCTCGCACATGTATACCCTCACAAGCCAACTTGCTTGTGAGTCGCTTCGACCCTTGGCCTGATCCATGGTCCTTGGGGAAAAACGCATAGACTATGCTCGAGCTTTCGATCAATGTCCCCTGAAGCAAGGAGCATGTTCGCATGTTTTAGTGAAAACACCAAAGGAATCTAATTCAGCTCCATATAAAATAGTTAAAGTAGTTAAGGAGTATGTCAGATCAACATGTGTTGGGCAATAGCCCATGTTCCAGCTAAAGACCCATGGCCTAATCTTATTCTCTTTTGATTTCTAGTCCTAATTGGAGAAGGATTGGAATTCTAACCTATTTGGAAAAGGATTGGAATTGTCCTATTTGGAGTTAGTTTTGGCTTAAGGAAAGAATAACTCATTATTCTATAAGTAGGATAACTTTTGAGAGAATTAAGTATTGCACACTATTATTCATCTTTGAGAGATGTTAGTACATAAGAGAGGTCTTTGAGAGAGCTTTCAACAAGAGAAAAACGAGAAGAAAAGAGTGTTTTTCGCAGTAGTTTTTTCTCTCCGACCAGCAACCTTCAAATTGCATTTTTCGATTCGTTAACCGTTGGATCGGGCTGAAATTTTGACTGAGTGTTTCTAACATCTTAGTCTTTGATTTGAATGGTGGAGATCAAATTTGTTGGTCGGTAACATCTGATTTTGGGTGCCGAACAGTAGCTTTGATTTTGGTATTTTTCTTCCTTCTTTTTGTTGGTGTAGCTATTGCTTCTTTTTGCTTGACAATTATTGTGTAGCGATTAAGGAGAATATTTGTAACCCTCTTATTGCTATAATGGAGTAATTTGGATCTTGATGATCCCGCGGTTGTTACCTTCGTTTTGAAGGGATTTTCCATGTTAAATTTGGTATTATTTATTTTCTCTAGTTTTGCGTTTTGCTTCTCCATCGTAACAACATGATCACAAGGGAGTGATAAATATAAAGATTAATTTTTTGATCCAAGATTCCATTTTTAGATCAACAAAATGGCAGGCCCAAGTTGAAGAATTGACCAACTTAAGATACTAGTTTGAGCACAAATAAATGTGGAAGTGGATCTTCTTGCGTCAACAATAAATTTTGACAGTAAATGCTAGCAAAAATTGTTGGGTATTTTGCAGTTAACTATTGGCTTTGCAGTGAGTTCGAGTAGAGCAAACATTGAATTTGTTAGTTATTGTTAGCTAGAATTGGGCAGGCTTATTTATTCCTGTCATTCAATTTTCATTCACATTTTGACTTCGATAGAACTAGTAATAAAATCTGCGTACATTTTATCCTTGCCAGATTTCATTTATTAAATTCTACTGGATATGTTATTGTTGTATTTTGACTTTAGTAGAAATAACCACATTTTAGTGAAATTCTATGACAAGTAGCTACAGTATATTTTAGGATAAACTACGAAATTGGGCAAACATATATGACATATATTTCATTATATCACTATAGTTTAAAAAAATTATAATTTATAACTATAGTTACGATTTTATTGCTATTTTCTTTCTCCTCTCTTCATCTCTCTCACCTCTCTCAGCAATCTCTTGCTAGATTTACAAATACATATGAATACTGGTTGTATATATACAATTATTTAATAGATATACATATTTAATTCAAAAGATTTACATATACAATTCATCTTTCTCTACTTTCTACCCTCTTTTGCTCACCTCTCTCCTCTCTCGACTCTCTAGATCTCGCTTGTTTGTCTCCTATAATATGTAACTATAAATTATAATTTTTAGTAAACTATAGCTATTTTTTAGCAAACTATAATTATTTTTTGCCTTATTATGTTTCAAATGTTCACTATTTTTGAAAAATTCCCAATATTTTAGTTATTCCACATACTGAAAAGTGGCTATTTGCCTAATTCTATCCAAGAAGGCCCACTCTATTGTTTGCAACTCTTTTTGTAACTTGTTAGTGGCCCAAGAAACCATGAGAAAAATTGTGTATAAAATAGGCAACTCTTATATTTTTACTACATTAAACAACAACATTACCCTATTGCCTCAAAGGCTTCCGCCCATTGCGGAGTAAGGAGAGGCGGATGTACACAGCCTGACCCCTATGTTTAAAACATAGATCGATTGTTTCCGGAAGAATATTATTAGAAGTTAAAACTAATAAAAGAGACCCCTCAAATCACTATATATGTATATAATGCTTCAAACTTGTCAAACTGCTAATGAAAGAATGAAATCAAGCCCACAGGTATCTAAGCAATTCTTTCCTTTGAAAAGCAGATGATTAATCATCTATTTCTGGACCATAGGATTAGCTGCTTCACTGGGACTTTTTATCCTGGTCGGAGGACAAAATCATTTTGATTTGCTGGTGTCCGCGTGATTTGGAATGAACCCAACTGAATCTTGATAATAAATATCATTAACCCCATTAAACAAACAACATACAGGTTTTGATCATATGCAAAGCCCTCTGAGAAGGATGCACTATCCAAAATTAAAGAAACCTAGTACAAAAAGAAAGAACAAAATCGCGACAAATTGACTAATCTGATTGCAAATTTGGAACCTCAGTTTAGGTACATTAAAGCAAAATCATCCTCTTAATCATCCACAAATCCAGGATCTGAAATTACATTCTCCAATTCTTTAGCTTTTTCATCATTGAAGCCCAATGCAGCCAGTACCTTATAACCCGGTGATTCTCGTTGTGTCCACACTCCAAGGAGCACATGAGTAGTTGTAATCTCCCCATTGTCACCTGCATTTTCATTAATACCAATAATCAAGAAGAACATTTTTGGTCTCTTCAGCCAAACAAATAAACCAGGTGATCTTGAAGGATGATGCTTTTTTATCACATGACCATATGAGTAGCATATGTTATCTCTTTGCGATTCCAGGGAGAGACACTAGGGGTCACGTTTGTTTCAGTTTCGGTGTAAACAGGCTTTGTAAATGATGCTTTCACACTTATATATATCTCATGGAATACCAAGAATAGGATGGGATGTTCTTTTGGTAAGAAGTACTTAATGACAAGAAACAATTACTGAACAGAGATTCAGATGTTTATAGAATACAAAACCTCCCCTATGAGCAATGGAACTTTCATTAGAATATATCAATTGAATTGTTTGAGCCTCGGAGTTTTCATATATGTTGTTGGGTGCATGTAGGATCCTTCAAAAGCAGTACATTTCCTAAGAATCTGACATGGGTGAGGCATCATTTTTGTAGAACATATATGAAAACTCCGAGGCTCAAACAATTCAATTGATATTTTCTAATGAAAGTTATCATTTTTGGAGAATCTGAGCAAACATAGGTTTGTGATATCCCTAAACAAAAAGTGATAAACTATGAGGGCGATTTTTCCTCTCACGAGCTAGCTTTTAAAACCATGCTACATTAGTTTAACTTTGATTGTACACTGAAAAAGTTCTGTTTTGAATTTGGACCAAGTTTGCCACAACATAAGTACGTGGTTCCTAGGAACCATCCAAGCCCATGTATGACCACAGTCCATGGCATGCATGGACTGTTAAGAGGGATATTTGGCTGACTCTGTTATACGACTCCTAAAACCAGAACAATTAAGCACTTGAATTTCAACTTTGCTTCTGCAAGCACCTTCACGCTGGTAAATCTTGTGAAGTCAAAGATCGTTCCTCCACATGATTCATTTAAATAATTTCCATGGTTACAACACAGATCATTCCTCCACATGATTCATTTAAATAATTCCATGGTTACGGACAGGAACTTAAGAGATACTTCTGAAGGCAAAGAGATGCATCAATCCAACAAAAACGTACATGTGTGTGTATGTGTAAAATTGAGTGGGAGTATATACATACCGGATTTGAGTTTTTCATCAACTGCCCAATCAAGAGCCTTCTGCGCAGCTTCAGTCAAAGGAGGTTCCTTGGCATTGAAATAGTAGAAGTCCCCTTTTCCAAGTAATTTGATAGTTTCTTCACGTATTTTCGTGAGAGTAATACCGTTTGCCCTCAAATATTTTGAAGCAAAATTCGTCCCTGCAATGCCAGAAGGAAATAAATGCTGTAACAGGACGGACTTCAAGTAGCAGAATCAGTATTCATGGAAGCTATTCCTCCAAAATGATTAAAGTAGCTTAAATCACAGCGGAAGTGTAAGTTGGAGATATAAACATACTCTACATACAAGGACTTTAGTATACCAACATACTATTAAATAACCTGTTTTAAAAGTAAGCTATCTTTATTCTTCTTTTATCTCTCAAAAATTAATACAAATATGTCATAATCTCTAATATTTGTTTCTGTCTATATCTGAATGATTCTTTGTGCGGAGAGTTCCTAATAGATATAAGCTAAAATCAACAGAATGACATTTCCCATCAACTTACAAGTGTTGTGTACTGACTTCCGTGTGCCACGTTGTTCCAAAACATAAACTAAAATGCAAAGAATACCGTTCCAATGAAGTTTCAATCTTGTCTTCTACTGTTTCATGTGCTGGACAATTTTCTTTAGGGTCATCTAAAAAGCAACTAACATCAGAACCCACAGCACATACCGTTCAACCCAAAAGCCTCTCAACTTAACCTAATTCTTTTCACGTATTGAAAAACTTTGTACATTTCACAATGTTTTATAGCAATGTAAAATGGCTTTGGTAACTACATAATGTTGGGTAAGTTGTCAGACAACTGCAAAGGAGTTACTAAAGTAAATATGTATCCTATATACGCAAAACGTGAAACAACTCTTCTCGTTAATATCTCTAGCAAAAAAACTCCATTGTTATGCCACATTCTTATATTCAAGTGCTAGATTTAAGTTATTAGCATCACGAGTAACAAAGCAATGAGAGTTGCATCCCATTTGCAGGATCAAACAAAGTATCTCTTCCAAAACAGCAAATATTTTCTTAGTAAAGCTTCAAGAAAATAAGATACCTTCAATCAGAATCCCCATGAGAAGAGCTTCTGTTCCAGTGTGAGTATATTTAAGTTTTCTTGCTTGCAGTTCAGCCATGGTAAATGCTTTTATCGCCTTGGCCGACCATCTAAAATTTCACTCACCCAAAACACATTGAAATACCAATAATAAACAACAGTCAATATCCCAAAACTCTCCTCCTCCTTTTCCAGTTCAACAAAACAAATATAACAAGAAATAAAATGGAAAACACTCACTTAGGAAGTTTCTCTACAGCCACCGGAGGCTCCGGCTTTCTGCAATAACAGAATGAATCAAAGCTGTCATCTTTATAGCTTACAGGCTAAGACTTCGATTATCCCAAATATAATATAATCAATCAATCTCAAAACTATTGGGATGAGCTATATGAGTTCTCTATATCCATTCAGGTAAACAAAAAACAGTTTAAATTGGAAAAAAAAAGTGCAAGGATAAATAAGGGGCAAGCGTGAGAACTGACCCATAGGGAATGACGAACGCGACAGTGTCTCTAATAGGGCAGTCTTTTGAAAGAAATTGTTTGAAATTCCTGGAGTGAAGAGAGAATTTGATAGGAGTACCAAGCCATTGGCACTGCAGATATTTCGGTTCCAATGCGTTTTTTGTCCGGAGAGATGAATCGGGTCCTCCGTAATTTAGCTGGTTGATGCTCTTAGAAGTTGCTGCCATTGTAGAGAGAGCTTGAACAGCCATTTTTGCCGCAAGACTCTGCTCCAATTTGAGAAAATGGGTTGAAATTGAACCTTTTGGGACGATGAGAAGACGATAAGAAACGACGGCGTTACATCACCTTACCCTTCATATGGGCTTAAGCAAGTCCGGCCCATAAATTATTGGGCTTAAGTAAGTCCGGCTCACTATGAGATCCAATAGATTTATGAGCCGGACTTGCTTAAACCCATAAAAGTCTAGGTGCACCAATATCTGAAATGTGACTTTGCGATTATAATACAGGTACGTTTGGGAGTGTTAGAGTATAACACTTCGACATGTAAAGAAAAAGTATGCATCTTGTATCTCCTCCGCAGAATATTTTTGACAGAATCAATCCCTTTAAATCTATTTTTGTTCCCTTGACAGAACTAATTCTACTACATTCAAACATTAAGATCTTATTTCTGTTTACTTAAACGTCTCTTTCTTATCAAAGATTCTGACAATTGAAATTCATTGGCAGCAACTCTTACCATTACCATCAGGACAAGTGTGAGGCTCAAAGAAACTAGTAGCTTTACAAGAGATGTTACATATCCACCATCACTAAAAACCTCTATTTTAAAGTGAAGCGATTTCATCCACTTCACCATTACTAAAAACCTCTACCAACTTCATTCACTCCGAAGTTGATTCAGCTAAAGGCCTCCAGACCGCAAATGCAATTCCAGATTTGTTGCATCATATTTGCGAATAACCAAAGTCATATGGAACAATTTCAGCTGATCAATTATAGTTAGTTTAAAGAAAAATATACTTTTTCACTATCCCTTAAAAGAGTCGAAAATAGTTGACACAGAAAACCACTAATCTATTGACACTTCTAATCCTGAACCAAATAATACTACTATATGCTGCAAGCAAACAAGGTGGCAGAACAATGCTTTCTTCATTATCTACAGAAAATAGCAATGTTTAATCAAAAAGCATATATGTTTGTCACTCCCAAGAGCTAATTCATCAACTACTCGACCTAATTCAGTTTTACCCATAATTGGGTTATTCAATCATATGTACAATGAAAGGTCTCAACAATATGAGACAAAGCCTTGAATGATTGCTCCTTCTGTGTATGTCAGTAATGTTAGTCTTCCTGCTTTTGGACTTCCTTTGCAGTTGCGCGCAATCTGTGCAGCTAATAAAACCGAAGTGACAAATAATTGTCGATTGATCTCTGCGGTAAGGTGATGTGCAGATAATATACTATGCAGCGATAAAGAATCTCGATGGATGCAAATGACCTTCTCGGTTGTCAACGGATCTCTGATATCCCCTTCTTTTTTCCTTTCTTTAACCTATCCAGACACGATAATAAAGCACAACCTCATTGAAGCAATAGCTCCTCATCTCTCTGTAGTTCCTTGAGCCGCCTTTTTGCATATATAGTGATCATCACAGTAGTAACAAAAGTGAAACTAAAGCCAAGAACATTAAGAATAATCTGTGTAGCTGATAAAAAACGTTGCTCTTGAGAAACATTCGCAAGAGTCTTTATCAGGATGCCACTGCACAGAAAGTTGGAAGTAAAGGTATTCAGCAAATGGAAGTTGTTCTTCATCAGTAAACAAGAGATACTATTAAGAGAATAAAACCAGACGAGGAAGTCTTTTTAATAATGAAAAGTAAACATTTGTCAGAATATAGAGGCAGCATAAGCCAAGTGAAACCCTTCTAAACTAGTAAAAAGCTTGCTTTGTGTTCCGTTTGCAGTCTCCCCAGAGAATGAACCATGGAAATCTTCCAATCCAATTCACTCCTGCCACAACGGCCCTCCACAACAATAGTGCAAAAGGAACAAAACCCGAATAATCATGGATAAGCAGAGTACTAAACATGAAAGGCAATAAAACTTGTGCAATTAGAAATATGGAAATAGCATCAACCCCCCTAGATAAGAAAAACCAGGAGAAGACACAAATCGATTGGTCTCTTTGTTCTTTCCTATAAACATGTAATCATGGACCACAATAACCTTTAAAGGATTTATAACTAGTATAAACAGAAATCCCTTGAGTCCTTAACTCCTTTCATATAACTATTTCTGAAGAGTTTCTGGGTTTGGACATCACTATCAAGTGTTTAAGTTAGACTTGTAAACTTTGATTCGACCTTGAAGCACAAGTGTCATTACTGTACTATATTGAACTATCAATTTGACTTCCACAATAAAATTTTCTTGAGAGATAACATAGTGATTCCAGGTAAGCATAAACTTTTTTGTTCATGTTTGATACGTAGAGCTCAAATATTGTCCACAATTGGTTAATTCTGCATCAGAGAAATACAACAAAAATTGCAATTTACTGCTTTTTGAAACACTAAATAAAAGTTGCAAATGGTTATCCATGGGCTAGGGTGTTGTATGCATACAGTAATAATCTTTTAAGGTGCCCCCACCGCACCCCCCCCCCCCCCCCCCCCCCCAACAAAAACACAAAAAAACAAAGAAAAAAGAAAACAAACAGAAAAAGAAAAAAAAAAAAGAAA
>JAOTQR010000100.1:21900709-21920364 GCA_025774065.1 Solanum ossicruentum
TTTGTCTTAAAATATATTTCTTAATCTGTGTGCATTATTTTAAAAATTCAGTTAATATGGGACAGAGGGAGTATTAAAAAGTAAGTAGAGTATGGGGCATCGAATGAATCTTGTTACGTTACTTTTACTTCAAATGAAATTTTAGTCATTGTCATCTGTCTTTTTCTGTAATATTTCAAAAATAAGGGGTTACTCGTTAAAAAGAATTAGCAAATGATAAAATTTTACAGTTAAGTAATAAAAATTTCTTGTTAATTTCATTATTTAAGGATTAACAATAAATTATATGAAATTCAATTAGTTATGAGTTATATAATGAATAAATTAGAAATTGTCAATAAATTTTGAAGCTAAATTCATACTTACTAAGATCGATTGACGAGCTAGTTGGGAAAGGTTATGTATGTATCTATTAGATTACGGCTTCATAAAAGTTTTTATTGTAGTTAATTGCTCAATTTATTTATCATTTTCTTTTAGTTTTTTTCAGAAAGAAGGATGTGATATTTGATAATTCTTTGTTTATATGTAAAATTCTAAAAATTATATATATATAATATTATGTGTTGATCAAATTACGACGACAATAACATACTGAGTGAAATATCATAAAAGTGAAATTTAGGAAAGGTAAAATATACGTAGACCTTACCACTAGCTCATAGAAATAGAGAGGATATTTTTAAAAGTCTCTCAATTTAAATATATCAATTTCAAAAATAAAAAAATATTAGATACATATAATTATTGATAAAGTTAATACACATAAAATGATAGAGAGAGTGTGATTGATGATGACAAAAGGTGAATGAATTATTGGTGAAAATTATGGAAAAGAAAAAATTATATTTGGAAAGGAATAATGAGGCAACAACAGACATACTTGAAATTATTGAGTAAAAAAGAGAATAAATGACAATAAAAGGAGTTGTCTCTTCTATTTGTATTTCTTTTCTCTCTCTGAATTATGTATAAAACTTTACTGTGGTCGGCATTTTATTTTTTAAAAGAAAAAAATAACTGTTTTTTTTTAGTTGCTTTAACAAAAGGAAAACACAAATGATTGAATTTGAAATTCTTAAAAAAAAAAAAAAAGAGAGAAGGAACTTAACTTCATTGGGTGAAAAATAGATCAAATAAACACATTTTCTTATAGCTAAGATAGGTTTTATTTAGTTCCTTAAATATACACTATTATTGAATTGTTTTAATTTTTAAAATTAGATAGATGCGATTTTTGTTATTTTTTGCTCAATCTTTATGTCTGATTGGGTTTCTGCTTTTACAATCAAATTTGATAATATTTTTTTCGATATGGTGACTCATTATAAATCATTCCTTTGGATTGAAGAAGATTATGTAAATATTTACTCGAGATTTTACTTATCAGATTTCATTGTGGAAGGTACAATTTTTTCTGAATAATTCACTATGATATATCTAATTCATGCATAACATCAGAAAAAATGAATATAAATAGTTACAGATACTTAGTATTGACAACAGATCTAAAACATTATTTTAAAATATCAAATTTAGATACTTGTACTCTGTCGAAGCAAGGAACCATGGCATATGTGTTTGGAATAGATTCTATTTTGAGATAGTTGAAAAAGCACTATCTCGTTGAAAAGCTTTATACATCTGCCCTTTCTTAGCACATTTCTTTAGATAAAGACTTCATTTTTTACTCTCTTCGAATGATAAATCTTTCAAAAGCACACTTGGAGAGCGTAATACAACATAGAGTGGTATGTTGTGTTCGGGAAGGATGAATCGCTCTAAAAAGGAATCTATTGATTTTCTCCCAATTGGTTGGATCGTAGATGTGATGATGTACTTCACGGGTGAAGTCTCTGGTTCAAGTACAAAATGGTCCACCTGCGCCAAAGAAAAGAATAGAAGAAGCGTTTGACTACTTCATGTATACTTCACTTGGGTCGGAGGATATAACTCATTTGGTAGAGCTGCACGTTTGCAATTGGGTCGTTGCGATTACGAATTGGATGTCTACTTGTCTAGGTGGTGATGATAATATCTTGTACTTGAACTGGTGACTCACTTTTTCTGAGTAATATGGAGAGGACCAAAACATGCCACTAAAAGACTCTACTGAGACAAAAATGGACTGTCAAGATCGTAGATGAGGTAGGATAGACAGTTAATCAGATCTAGTATGGATCGTACATGTACGGTAGTTGGAGTTGGCGACGCTCCTAGAGTTCCCTCATTTGAGATTTTTGGAGAAGAGGATCATGTTTGGCCCTTGTGAACAGCTTGATGCATTATCTCCCTTTCAAGGATCCATTGATCGATCTTATCATCTTCACCCCGTAGGAACTACAAAAACACCTTAAGGATGCCTTCAGCATCCAAGGCCACGAATCGATCATAGAACCCTATTCAATAAGTGGAACGCATTAGCTATCGACTTTCAAATTAGACAATCAGGGCCAAAGTTTCAAATTTAACAAGAATTTTTTCTAATATTTATAGTTATGTCTTTTTTTTTTCACAATTCACATTAAATTCAAGAATTAAAGTCTAGTGAGGTGAAGAAATCACTTGAAATATTTATAATAGATTGTTTTTGTTATTTTTCACATACAAAAGTTAATTTCATGTCAATTAATACATTAATTCCTTAATTTCACAAAATAATGTTTACACAATTAAAAAATGCCTAGAATTGATAATTCATAGATTTTCTATGGTTATTACTCCAAATTAATTAAATTATTCAAAAAAATTCACAATTAATAATTTCTTGATTTATGACTTATCTATACCATCTTCAGTTCTTCTTCACCTGTAACTCCAACAACCAGCTATGGCAGTTCCTACACTAATCTCTATCCCAAAATTGCCCCTTCTTCCCAAATCAAACAAAACCCAATTTCTCCTCTCTTCAAAGCAAAGGTCCCTATTTTCATCACCTATTGAAAGCTGCTCATCTCAGAACTTGAAAAATGCAGCTACAATTTTGGGGGTTACTGGAATTGCTTTGGCCACATTAATGGTGGAACCTGCTGTAGCATCTGCTTCTGAAATAGCTATAATGGGTTCTTTTTTTCAGTTCAATGAACCTTCTAATGCTCTCTCTTTACCTACTTGGGCTATTCATGTTTCCAGCGTCGTGGAATGGTATTTATTTACTCTGCAATACATAGTTAATTCTAAATTCTTGTCCCTTCTTTTTCAATTTATTTAGCATGAGTAATTGAAAGATTGCAACTTTTAGGGTGTGTTTGATGGGAGGGAAAATGTGAAGGAATTAGTTTAAGAAGAACCGGATAGGTTGGTTGGGGAAAGGGGCGAAGCAGCTCGACTGAAAGGAAAGGTGTTGTGAAGCTTTAACCACCCTCTTGTCAAACCTAATATCTCATATCTCACGCCTAAGCCCTATTCCTTTGTATAGTATACGGCTAAGTGACTTGCTTCGCTTCTTCTCCTTAGTAAAGCAAGCAAAAGCGCTTAGCAGAGTCTTAGTCGTAGTCGCTTCTTGTGCAGCCTTTTACCGGGCTTTGTTTACTTATTTTATGATGTTTGGTATGTAAGCAGAAAATATTGGATATATAGTTTTTATCATATAATTTAGGAAGTTTTGGAGGACGAGGACTAGGACGGAAGGCTAGTAGACAGCTGAACATTGTTGAACCTTTTGTGGGACTTCCTCCTCTCCTTTTTCTGCTTGTTAGTGGCATTATCTAGTAGTAATTGCGTAGTGTCTTATTATTCCAAATGTATTACTATCTGTTGCTGCATTTGCTTTGTATCTTGCTATTTTTGCTATCATAAACCTTTCTTTTGAGTCGATGATCTATCGGAAACCACCTCTTTACCCCTCAAAGTTCAGCATACATCCTAATCTCTTCAAGCCCAACTTCCGAGTTTGCACTAGGTATGTTATTGTTGTTTATATAATCTAGGAAAACAACCAAATGCTATGAGGGTGAGGTAAGTGGTGTGGGAGCTATCAACTATGGCGGTGGTGGGTGAGGTGTGGTTGGAAATCAGAGGGTGGGGAGGAGAAAATCAGTGTGGAATGCTGAACTTGTTTTCTTAGAGAAAATATTTTCCTAAAATTTTGACCAACTTGAAAATTGAAAACGCTTTCTCCTCCCTACGATACGCCCTTAGAATGGATGGAAAAGAAAAACATGCGAAATAAATTAGGACCAGAAGGGATGGTTTTGTTCTAAATGAAATGACTCACTAACACTTTGTTTAAAAGGGTTACTGCAATGGCTCTGGTTTGGCAATATGGTGAGAAGTCTGGAAATGCTTCTTGGAAGGGACTCTCTTGGGGCATGGTGAGTAATGTTATTTTTTAGAGTTTGGTAATTTGTCAATTTGGTGCACATTGATCCATTAACATGCATAAAGTCGCAAATTTTGGTTAAGTGTACTTTCTGCTCTGAAATGTTGAGAATTTACAATTAAATGGCCAATGAGGGCACCTCAAAAGGTTTGACCAAAGTGTTGTAACCTATAGAGTCACAGGTCGTTCAATCTTCACCAGCAAGATTTGTCTTTTCTCCAATTTATGTTGCTTATTTCTCCCCTTAGATGTGGTTGTTTGAAATTTAATTGTTAAAAATACATTTGTGGGTTATTGTTTATAATTGTCAATGGCATACATGTATGCAATGAAATTCATGTGTTTGTCTCAATATATACAGAATTGTAATTTGTATAGGCATATAATAAATGGTGGGTAAATGATCATGCTTGTTATAATCGATCATCTTATTCTGGTGCTGATCAGTGTAGAATGAAATGCCAGGTTAGTAGATCTGAGGCCTGGTGTATTTTCATGTGACAATGATAGATTGCGTTGAAAAAGAAGTATCAAGTACATACATGTCATGAGATGTAACTCTTGTAGAAGTCAGCCTCCCAACTTGTTCTTCCTCTTATGTCTGATGGCCATGGCAGTTCGGGTTGACTCACTTAGCCTCGCAAACTTCAACCCTTCCCTTATCATTTGTTATTGCGATAGAATCAGAAAACCTAGAAGCACAATATACCCAAAAACCTTCAGCAATAACTGACCTTTCACATTGTAATTCAAATACCTTCAGATGTCTTGGGAAGAGGTAGGGAGAAAGTTATTTGGTTATAATATATTGATATCACCCATGTTTCATCCATAAGTCTTTTACTATCCTCTGTGGATACTTGGCGTTTCTCCTTGATGTTTGACATCTTTCCTTAATTTGGATCCTCCAATTTGTTCTTTCTCTTTAACAGGTGGAACTCTGTTCGTCATTTAAAATTAGTGTTAAATAGAAAATGCCTCAATCTATAATGTGCAATGGCTTATCTGAATATTGTGAAAAAGATAATGCATGAACAAGAAGAAGGTATATTTACAAGGAAGGGAACTTTTACCTGCGGCAAATATGTGCATTCTTCCCTCCCACCTCTCAAGTCGTATTATTTTGTCCGAATACCTCATCTGTTTACCATTTCTATTTTAAGCTGTTGCTTTGCCACTAAAAGCACTGCACCCAAAATACCACAATCAATAAAATGATACATATCTATCTCCAGCATTATGCCGATGTTTCAAAAAAGTCAAGTTGAAACAAATATCTGTACAATGTCATGTTGTTTTCTTAAGAGAGTCTATGAGAGCAGAGATATGTCAGTTAAGAGAGGTAGCTCTTTGACAGTATTTGGAAGAGTTTGGGGTTTATTGAGTTGAAGAAAGAGTCATAGGAAGGTAGCTTTTGAGATGCTCATGTTTTTTGCTCCATACTTGCTGAAACTTCATATATGTTTCTCAAAGCGCAATAACTATTAGTCTATTATACCATTTCCCTATAAATTTAAACATAATTGAAGGGGCTAGGCGAGGCCATGATGTGTTGTTTGAGCAGCTAATTAGGTTTCTGGAAATAAAAACTCTCCTGTAGTGAAATTGTCACAAAAAAAGAGTTTAAACAGTCACATATTTTCCGTCTTTTGATGAGTAGTATGTTTTGAACTGACAAATTAGGTTGTACTGAGTGTTTGCATCTCAATAATTTGTTAGACTCTCAAGCTAGATCAGGTTGCCGGATTTCCATCCTAAGTTAAAGGTTGAATGTGTTCAATCATATTTAGCACAAGCAGGAAAAAAAGGCTTCTCTTTCGACTTCTAAGTTAGAGGCTGAATCTGCTAGGTCATACTCTAGTGTAAGAAGGAACTTAAGCTTCACTTTCCACTTACTAACTTCAATCCGTTTCCTGAAGAACTACTTTCTCGAACCTTCTTAACCATGCTGTTTAACATGGCATTTGTCAAGTAGGAATTTTTTTGATGAACCAGATAATTGGGCACTGAGCAGTCAATATTTTGATCTGGGAGTTAGCCTCTTTCATCATTTCCTTTTATGGATATTTGGAACCTTCATCCAAATCGATGTCAAGATCAACTGTGTTAATAGGTTATGACATTTACAGAGTCCATTTAAAGTTAAAAATATTTCCAATCAGGGGACATGGCGATGTGGTTATGGATAGTCTTGCAGTCAATTATATTATATGCCATGAAAAAAGTGTCATTTAGGTGAAAACTGTTAAAACCTACGCAATGGCAGATCTAGAGCACAGTCTATGAGTTCACGGGGACACAATGGTTTTTGCCCAGACCCTTCATATATATTAAGAAATCAATTAAATATCTTTAACTATTTGAATTGTGAACCCAGTTATTATTGTATATCAACTTGAGATTGTTGTAGGAATCTATAAACTTCAAATCTTAGATTCGCCTGTGATTACTTACATTCCCATATATCTAAAAAAGAATTGAATAAAAGACGAGAAATATACCTATCGAGCAGTTTGATGCACTAAGAGATGGATGGCTCATTTTTCATTTTAAATTCCTAAAGTATGTCTGATGGAAGTTGATTGTTATCCTCTAGCTGCTTCCAACAGCTCCTTGTTTGTGCTCTAAACTTTAAAAGAATTAATTGTCATAACTGACTTTTCCTTATCTGGCAAAAAGTAGAAGTTTCATTAAGTTTGCATCCAGTGGATGCTGGAATTACATCAGTGAGCAAAAACAAGTTGGGCTACTTCCATAATTGTCATAATTGACATGTAACTCCTGTTCTTTAAGCTAATGGGAAGGTGCTCTGGAACAATACATCTCATATTCCCTTCTCTATCAGTTTAAGAGTTTACGCTTTTAGATGAGGTAGTTACACGATTCAACACTTTTATCCCTTTTCCTCTTTTGGGTGAAATGAAATGAGATCTAGGCTCTGGAAGTTTTGGAGTCTTGGTAAAAAGGTTACCGCATGATATTGTATAGGTTTCTCTTCTTTTTCCTAGTATTTTCCCTGATCATATATCTTCCTTTATGTACCATCTTATTGGTTCTTTAGCAGCTTATGTATACCACTTCTTGGTCTAGGTGCCCCTGCTAGGTGGAGCATTTTGTGCCTGCACATGGCATTTCTTTTACAACTCCGAGTCCCTTGAGGTAATTAGATATTCTTATATTTCCTTTAAAGTAAGGATTTCTATCATATGCGATGAATATTATGAGTTGAAAAAAGAATTAAAAAACCTATGATCAATTACTGAAACTTATTCCAGATATTCAATGATAACCTTATAACTACTACGCCCCTGGGCTTAGTTCAAGTGGCAGGATTTGTGACTTAGATCACAGGACTAAGCCTCGTATTTAAGTGGAGAAGGATAGAGGATGGCCCCATTATCCTTGAGTTTTGAAGGCTGTGGTTGGTCCCAAGATTTGGCCCCAGACGGATTTCTGTCATAATTTAAAAAAAAATAACTTGCCAGCTCTCCATTTCTATTTGCTTGCTTTAGCCTTAACACATCTATGAATTTAGGGTGGGGGTGGGGGAAGGGGGGTTCCTGTCAGTAAACCTGAATTTTGACTACTGGTTACACACACCTTTGACAATTGATGTAATACAAAGGGTTGTGATAGACTTGTAAACCAACTAATCTGAAAGTATTTGTTTGAAGAAGAAAAAATCAATGGAAGCAATGGCTTAATGCTTCACAGATTTTGTTGATTTTGCTTTCCATTTTCACTCATCTGATAGAAATGGTAGAATATAGTTCTTCTTTTCATAATCTAACCGGACTTTGATATTATTACAAGAGCTGAGCCTTCAAATCATAAGGCAATGCATATGGAGCTTGTCTTTGTTTATAGTATTTGTCCCCATTTGAAGGATTTTCCAGTATTCTTAGACAAGTCTTATCTTGTTTTTATGATTTTAAACGACATGCATTTGATCCATGAGTTTCAGGTATTAGTGGCTCTACAAGCAGCTTTGACAGTTCTTGGTAATGCCACAATGTGCATCGCTGCATTCCGTATTTACAGATCACTGGAGCAATAAAGGAATTATTTATCATTCAGTTTGGTTTACTTCCTCAAACTTCATCACTCGTTCAGCTTCCTTATCTACGCGGTACTTCATTTGATCTTTTGCAGTCTCTTCTCACGTTTGCATTAAACAGAAACGTTGTTCATCAAAAATTCTAATTGATTTTGCAGAAGAAGAAACATTATATGACGAACACTGTGACACTTCACACATAGTTGACACGAAGTATGTAGAATAAGATAGAGTGTCTATTCCATGGAGGGAAGTCAAAAGCTTTTAGCAAGAAAACCAGTATGGATCGAGCTGTCCCTGGAAGAAGATTATTCTGCTTTTTGGTGACTGGTGAGTTTGTCAAGAAACTTTCTTGACTTTAGCTTTTCCACTTGCATTGCTGTACATACTTTAAACAACTCCTTTTAGACATCTTAAGATGGCAATTATTGACTTTCTAGGAATTCTTGTCAAATATCATAACCGGAATCTTCAACACTCTTCGTTTATGTACTGTATTATTTCTCCAATTACCTGCTTGACTAGTTCCTTAATCATTGCTCTGTTGCTGATATATGGCAAACTACTAGCTGCCTGCAGTTTGGTTGTATGAATACAACAAAATAGCTATTGTCATTTTTCTCTGTTATTGGCCTCAACCCTCGAGCCTGTGGCATTGCAATACCATCAATCAACTATACCTCAATCTCAAATTAGTAGGGTTTGGTTGTATGAATCCTCTGTATCTATCCCATTATGCATGGCACATCGCATGTAAAACTGCAGGAATATAAAAGATAAACTGAAGCTAACTTACGTGAATATTTGTCAAGATCAACTTTCGGGGAGAATGTTGGCTACCAATTTACAATTATTTTGTATGATAGAGACATAGCGTAAATGGAGAAGTGAGGATTCATATAATGGATCCCAACCTGATTGGGACAGAAGTGTAGTTATTGTCGTCTTGGAGTAATTGGTAAAGTTGCCTCTATGTTACCAGGAGGTCATGAGTTTAAGTGTTGGAAATAGCCTCTGGCAGAAATGCAAGGTAAGACTATGTATAACAGACTCTTGTGGTCGGGCCTTTTTCTGGACTTTATGCATAGGGGGAGTTGAGCTTTAGTATACCGAACTTGCCCACTCAACTTGGTCTTAATTTTATATAGAAACCTTTTATGTAAGAAAGAATCCTAAGCACAAGTTTAGGTCAATGCTAGGGATGTTTAGTCTACCTTTAATAATACCTTGAGGCTCAAAGTTAATCGAGTGATGTCAAATGGTATTATGATTTCACAGGCCATTTTGTTGACCTTGTGCATAACTTTTTAGGGCTGTGTTACCTCTCCGAATACACACTAATAAGTTTGACTACTTGTTACTTCCCCTCTGCACACAAAGAATTGATGCTAAACATCATAGTAGTACTAATTTTCTCTAGAGTTTAAGTTCTATACATCGACAGTGTAAGACATATTTAGACAGTTAGGTAACTTATAAATAGCAAGTAACATGTCATAAATTGTTAAATTACCTGCCAGGATAATAAAAAGTAAAATCCTTGTGGCAACTATCTTGATACGTTGAGCAAGAGCCCTTCCATGTGGGACTTCCGGTTTACTATGGCTAACTTTAGTATTTGTAGTCTGGTGCACTAAGGTCCGATCACAAGAATCTATTGTACACAGCATTATCTTGTATTTCTGCTAAAAACTGTTTTCAAGGTTTGAAAACGTGATCTCTTGATCACATGATAACAACTTTACTAGTCACTCCCATGCTACTAGTTAATAATTGCAAATATTAATATTTATCTTCGTAATTGCATTTGAATTTGATAAATTATTCTCTTTGATATTTTCCATAAAAGTGGAGTTTTGAAGTAAATGAAGGATTAATTAAATTAAATAAACCTTATGTTTCCACAGAGAAACAGACAGACAGTCTCGAGCCAATTGCCCTGACTTTTGAGAAAGTGTTTTTTTTTTCCTTATGATTTTAGTTAGCCTCACGTGTAAAGAAGCTTCACACAACTCCTTTTTTTGGGAAAAAGAAAAAGGTTGTTTTTGTTTGGAATTATGTAATAATACATTATCCTAAAGTACATTTATGGGGTCTAAACCAACACTAATCTCTTTTACTGTTAATTACTTTGCTTGCTACAACGGCACTTTGAAAATGTGATGCAAATGACACTTTAGATGAATTTCATATATATATAGGAGAGGAAAATTGAATAATTATTTGTAAGATACATCATAAGTTCACGTGGTATACGTGTTTGTGATATGTGACATGCAGTATGACACATCTAAAGACAGATTTGTGTGGGTCTAGGTTCAAAACAGATAATACGTATTATGAATTTATATTAGGCTATAACACTATCAATTAAATTATTTTTAATCTATATGCAAATCTAAAATATGAATGACTTTCTAGCAATATTATTGCGATTGAGTAAGTAGAGAGTAACAATTAAACGAGTCAATATATTGGAATAATGTCTAAAGAAGACTTTTAGCGTATGCATTGTTTTCAAGTTCCATGTAATGTCTATGAAGATATCCACAAATTTGCAATTTAATTTCCACTAATCAAATTAATTAAGGTTTAAACCTTGATAAAACTAAATTTTTGTTACTTTTCCTCATCTTTATTACTTATGAGTTCATTTTAAAAACAATTTGAGATGAAAAGTTTGTCCTAATTCTTTTTTTTAAGCATCTAAAGGACCAAACACATATACTAATATAAAGTTTGTCAGATTTAGTGTCCTCAAACTCGATTGTTTTAGAAATTTCATGTATTCATCTGCTACTTTTTGGACTTGATGTACTATCGAAAAGGAGAAAAAAGAACAATTTCTTTTTCCGTTGAAAACAACCCAACAAAGTACATCCAAATCAAGAGAAACAAGCTAAGAATCATAGGGAAGGATTTAAATCATGATACCATACTGTGGTTCGAGCTTCAGGTATGGAGTCGTCTTTTTTAGGAGTGTTTTACGAATGTTTCGACACAATTTTAAATTAGTTGATCCTCAAAATGAATATCGAACATCAGACGACAATAACAACATACCCCCTGTGAAGTATCACAACTGAAATCTGGGAAGGATAAAATGTACGCAGACTTTACTACTATCTCATAAAGATAGAGACTCTTTTCGAGAAATTCTTCATATCAAAAATATCATTTCCAAAAAATAGAAAATATTAAATATGAAACAATATCAGACACCAGACAAAAAATCAAAAAGAAAAAGAGAAGCATCCCTAGGTCATACATTAATGAAAGAATTTTAATATAACATTGACTGATGGTGTAAAGAATTGATCTTAAGATATTGTTAATTTAATTTAAGTTGTTATAGTAGCTCATTTGTTTTATTTTTCATGTTACGGACTCAAAACTAATTAAAAAGCATTTTCAATGTTTAATTTTTAATTAGTTAATTCGAACATATTTATTTTTAAATGCTCATAATTCAAACATATTTTAATTAAGTTACTTTTGTCAACTCTTTATGTAAAAACATGTTATATTTGAATTATTTACAAACTCTATATTACTTAAATATGAAGTGGCACTACAAGCTTGACATAGCACAATCGAAGAGTTAATAATTATAGTAAATTTACGAATATTTGCAAGCAAGGAAAATAAAAGTACACATTTTAATAATTACATATTAAGTATGCTTAGTCAAATAATCAAAAATTACTGTCAAATGACGAAAATACCAAACTTATAACAATGTAAAATGAAGTAATTTATGAATAAAACAAGCAGCATTATAGCTTGAATGAGACATTTACACATACAAAATTTAAATATATTATTTATTTTTCATCCACCCTTTTTCTCCCATAATTAATAAAATAGTTATTTTGTCAATTTATGAGTGGTTGGATGGGGGGTCTCTTTGGTAGAGACTATCAAACTTAGAAAATTTCTTTTGAAATTCAGACATTAAAGCAATATTTTCTTGATAGAGTAGACTTGCTTTCTTTCTTAATTTCTCATTTTCCTCTAAAATATTCATATTTTCCATGTAAAGCTTCAAATTTCTCATTTCCATTTCCATCTTACTTTCTTTTACTTCACTTCTCTTCCTCCTGCAAAAATTTAAAAAAAAATAAAAATAAATACAATTAAATAAATTTAAAATATGTTCTCATAAGTGGTGTATACAAGTTTTAAAATGAGTTAGTCCAATAGCATACTTTAACATGGTATTTAAACTAACAAGAAATTTCATATCTGAATTTAAGCGTGATTTTATTCATTAAAAAAAAAGGATAAAAATAGATTTATATTGAGTGAGATCCTGCCTTTCTTCAAACAGAACGAAAAGAGATAGAATTAGGCCGATTTCCAAATAAAATATCTTTCTGAATATTACTCAATGTCCCGGTTATTCACAGAACGTGCGAAGGAGATGATTAATCACATGGTTCTAAAAGAAATCAAAGAACTATATTTGCTTCCCTTCGATAGAAGTTTGATTTTCCCAGAACGTATCCTAATCTTCGATTTTTACCATGCTATTATTCTAGTATATGCATACAAAATGCATTAGGGTTATGAAAAGAATCCTTTTGTTTACAGATATTTCTTTGAATGTAAATAATACAAGCGGATTTTGAGATATGATATAATTAGCTACTACTCATTAGGAAAACGTAACGTACAATGAAGAATAAATATTTTGTATTTACCTTGCAAGCCTATGAAGTTGAACTTTAGAGATCTTTGGTCTTTGTTTTTTCTGCATAGAAAAATAAAGAGGACGTGATGAATTACTCCATTCTATAGAACTTAGACACATTTTGATCACTTTTTATGTTGTGAGGAAGAGAGAATATTGGTGAAATTTGCTTATGAAGATATGAAGGGTGGTGAGATCCTATAAATAGGTGGAATTGTTGTTTTCAATGTGTGTAATAATAAGCATTATTTACCATGTGGGGGTGGGGGTGGGGGTGGGGGAGAGTTGATTAGACTCGATATGACATAATTTTGTATCATAAAAAACATGACCTTAGCTAGATAGGAATCAGTGGATATTGCGTATTATGGTAAAAGGTTGGACGGTTAGTAGGGATAGTATGATGTCTGACCTTAGAATATATAGTAGGGTTAGTAGAGATAGTCGTGTCTTTGTATATTGAGTTGTTATTGTCTGTCATTTATTTTTGTTACTTTTATTGTCTTTATAAATTATCATTTGCTTTTCACTTTAGTTATTTTGTTTCCTATCTAGTATTTTCTATTTTTAGAGATGATATTTTCGAGATGAGGGCCCTTCGAAAACAACCTTTCCATCTTTACGAGGTAATAATAAGGTATGTGTACATTTTACTCTCGTCATATCCCACTTGTGAAATTTATAGGATATAATTTGACTAAATATAAAATTTTAAAATATGTAACTTAAAAGAAATTACAAATATTTTTATGATTATAAATTATTTTATTAAATATAAAAATATAATTTTTTTATTAGTTAAAAAATAAATTATATAAATCGAGACGAGTGAAAATAACTAATTAGGGGAAAAAAAGAAGGGAGAAGGGGGAGAGAGAAAGGGCTAATAATATAATTTTTCAAGTATAGTAATGATTACTAGGGTACTCATGATTACAAATAGCAGCAACACATCTATTTCCATGAAGAAAAAAGCCTTAGAAGATGGATGTGTTTCTCTGCCTTATTAATAACTCCACCTCAATTTAGTGGTTAATAAAGTGAGATCGAATAATTTTAAATTTAAATTTGATCAAAATGAAAAAAATGCTTAAGTTCGAATTTCAGTAGGATTTGAAATGTAAGTTTTGATATACAAAATTATTCGATATGAAATTAATTAAGATATGCGTAAATTGATATGATATTGATGTCTTCATAAAGAGATCATGTATTTGTAACTATTAACAAAATATTTCTCTACGAAGAGATTTCAATATTTGTCATATTGGTCAATTGAGAAGTTATCAAAAATATTTGGCTTTTTTATGATAAAGGAGGAATTCACAGTTGCTATCATTTAGATGTATACAGAGTAAAAAAACTTCCCCTCCTATGCAATAACTCGCAAATCACATAAGAGAGGTAATCTACACTGACAAACTCATTGTGATGAGTTCGATCTAGAAGGCAAATCTTTTATTTTTGGTGATAAGAAATTTTGAACTTTAGACCTCCAATATTAAAATCTCACACGAAGTTATTAAAATATACCAATGTTCACCTTCTATTCCTATTATACTTATTCACTATTCACCTACATATCCATGCTTGTGAATGCACATTAGATTTGGTCCAACCAGATATAGGAAGATGCCATATAGATATTAACAAGTGTTCCGCTTATTCCCATCGCGTAAGGTCCATATAAAGAAAAAATATTTTTAGCTATTTAAATTTTTTTTTAAATTTTAATTCGAGATCTTTAGTTAAAATTGAAAAGATATTTCATTCATTTCACTTAATAAATTTTTTATTTATTTTAATTAGCTTTTAAATATAAGAATATACGAGAGTGAAGAAATGCTCTCCGTCTTATTATTTGTATTTCTTTTTCCCCAAGGGATATCACCTTTTGTGTCATTGTCAAGTCATGAAGTAAATTACTCTGATGCTAAGGGTGTGTATCTTTGGTAAGGAAGAAAACTAGTTTATCAATTTTTAAATTTTTTTTCATATTTGATAAATAATTTTTTTTAATAAATATTTTCTATTAAAAAATATTTTTAAAAGTTAAAAAACTGACTTTCTTAATTAAAGTAAGAAAAATAAGTTCTGACAACACATATTTATTGAAATTCTCCCTGATAGGGGTGACTCGATAGAGTTAGAAAAAGACAAACACCTTAGATCCTCAAATTTGAGGGGCCTCATTTTGTTTAGTAATAATATTATAATAGGTTATAGATTTTTTTTTTAGAAAAATATTAAGTACTACTATTTATAATGATGATCATTCATTTGATTTTTTCCATCAATCTCGGATGGAGCCAAAGATTGACTTTTTTGGCTCTGGAGTATGATGGAATAAAGTAAAATGACTCTTTAAACTGCTTGCGCTTCTTTCATTTGTGAAGTAGCAGTTAGTCAATGCAACTTTCGATGCTTCTCATGGGTTATCTGAAAATAGTCGCTTTATGTTTTTAAACATAGGGGTTAGGCTGCGTACATTCGACCCACCCTCACCGTGCAATGAGCGGGAGTCTTTTGAGGCACTGGGGTATATTGTTGTTGTTGTTGATCATTCATTTGATATAAAAAGAAGAATTATTAGAAGAAGTCTAGCACTTCTGTAATATGATTATATGATTAACTGAAAAGAATTAATAATGAATTGAAATTATTATAATTTTCTTTCAAGAAAATATATTAATTTATTATTTTGTCTCTTATTGACAACATTTATATATGTCAGCACAAGGTTAATTAATAAGATGGATACTCTTTAATATTTCATCTGTCTGTCACCTACTTTACTTACTACATACAGCATTTTGTGTAGGAAAAAGACCATTCTTCCAACCTTTTTGTAGCTAAATAAAATATGAATTTCAAATTTAAAGTTTATAATTAAATTTTTTATTTACAGATTCAAGTTTTGAAAATAATCTCTGACAAAAATGTAAGGTAAAATTGCATATAATAAACTCTCGTCTTCAAGTCCTTCCCTGAACCCTAGATGTGATCATACCAACACTAACTCACCGGATTCCATCATAACTCTAAAGTTAAGCGTGTTTGAGTGAGAGTAGTATACTAGGATAGGTGATCCCTCGGGAAGTCCTCATGTTGCATCTCTCCTTTTTGACGGTGAATCTTAGAGTAACTGGTAATGTTGTTGTCATGTGATCAGGAGTTTACGATTTCAAGGTAAGATTGCGTACAATAAACCCTTATAATCGGGCCCTCGCCCGAACCCTGCGCATAGGAGAAACTTTAGCAAACCAAATTTGCTCTTTTTTTATTTTAGTAAAAACTTATTTTAGTTATCATATTCATAATCAAATAATTATTTTTAGTATATATTAATTTAAAATTATTATAAAAATTTATAAACTTCAAAATAGTGGATCTGCTGTAACTTTCAATTATTATGATGATGTTGTTATATAACTATAACTATTGGTGCAGTAAATTTATTATGAAAGGTCTGGCATGTGAAAGTAATAAGTAATAAAGAAATTAAAAATAGGGGCTGTTGGATTTAATATTATACTCTTCTGTCTATTTTACTCTTCCATGCAATTGAGTACCCTCTTTTTGGATTTATTCCAAATTTCTATCCTGCAGGGGAAAAATATATTATATGAGACAAAAAATAATTATAGTAATAGTAATTAATTACTACTACTGGTATAATTATTAGTTACATGTAGATATAGTCAGATGGTGGGGTATTTTGCTTTGCTGGATTCTTAATTATTTGCGACCTTTCTTTAGTACCACACCTATTTATTTATGTATGTTGGTTAATTCGAGTACAATGATTAAATTTATCTCGAATCAATAGATATAATATATACATATATACAAATTTTGAATTGTTGAATTTGTTTATATTTTTGGATAATCTATTTTGCGATCAAATTCTTGCTCTAGAGTTTTGATTTATTAGTTTTTGTCAATATACTATATGTTATGATATCTACTTAGTTGTATTTTTCATACGCATTATATTATTTTTGTATTGACGTTCTAGGGAATTTATCCGTACATGCTTTCTTCCATCTTTGTAATGCCAAAAAATAAGGATTAGTTATATTGGAATTTGTCAGTTGATTCCATCAATCTCGGATGGAGCCAGAAATTCACTATTTTTTGGCTTTGGGGTATGATGGAATAAAGCAAAAAATCTCTTTAAACTATCTGCGCTTCTTTCAATTGTGAAGTAGCAGTTAATCAATGCAACTTTCGACGCTCATCAGGGGTCATCCAGAAACAGTCGCTCTATGTTTTTAAACATAAGGGTCAGGCTGCGTACATTCGACCCCCTCTTACCCCGCAATGCGGGAGTCTTTGAGATACTCGGATAATGTTATTTTGTCAGTTGATTAATAATAATTAAACACGTGTGCATGTATTTAGTCAATAATTAACCATAGAATCTTATGTCACAAAGCAGGATTAACTAAAAATGTCAATTTCAACAGTAGGGGCCTCTATGTCCTTTAAACTTTATTAGATCACTTTAATTTTTCAATGGAGACCATTATAAATCTATTGCTATAATTTGAAACTTTTGCTTTTATCTTGGACCCTTGGAGGTGAAGAAGGTGGCATTTATTCAACACTTAGAAGAACAAAAATTTCCAACTTGTCTTCATCATAATATGTTTGAACACAAATATCAAAGAGTCAAATTCAATCTTGAAGACCTTTTCTTTTTTGTTTGTTTTTGAAACCCCAACTTAAAAATATTTTCTCATCTATATTTGATTTCAAATTATGCTAAAAAAGATTGAAGAAATTATAATAATTTGTGCTATTAGGTTTATAGAGAGATGAAATATAGACTTAGAAATTTGGGACACTTTGTTTACAAGTCTATATGCACATGATGGTGTACAACTCAAAACAATGACATGCACTAAAAATTTTAAAAATATTTTACTAGTTTAAGTTTATAATTTGCCTAAATTCATGGAATGGAAAAATATCTTATTCTCCCCTTTTAGTAGAAGCCACAAAGAATTGGATAAGTTGGCTCAATTTTTCCAATTTTTGTTTATCTTGTAGTACTTGTATGTATCTCATAAATCATAATTTCTTGAATTTGTCTATATTCTACGTTAAAGTAAGAATTAATTTTGTCCTTACATCAATGACTATAGTCTTATTTGTTTGTATTTAATGAAGGTGTGAATCTGAATAGTTCAGAGATTAGGCAATAATATGTTGCATCACTGTATTCATATTCATCAGCCACTACCTTGACTAATTGCTTCTTCGATTGTAATTACCACCACCATTATTACCATCTCTATCATCAATCACCTTTGCTATCACAATTATTGCCATTGCTAACTATTATCGTCAGCTGCAATTACACTTATCTCCTTCATCATTATAATTACATAATTTCTACCACCAGTCCCATTTTTCAGCTGCCGCCACCTCTCACATCACTTCTACCATTATAGTCAATTTCTACTACTAACAAGCTCCCTATTACAATTAGCACTACCGTCAATTATCACCATACCTTCTTTAGTCTCCAACCTCTACCACCTCCACTAGTATTATTAGCCACTACTATCATTGTGACCAAATTTTACTACCAACAACCTCCACCATCATAACTAGAGTCATCATCAACTACCACAAATACATTATCGATCACCATACATTCTTCAGTCACAATCAACTATTAACATCAACCAGCTTCACCATTACAATCACCAACATCACTAACAACCGTTACCATTATGATAGTCGCTATAATATCAACCACTTTCATCATCACAATCATTACTATTATATTAATCATTCAAATATACATTCAGATTCAACCGTCTAAATTTTAATAGAAACAAATAAAGCCTAAGACGATGGTATTCTTTTTAGTGTGCTCTCATAAATAAGAGGCATTCCAACCATTATCGAACTTGAAATGATTATATATTAATTAAACAACTAGCCAATAACCAAAGTTAATAGAGACAAAAACAAAGGGCAATAGTAGCTTACGAAAGATTTGGGGTCTTTCCAACATATGAGATACTAGAATACTAGTTCTTGATCTTTTAAAATAGTTTTAGATAATATACATTATTAGTGTAAATAATTTTATATCAATAGATCATTTTAACATGTTATAGCAGATAAAATATATTTTCAAGATATTAAATCCCACATTTCAAAAAATCTTAGTTGTAGATACTCATTAAATGACATTATAGAGTTAAAAAGTTCAAAAATAAAACTCAATACAAAATTCATTTAATTTGAATGAAATCGAATCTGAAGAATCAGATGTCCCTCCCACTCTCGAAATAATAGTATAGAGACAAAGTGCATATGTAAGGAAATAATGCTATTTTGAAGTGTAGCACACAACCACTCAAACCTTCACTTATTCCTTCTTTTACTACTACAACTACACACTATACGACTATGTATATATATTCTGAGAGCCAATTTGACTATTGTATAAATATATATTTGTGTATGGATCAATTGAGATCCCTCTGTGTGTGTGTGTGTATGTTGTACTAGTCAACTAGGAAATTAACTTCCCTACTTTTGCCTTATTGTTCTTCTTCCTT